>CM037852.1:57880092-58480092 GCA_021234595.1 Delia radicum
TACCTGGGTTGTTACAACAGAATTCCGTTGTGACAACCGTATTTACTAGGTTGCTGCAACCGAATCGATTCAGTTGGATGTAATTTAGAATTTTTGTGAGAGTGTAGTAATACAATGATAACATCGAACGTCTTAATAAAAAACTATATTGGTTATAGGATTTTTTCATTGGCATTGAAATTTCATAAGCAATTCATTAAGCCAAAAAAAATTATTAACATTTTATTGTAATGAAATTTTTGGCATTAACGTTTGGCGTACTAACCCCAGCAAAACTTTGGTAATGGGTGCGATAAAGTAATGCATATCTTGTAATGTGTACTCCTTACCTGTATTATTATTTTCCAACAAGAAGTAATGAGTTACCGATAATTGAACACTCATGGATTACCTTGTAATGAGACCTAATTACATTTGACATTACTTACTTCAAAACATAAAATAATGACCTTCCCGATCATCAATTACATAATGCATTAACGTGAAGTAATTATTAATATATATTATTGAAAATTTATTTATAGACACATTACTTTGTGGTGTTTTGTAGCATGAGAGTAAGGTGTATATTTTTGATAACACGAACGAAAAGACGAAGCACAACAACTCATTCAGATTTTAAGCAATAAAATATTATATGTATCGATAGCTCAGTTCTACCAACTGAGTTGTCGCCTAACTAATTGTTAAATTACCACAGACCCTAGGTTGAATCCCAGCATGACTACATTATTTATTTAATAAAAAAAAGTTATTTATTTAATTAAAACAAAATATCTATACAACAAGTTGTATACATTTTTTTATGAAAATTTATTTATAGCCACATTACTTTTACCCCCCTTTAAACCATATAATTAAGACAGTTACCTTACCCCCATAACAAGGTTACCGAGTCCACACATTACTTCTAGCTCATCGCCTGTAAATTCATCAGTGAAGTAAGCTGTAATGTAATGCGTGCAGCCCTATGACGATACATTACTTACCCATGGTTTGGTAATGTGTGGTCTTGCTATGATGCTCAATGAAATCAACTAAAGCCTAAAAAAACGAATTACAATGAGAAAAAAAAAAAAAACATTTATTTACAAAAAAGTGTATAGTGTGGAATGGAACAGAGATCGATATGAGTTGTTAAACACTGAAATGGAACGAGGAACTAACTTTCTATTATTATATTAGTATTGCTATTTATATTATCACGTAAATAGGTGGCTTGTTTTATAAAATTTGATGACTGTTGATCTCTAACGAACATAGCTTATATTATAAGAATGTGTAAATACTCCCGTAGAGCAACATTTTTGTCGGAGATGCTTGTCATTTTTAAAAAATCATTTTTTTATGAAATGGCTAGAATCTCGAAAACTGAACGACATATCGCAAAACGACAAAATATAACGCGTTCCGATATGCACATGTGTTAGTATTTAAAATCCACTCGTTCCCAGTTTCATTCCATATCGTTCTATTTTGGACCAATGTTATTTCTGATCTATCCTGAAATAACCGATATGCTAGCGCCTTCTATTAGCAAGTTCAGAAAAGTGGCGATGTCACATCTCCATAGTATTAAATCTCTGTACCAAGTCACTCTAGAATCTAAAACGAATCTGAATGACAGACTAAATTGATAAAGAGTAAAAAAAAATTAAATTATTTTCATGACTAGCGAGTACTTCGAGTACAGCGGTAGTTTTTTTCAAACACAATTCGCTTTGTGACAACTAAAGCGCTGTATCAATTTCGCATAAAAATAGATAAAAGTTCATGATTTATTTAGCTTAATAGTAAAAAAGGTCATCAACAAATTTTAAATTTCATGGAACATTTTAAATTTCATGGAACATTAAATTTTAATTTTTGCGAATTTAAAAAGTATTAAAATGCAAATCTGTAACCCTAAGCCCAATTCAAATATAACAGAGCTCGCAAAGATTTTTTTTTTTATAATTTAATATGAGGCAAGTAATTTTTATGAGAATATTTTTATGTTTTTTGGAGGTGTAATATATAATTTTGACATTTGATAAATATAATGATTAATCTATAAAGTCATGTATCTAAATTAAATAAAAAAAACAGTAATTTTAATATTTTCAACTTGAATTTTACTTGAATCCGCCATCATATTTGCTGCACTAAAGATAAGTGATTAATGGATTCAGCAGCTAACACATCACAAAAAGTTATTTAGTCATACCAAAAAAAAATTAAAAATATGTTGCCTCAAATTGTTGAAGGGTTTTGAAATTCCTCATATATATTATCAGAATTTTTGTGAAAGTGACTAAAACAATTTAAAGCAAAGACACTCTTTTGTATGTTAACTTAAATTTTTGTGCTCAGGATGTTCCCTGCTGACGTAAATAGCCCCTTATAGTTTATGGAGTCATAGACCCCTTTTTCGAATAATAACAAATTAAAACCCACTTCATGAGTTTATAAAAGAACAGTGGTTTCACGCACAATGTTCAAGTTTTTTTTTTTTTAGAATAAAAAAATGTAATTGTAAAGAAAAGTTTTATTAACTCTTCTGCTGCCGTTGCAAAATAGATGCTCCATTTTTTTCTATTTTATTTTCTTGTCTCAACAAATGTTGATGTACTAACAACTGTTGTTTTTTGTTGAAAAAAAAAAATAAAATTGAGTTTGTAGTTGTTTTAGTTTTGGCTGTTAGTTTGTTAGTTGCATAAATATATGTTACGAAGAAGGTGTATGTTTGCCAATGTGTGTGTAGTGAAAGGGAAGTGTGTCATTTGCTTTTCAACATCCGTTACACAAGTACACTCAGGGAAAAAGCTTTATCATATTTATTAAAACTTCATAAATTTGATGACAAACTTTATTAAAGAAGCTGTTTCATAAAAAGGAAAAATTGATGACATGCCTCTTCATATTTATAAAATATTTATAAATATTTTGAAGAAGAAATGAAAATCAAAAGTATTCAAGTTCGGGGCCATGCTCTATATTCTTTATTAGGATATTGTCCTTACAAATAATCTATAGAGTTTTTGTTTAAAAATTTATTAATTGACCCTTTCAGAAATGTGTTGACAGATCTATTCGGGAATTTTCTAGGTTTCCATCATCAGAATACGTTTTGCAAAACATCAGTATTCATATAAACTAGTTTCCCTCACTAAATGAGAATATATATGAACTCGAAGTTAAACGATTATCAACATTGATCAAAAAATATATTGAAAACTTTTTTTTTTTTTGTGTATGTCTACATTTGGTAAGTATTCAATACACGTTTTTTTGTTTTTTTTAGATCTTTAATTGTGCAATGATTACAGAGTATGGCCTCAAACTTGAATAATTTCATTTTCATTGCACAATTAAAGACCGAAAAAAACATAATTTTTATTTTTAATAAGCATTATATCACACTTGTATAAAAGACAAAGTATGGTCTTGTTTAACACTTTCCTGTACATTTTCTTTTTAAAACAAATGTACAAATAAAAAGGCAAAAAAAAAACAAAAAGTGTATTGAATATTTACCAAAGGTAGACATACACACAAAAAACAAGTTTTCAATTCATTTTTTGATCAATGGTGATAATCTTTAACTTCGAGTTCATATATATATTAGTTCTCATTAGTGAGGAATCTAGTTTATATGGTTACTTGATTTTTGCATGGATCGTTACCTCTTTCAAAACGTGTTCGAATGATGGAACCTAGAAAATTCCCGAAATAGATCTATTAAGACACCTGAAAGTTTCAATTAATAAATTTGAAAGCAAAAACTCTATAGATTATTTGTTTAGGACAAAATCCAAATAAAGAAATATAGAGTATGGCCTCGAACTTGAATAATTTTCATTGGACAATTAAAGATCGAAAAAACATAATTCTTATTTTTAATAAAAATTATATCTTGTTTGCTACTCTCCCTGCACATTTTGTTTTTAGAAACAAATGTACAAATAAAAAGTGAAAAAAAAAACCAGAAAGCATTTTTTGAAGAAGTTTCATAATTTTTCATTTAATGTTAATGTTTCATTTAATGCTATTAAATATTTCATATGTTTCTACGAAAGTTTCAGGGAAATTTTAGAAGTGTGTCATAAATATTATGCAACGTGTCACATTCGCTTATAACGAAAACAGGTTATTAAAGGACTTTTTTTACGATTTTTCAGGTCCCAACGCATTTTTTTGCACTCATTCCCTCATACCAGTTATAATGGACTTTTTCACAACGAACGATTTTTCTGGTTACAATGCACTGTTTTGCTCGCACTCATTTTTTGGGCTCATTTATGGATTTGCATACAAATTTTTATGCTTATTACTAATGTATAAAAATCGAGACATTAAAATGAAAATGTAGCTGCTCATCTTAAACAAAATTTGATTGTTGCTTAAAAATTTACAAAAAATAATTAAAAATTGTTAAAAACATAATGAATAAATATCACAATAAAAAACTTTCAAGGTAAGCCAATTTAGTAAAAAAAAATCCAGTTTTAATAATTTTTGGGAAAATGTTCACCACGCTTACAGTGAACTTCGATTATAACGAACAAAAGCCCTACACTCATAGTAATACACGCTAAAAAATATGGAAAAAAAATGTCAAAACAACGAAATTGTTTGAAAAATAATCTAATTTTCGTATATTTTACGAAAGTTTTTTGTTATTTTGACATTTTTTACGTAGTTTTTATGCATTGCTTATCATCAGTGTGAAGTTCAGTTATAATGACCCTTATAACTGAACTTCACTGTATATTCAAAGATTTTTTAAAATTAAAAACGATTGAAATAATATTTATTTAATGTTTCAGAATTTCATTTAATTTCTAAAACTTTTTGAGATTTAAAAAGTCTAAAACCGTGTAACTTTCCTATGAATAACCATAGTTTAACTTTAACCAAAAATACTTCCATACAAATATGACATTCATAACTATTGTTAAGCCTTAAACTTTGTTTAATTAGAGATAAGCTATCAGGTCTAAATTGCAACTTGTCGGCCAGCCTGCAAGTAGTGCCATGTGTTATTTAGTAATGTTTTAATTGTACCATTGAGAAGCTCTGTATGTCATATATATATCTACCAAGCGGTCTTGCAATATATAAGCGGTTTTCATTCTTGGTGGTTTATTTACTTCGTGTTATATTGACTACGATTTGTTCATAACAAAGCGTGAGTGTCTGTTTTTAATGTATGGTAAATTAATAAATCCGCGGATTTTTGTTGTTCGCCACAAATGTATCAAAAATTATTTTAATTTTAGAAAATTGACAAAAATTTACAGAAAAAGATAAAATTACAAATTTATTACAATATGCATTCGTTTAAACTGGGGTTTTCGATATTTTTATTAATTTTAAAATTTTTCCAATAGTAACACAAAATACTTTTTTTATTGACGGCAGAACAGTCAGCTGTTTTTTGCTGATAAATGTATCACTCGTGTTTACCACAGTTTTTTGTGTGGTATTTCGCCACAGCGTGGTAAAATTTAGTGCAATACATTTTGTTGTTGGTTCTGGCAAATTCTGGTAAATTTATCAAACATACACCAAGAATGAATTCCGCTAATAATGGGTTTAGAAGATAGCAAAAAGTGCAATGTGTATACATCATATAAAAAAAATAAAAAGTGCTATTTGCACAAACTGGTGTGAACATATTTTGAAAAAAGGCTCCTTCAAAAGGTATTATGTGTATTTTAGTAAAGGGGTCGTGAATCATGATTCATATATCTTAAAATGGTAATATTAATCAGTTTTTCGCTCTCCTGAAAACCTGTTGAAAAACACATAGCACTAATAGCAGACGAGCCGACGAAATGCTATTTTCCAAATTTCAAATAAAAATTTAAATTTAAATAAAAACTAAATTTTTTTACACATAGTTTTTGAAACTTTTTTGTGAAATTATGAAGCTCTATGAAACATTTGTCATACATTTGTATGAAACTTTTCATCCTATTTATGAAAACTTCATATATGTGATGAATATGATGATGCGAAACGATTTATGCAACAATATCATCAAAATAATGAAACATATTTCCCTGAGTGTGTAGTTTTATGCCGCACTTCCGCTAGGTAAAGTATACTTCAACTTTAAATAAACTAACTAACAAATACATACTACTTATATACATAACTATAAACATTTATGTTGAAACTTATTCCTCTGTTCTATGTATTTAATATGATATTAAAGTGGATATGTAAAATTTCAATATTATTATAAGCATTTCTCTAGTAAAAAAGCAATTATATTGAGGAATTTGAAACATTTTCGATACTTTAAAGCAAAATATTGATTAATAAGAAGACAAGGATGGAGCATAATTTACAATTAATAGGTTTTTTGTTAAAGCTTTGTCTATTTTGGAGGTTCTAGCTTTTCGAAAACTCCAGGTTCTAATAAGATCTTTAGCCAGATGGAAAATACTTGTATCAGCCTAGCTACTATGTTGCATTTGCTTTATTTTTGTAAATATACGGAGGTTGGAAGCTCGTTATAAATTGAAAATAACATAAAAATAATCTCGATGTATATAAAAACAAAAAACTGATAAACTGTAAAAAAATATACTTGAGCCAAAGTAAAAACTAAATTTTTTATATAAATAGAAAATTTTTGGTTTTCAAAGTTTTTAGCGCCATGATGATTGTTAGGAAAATATCCCTATCCACGTGCTTGATTACTAAGAAGACAAGAATGGAGAAAAATTGATAAAAAAAAAATAGTGCCAGGTCTGCTTATTCTGGAGGCTCTAGTTTTTCTAAAACCTTTATGTTCTAATAAGATCATTAGCCAGATGTAATACAAATATCAACTAAATTTTTTTATATAAATAGAAAATTTTTGGTTTTCAAAGTTTGTAGCGCCATGATGCTTGTTAGGAAAATACCCTATCCACGTGCTTGATTACTAAGAAGACAGAATGGAAAAAAATTTATAAAAAAATAGTGCCAAGTCTGCCTATTCTGGAGGCTCTAGCTTTTCTAAAACTTTGGGTTCTGATAAGATCTTTAGCCAGATCGTAATACAAATATCAACCTAGCTTATATGTTTGCTTTATTTTTGTAATATACGGAGGTTAGAAACTCGTTATTAATAAAAAAAAAAAATGTTTTCAAATTTTTTTTGTGTGACAAGAGTTACCTTTCGTGTATAGGTTAGTCGATCTTCAAGCATGGTAAAGCCATTTGCTCATTGATCTTTAACGGTGCACCAATTATGGTGGTTTTAATTTAAAAGCCAATTAAAATATAAAAAAATTTGCTTGGATTTGATTATAGTTACATCCTTTTATAGATCTTATTGTTTTATCGCATTTAAAAATATATTATACACCACCAAAAAATATAAATATACACTCTTGAGAATAAAGGTTGACATATATTAGAACTTAAAAAAAAAAAAAACCGAGATTATTTTATAAATCACAATTTTTTGCCAGTTTTTCAATATTTAATTGGGTTAACTTCTTCTGAATTCGCATAATTAAAATTTTACGCATGCTTTTTGTCGTTTATAAAATGTTGTTAGCTTTATAAAATTTTAAGAGTAATTTGCTGATGCCTTTTCGAGATAAGTATTAAGCACACTAAAATCTTTTATTTGATGTACATTTTGGCGAAGTTGATACGCGCTTAAGACCATTTACAATTGGTTTTCAAAAGCTATCAATAGTATTCCAGAATATATCAATTCTATTTCCAAAATTATAAATTGTACTTCAGAAATTATCAGGTTGTATTTCAGAAAATTATCAATTGTATTTCAGAAATTATCAATTTTTTTCTCAAAAATTATCAATTGTATTTCAGAAATTTTCAATTGTATATCAAAACTTATCAATTGTGTTCCAGAATTATTAAAATTTTTCATTAGTATTGTAGTAGAAATGCATCACCCATTATCGTACTATTTTACATACTTATTAAATCTACTTATAATACATATATCTAACTTACTTACTCTAATTATACTACATTAAGTTATCTCTATTTTATCTACTCACTTACAATAATAATTAACCTACTTCTTTATAAGTACACATACACACTTATAATTTACATATGTTAGAATTAGGCTAAAAGATAACCAATAAAGAGATCAGACAGTCAGTCTGCATTGATCATTAAAACCGACAACAGCTCTTCTATTTAATTTCGCGATGCCATCCGCTACATGGCGACCGTGACATCAGTGACATACAGTTAAAATAAAAAAAAATTAAATTAAAGACAAAATAAATTTTAATAATAAAGTGAAAAATTAAAATAATTTTATTAAAATAAAACTAAAAGAAATAAATTTTTAAAGAAAATATTAAAAAAAAAAAAACTACAAAAAAATATAAAGAAAATAATTTCAAACAAACTGTACAAAAAAAAAAATTTTTGGAAGTTATAAACTATATATGGAAAAATATAACGGCAAAATTATACGTATTGAAAAATATGAAACAAGAAAAAAAAAAAGAAACAACAAAAAAAATTTTCTACCGTAAAATGATGCAATGTTGGAAAAAACAAGAACACTAATCTCCAAAAGTTTCTAGAAACTTAAAGAGAAATTCCAGAAAAATATAAAAAAAAAAATGAAAAATCTCAAAAAAAAATTATAAAAAAAAAAAACATGAAAATCTCAAAAAATATAAAAAAAAAACATGAAAAAATCTCAAAAAAAATATAAAAAAAAAACGTGAAAAATCTCAAAAAAAAATATAAAACAAAAAAAAAACATTAAAAATCCCAAAAAAAAAATATATAAAAAAAAAATGTGGAAAAATCAAACATTATTTACCTAATACAAATTAGTTTTACTTATAAATCGTTGTATAGACAATTATTAAAAACCTGAAATAAAAGAAATTGAAAAAAAAGTTAAAACTATATAAAACTAAAAAATTATACAACCAATTGTTAAAAGGAAAAAAAAAACCCGTTACAATTTTGAACAAAAAAAAAAAACCCGAAAAACTGAAAAAAAGAACAAATTCTAAAAACCTGTACAGTTGTGTCAAAACATAATTTAAAAAAAATAATAAGTTGACAATAAAAGTGCCGTTGGTAGTTAAGTGGCGTGATTTTGTGTGATTTTGGGAAGAGTGGAAAAAAAATGGAAACAAAGTACAGTCTGTACAAAAGTGAAAAACAAGGTATAAAGTAAAACTAAAACAATTTCCAAAAAAAAAGTTCAAAAACCGTTAAATATGAAAAAAATGAGAAAAAATGAGAAAATTTTTTTTGAGAAAAAATTGAAAAAAAAACAATAAAATAAGAAAGAAAAAGAACAAAATAAAGTAAAATTATAAATTATTTTTTTCTTTTCATTTAATTAAAACAAAACAAGAACTATAAAAAAAAAAAAGGAAATTTTACAAATTGAAATAAAATCCCGTGAAAAACACAAAAACTTAGAAAAAGTGGAAAAAATACCGAAAAAAAATTGAAACAAAATTTGAAAAAAACTTGAAAAACTTGAAAAAAAAACAAAAAAATAGAAAGCAAAGTACAAATTAACCGTATAATCTATTAATAACAAAAACATTAAATGTGCATAAAAATTAAACAAAATCACTTGCAAAAGAAAACAAGAAAAACAAATCACTAACAAATGTAAAAAGTTTATAAATTCTAATATCAGCAAACAACAATATAAAATCAACAAGCAATTATAAATGAAGACAACAAAGATAAAAACAACAACAACAACTATAACTATAACAAATCTCAACGTCATCAGTCAACAAACAATATTGTGTCAACAAGCTATGAGATGGAGGAGTTGCTAATGAGGAGAGAGATGAAAGCGACAACAAAACATCATTATGCAGTTAGCAGCGTAGCAGCAGCAGCGAACATCATATAGTAAGCAGTAAGAAATATACATCCGAGGTCAAAATAATAGGTTTATTTATTAAAGATGAAAAAAAAACCAGTAATTATTTATAAATTTGCAAATATAAAAATTAAAATTATAATTATTTATATTTTAAATAAGTAATATTTAATTTATGTTTCAAAATTTAAAATTTCTATTTTTTTTTACAAAATTATTTTTCTTACAAAAAGTATTCGACAATGTCTAAATTTTTATACACTAAATTAAAACAAATAAATACTTACTTATTCTAAACAACAATAAAACCAAATATTCCACACTAAATAAAAACAAAAATATACATTTTCTTTTGGGACATAATATTAAATTATGTAAATATACACTAAACTAATACACAATTAAATGACTACTGATTTTGAAATTGAAAAATTTAATGAAATTGTATCAAGCTTTTACAAAATTAAGAAAAGGATACTACAAAAGCGTCCTTTATCTAGTAAAGAAGAAAAAATTCAGGAATACATACATTTACTAATTGAAAATTATAATAACATTTTAATATATACAAAGCCATATAGTCAAGATTTTGAGGATCCTTTAGGGAAGATAATACAAAATAGAATAATACATTGTAGAGAGCTTCTTGCTAGATGTTTTTGTAAACTAAAAAGTAAAATAAGAGTTCCGTTTGGTGTAGATTTGTTCGAGGTTGTGCTCAAAGAAGTAATGACAGATGCTAGTTCCGAAACGGACATTTCCGAAGAAAACGACGATAATAAAAACATAGTTGTAGAATCAGTAGGAAATACCACAAATTCAAAACATAAAATTTCTAAAAGTACAAATACATTTAAAATGGCTTCTATAGAAGAAAAAACGAAATTCATATCCATGTGTTCTAACATTATTAGGGAGAATTACAATGGAGACCCGCTTACACTTAACTCTTTTCCTTGATAAAATCGATTTGATTAAGGAGTTGACGTCAGACAATTTAAATACATGTTTTATTTCTTTTATAAAATCTAAACTAGATGGAAAGGCTAGAGAGGTTTTACCAGAGAATATTTCAAGCGTAGACCAAATCAAAGATAGTCTTAAAAACAGAATAAAGCCTGATAATTCCAAAGTGGTAGCTGGCAGGTTTGCGGCCTTACACGTAAAAAATAACAATTACACAGAATTTTCAAAAAATGTCGAAGAATTAGCAGATGCACTTCAACGTTCGTTAGTAATAGAAGGCATTACTAAATCAAAGGCACAAGAAATGGCGATTGAGCAAACTGTCAAAATTTGTAGAAATAATGCTAAGTCTGGGATGGTAAAAGCAATTTTAGCATCAACAACTTTTAACGAACCTAGGGATGTAGTTGCGAAATTAATTGTGGAAGAAGCGGAAACAGAAACAGAGCGTCAAGTATTGGCAATGCGTTACAATAAGTCAAATAGAGGACATAGTAGGAACAATTTTATCAGAGCTAACCAACCTAATTCTCATACAAATAATTCTTCTAGTAATCATAATCAACGTAAAAATTATTCGAACAACAATTATCGTGGTAACAACAATTTTCGAGGACGTGGTTACAACAATCGTGGTAGAAATTACAATCAAAGTTCAAACAACCATTTTCGTGGTCGACAATATAACCCAGCTGTAAGGACTTTAAACGCGGAAGTCCCTCAACAGGAAGTGTTGGGGGTAGAAAATCAAATTTAATAAAAGAAAACAAATTTAAATCTATATATAGTTTTAATTTGAATTTTTCAGATTTTGTAAATCTAAATAGTACTGTATCGTATAAAACAAATACATTTTTGATAGACTCACAAGCTGATATTTCAGTCCTCAAGGTTTCGTGTTTAAAAGATAATCTCAAAATAAATGAACTTAACTATGTTAATATTGTTGGTATAACAACGAATACCACAAAATCATATGGCACAATTAATGCAAAATTATCAATTTCGAATTATCTAATACCTCAAGTTTTTCATATTGTTTCTGATAACTTTAATATTCCAACTGACGGTATATTAGGGAAAGACTTTTTAAAAACAAATAAGTGTAGAATCGACTATAGTTCAATGACAGTTTCTTTCTTTGTAAACGGAAGTAAAATAATTATTCCCATATCTCATGGATTCAGTAACAATTCTTTTTTCCTTCCACCAAGATGTGAAGTATTCAGGCAAATTAATATAACAAATTCAAATGAGCCAGTTTTCGTAGATAGTCAAGAAATCGTGGACGGTGTTTTTATTGGTAAATGTATCGTAGACTCCAAAAATCCAATTTTGCGAATTTTAAATACAACAAATGAGATGAAAATTATTCACTCTTATAACGTCAAAACGGAAAAGCTTTCAAATTTCCATATTTATTCTTTTAACAAAAACAACCCTTGTAATGAGCGCGTACAAAACTTAAAACAAATTTTAAATGATAAAATGCCAGATTATATAAAATCTGATTTAATGAAACTTATCGAAGATTATTCAGACATTTTTACTTTGGAAAATGATAAAATGACTCTAACAACTTTTATGAGCAAAAATTGAGGCTTAAGGATGAAGAACCGGTTTACATAAAAAATTATCGTCTTCCATATACTCAGCGGAACGAAATAAAAAAGCAAGTTCAGAATTTACTCGATAATAATTTAATAGAACCAAGTACTTCAAACTATAATAGTCCATTAATTTTGGTACCAAAGAAAAGCCCAAATAATAGCAAAACATACCGTATGTGCGTTGATTTCAGAGCTATCAACAAAAAGTTGATTGGTGATAAATTTCCATTGCCTAGGATGGACGACATACTTGATAATCTTGGCCGTGCTAAACATTTTTCCGTAATTGATTTATATTCTAGTTTTCACCAAATTCCTCTACACGAAGAATCAAGGGACTTAACCTCCTTCAGTACCGATCAAGGTGTATTTCGATGGAAAGTCCTACCATTTGGACTAAACGTAGCTCCGAACTCATTTTCACGAATGATGTCGATAGCTTTTTCTGGTTTAGAACCTAACAAAGCTTTCTTGTATATCGACGATATAATCGTAATCGGATGTAGTAAACAACACCATTTGAAAAATTTAATTAACGTTTTTGACATACTAAGAAAATTCAATTTAAAAATAAATCCTCATAAATGCGATTTTTTCAGACCTGAAGTTACATTTCTAGGACATAGGTGTACCTCAAACGGACTTTTACCCGATAATACCAAAATTTCTGCTATAGAAAAGTATACGATACCATCAGATAAGGATGCAGTTAAGCGTTTTGTAGCATTCGCAAACTACTATAGACGTTTTATACCAAATTTTGCTTCTATAGCTGCTCCTTTGAACTATATTACACGTAAAAGAATACAATTTGTATGGGATGACAAGTGTCAACAATCTTTTGAGAAAATTAAATCAGAACTAGTTTCTCCAAAAATACTACAATATCCAGATTTCAACAAACAATTTATTATAACAGTCGATGCTTCAAAAGTTGGTTGTGGAGCAATCCTTAGTCAGAATTTCGATGGTCATGATCTACCTATATATTATGCGTCAAAAGCTTTTAGTCATTCAGAACAGAAAAAACCTACCATTGAACAAGAACTTATTGCCATATTTTTCGCTATAACGCAGTTTCGACCATACGTTTATGGAACCGAATTCGTTGTCCGTACTGATCACCGCCCATTGGTATATTTATTCAATATGAAAGACCCATCGTCTAAACTTACAAATATAAGACTCAAATTATCGGAATACAATTTTGTAATTGAACACATAAAAGGTAAACATAATGTCGGCGCTGATGCCTTATCTCGTATCTCGATTGACGAATTGAGGAATGAGACGATTTCAGAGACTATTTTAGCTATGACAACGCGCGCAATGTCTAGGCAAAATAAAACAATTACAAACCCAGTAGAGAGTTATACTTCTGATAAACTAATGGTATATGATAAGTTTCTCCAAGAATTCAACAAGAAAATACCGAAAATAAAGTCGGAAATATTTTACAAAAACGAAAAGATAACTAATATTATATTTAAAATGTACAACAAATTTAAACTAGTCGCAAGTGTTAATATTGTTAACGAATCATTGAATTTAGAAGCAATGCTTTTGAGGCTACAAAAAGAGGCCAACAATAATAACATTTACGCAGTAGAATGGTCAAAAAACGACCCATTTTTTTCAATATACAGTATACAAAATTTAAAAAACCATGGTAACAAGACATTAAAGTCGTTTAAGATAATATTAGTCGATCCAATCGAAACGGTAATTGAAAAAGATAAGAAAACTGAACTTTTAGAAACCTATCATAAAGATCCGATTATAGGAGGACATTGTGGAAGTAAAAGGCTATATGCAAAATTAAGGTCAAAATATTATTGGAAAAATATGACAAAAGACATTTCTTCATTTATTAAAAACTGTAAACAATGTAACTTGAATAAAGTAAAAATAGGTAACAAAGAAAAACTGACATTGACACCAACTCCTAATAAACCTTTTGATATTGTCGTATTGGATACAATAGGTCCTTTGCCAATATCTAAATACGGAAACAAATATGCGTTAACTTTGATATGTGACTTTACGAAATATCTTGTTACAATTCCGATACCGGATAAAAGTGCAAGAACTGTAGCTCAGGCCATATTTGAACATTTTATATTAATATACGGAAGAATGAAATCTATCAAATCAGACCTCGGTACTGAATTCAAAAATGAAATTTTTGTGAACTTTGTAAAATTTTAAACATTGAGATACATTTTTCGACTGCTTATCACCATCAAACTCTAGGGACAGTAGAGCGAAACCATCGAGTTTTCAACGAGTATATTAGATCCTACATTTCTGAAAATATCACAGATTGGGATACGTATTTAAAGTATTTTTCATTTTTTCATAACACAACTGCGAGCTCAGTCTTCGATAACAAATATACACCATATGAACTAGTTTTTGGTAAAAATGTGAATATGCCAAATGATTTAAGACTTGGTGAAATAGATCCTATTTATAATGTCGAAAATTATAGCAAAGAAGCAAAATATCGTTTGCAAAAATCTCACAACGTAATAAAGAAACTTTTAGAAAAACACAAAATAAGAAATAAAGAATTATATGACAAATCAGCAAAGCCAAGTAACTTTAAACTAAATGATAAAGTCTTTTTAAAAAAGGAACCTTACGAAAAATTTAATAACATTTATGAAGGTCCATACACTATAACAAAATTTCAAGGAGTAAATGTATCTATTTATGATGAAAATTCAAAGAAAAGTAAAACAGTACACAAAGATAGACTGAGAATAGCTAATTTAACAAACTCTTAAGTTATTTTAAGCAAAATAAAAGGTAAATTCAAAATTTTTTTAAATATTTATATTTATTTAATATACCATATGTACACACAAAATAGTTTGAAATAAATTAACGAATTATTAACTTAACAATATTTAACACAAACAAACGAAAATAAAATTTTCAAAGAATCTTCAAATTTTCAAATATTTTTCAAATTTTCAAAATAATAAAAAAAAAAAAAATTTTTTTAAATATATTAATATATCATATGTAAACTCAACAATTTTATAATGAAAATGTACTTGATACGTAATTTTGAACAAATTAACTATGTAATACAAAAAAAAAAATAAACAAAAAAAAATGAAAAAAACACTATTTCAAAAACAAAAGAAAATAAAATTTTTTTTCTCAAGTAATTTAAAATTTTCAAAAAAAATTAAATATTTGAATATCATTTTTCTCATAATGAATAATTATAAAATAATTGTTAATCTGACTAAAACCAGAGAAAAGCAAAAACTTTTATAACAAACTTTATTAATCAAGAGATAAATCAAATTAATTAATCATTAATTTAATGTCAATTTAAACTATATGCAAAAACAAACAACACAAAAATATAGTAGTGTGATAGAATATTTTAAAAATTTAAAATAAATTAATTTAATAATGTATATTAATATTAAATTTTTTAATATAAAGTCAAAAACAAATATTAAAAATATTGAATCAAACAGCTTGATCACCTGATTGATTCAACATTTTTTTTTCAGAAGGGAGGTGTAGTAGAAATGCATCACCCATTATCGTACTATTTTACATACTTATTAAATCTACTTATAATACATATATCTAACTTACTTACTCTAATTATACTACATTAAGTTATCTCTATTTTATCTACTCACTTACAATAATAATTAACCTACTTCTTTATAAGGACACATACACACTTATAATTTACAAAGTTAGAATTAGGCTAAAAGATAACCAATAAAGAGATCAGACAGTCAGTCTGCATTGATCATTAAAACCGACAACAGCTCTTCTATTTAATTTCGCGATGCCATCCGCTACAAGCTGGACAGAAATAAAAGCAATGCTAGAAACTAATTTCGGAGGATTTCAAACTTCCGATCAATTGTACGAAGAACTGAGAGCAGCACAATATCGAGGTAATGCCCTCGAATATTACAACTTCATATTACATAAGTTAGCAATACTGAATCAAAAGTCCAGACAAGAAGGAAACCTTCAAGATGTTCCAAGAAATATCCAAACAGCTTTAAAAATCTTTATGACAAGATTGCCAGTACACATGAGGACGGTATTATGTGCTTTAAAACCGAAAACAATGGAAGAAGCCATCCATGAATTATCCCAATCAGGATTTCTAACAGAGGAAAAAAGAAAACCTATAACAATGAACAATCATCAAAATAATCAACAACAAAAAGGACAACCCAAGAGCAACTCCAACCAACAGCTCAACAGAAATTGGGCACCAAAGATATATAACCCTCAGCATAACCAACAACATAGAGGTAATAACCCTAATTGGCAACAAAGGTTTCACCAACAACAACAACAACATTATGTTCAACAACCACTACCAGAACCAATGGACACAACCACAGCCCAAACTAGAAGACAAATCATCATCAAACCCCAAGAATGGAATGTAATTGTAAGTGTACAAATTATAAAAATAATGTTGACCAATACAAAAACGAAATTGTAGAAACCTATGAATCAAGAAATTTTCATGTACCAGCCTCTCTGGGGGACAACCCAAACGACGTGGACTTCCCTATATCTTACTTAGAGGACAGACAAGAACTCTTAGAGTACTAATTGACACAGGATCTACTGAAAATTTTCTCAATTTAGACCAATGTCCGCCTAAGTTCATTAAAAAATTAAATAACCCCAGTCACATTAAAACCGCTTCAGGAAATTTTCATATTACCCATGAAGGCACAATTCCCAAAAATACTATTCAAATCCCTTTAAATTCGGACACTACTTTTGGACTCTATAAATTCCATGAAATTTTTAACGGTCTTTTAGGACATCTAACGTTAGAACAAAATAACTCCATAATTAATTACGAGACAAAACAGATTAAAATCAACGGAAAAACTTTCCCATTGTATTATGAAGGAGATTCAGAGGAAATACTCCCAAAAATTTTAAATCAACTACCAGAACTATTCAATATCGAATATTTAGGTACTAATGACCTATTACGCTTGGACCATCTTAATTCAGAGGAATCAAAGGCGATAAGAATTTTGGTTCAGAATCACGGAGACGTTTTTTATCACAAAGGTGACGATTTGACCTTTACTAATGAGATTAAACACAAAATTGATACTGGACTTTCCGGACCAATCTATAGCAAAACCTATAGATATCCTGTTTTCCACACTGAAGAAGTGGAAAAACAAATGAATGAAATGCTAGAACAAGGCATCATTAAACATAGTAATTCCCCATATAATGCTCCTATATGGATTGTTCCTAAAAAAGAGGACAAAGAAGGTAACAAAGAGTGGCGCATTGTCATTGATTACCGCAAATTAAACCAAGTCACTAGAGAAGATAAATATCCTATCCCTAGAATTGTTTATGAAATATATATTAATGTCAAACATGGTTCTGAAATACCCCGACTTTAATGAAAATTTTATTTTAACTACAGATGCAAGTAATTATGCATTAGGCGCGGTTTTATCTCAAAAAAACGGACCCTTAGCATTTGCATCTAGGACATTAAATAAACATGAATGCAACTATTCAACTATAGAAAAAGAATTACTAGCCATAGTATGGGCCGTAAAACAATTTAGACATTACCTATATGGAAGAAAGTTCGATCTCCAAACAGATCACAAACCACTCATATGGTTAGCCAGTCTTAAAGAACCTAATTCTAAACTTATCCGATGGAAAATCAAACTCAATGAATATGAATTTAATATATCCCATGTACAAGGAAAGGAGAATAAGGTGGCTGACGCACTTTCAAGGATTAGAGAAACTAACGTCAATAGGAGGGTGAAAGAAAAGACAATCAGATTAGGTGAGAATATATGCTCTCTTTGTAATAGAAAATATGCCACAATTAGCTCACTGAATAAACATTTAAGAGATATACACAATAGAGAAGATTTAACAGAGGAATCTAGGCCAAGAAGAAAATTGGAAGAACCCCACAGAATAACGATGTTAGACAATATTCCTATTATCCCTGATGATGATAACCAAACCATACATTCTGCCGAAGAGGATAGTATGGACTTATTCAAAACGACCGAGAAATCTTTCCAAAGTTTTTCTAACCAAATTGTCCTTAAAAAGGGGACAGAAAATAATATTGAAAAGGAAATAGTATTCTCAAACAAAAGAACTACATACAATTATGAAAACTTAAATCCTGAACTAATAGAGCAAATATTAGACCAGATTACAGTCTACAAATTAGTAGTTCTTCGTTGTAACAATACCGAAGACTTAATAACACTTCAAGATAAATATAAAGAAAGAAAATCTAATCCAAATAACATTATGGAGACTGATGTAAATGTAACGGAAAAAAAGTTACGAGGAGATAATAGAAATAATAGCAAAACATCATAGACTTGATAATAATCACCCAGGTATAACTAAAACTCATGAGGAATTAAAGAAAATTTATTACTATCCGAATCTGAAAAAGGAAATTACTAAATTCATTAATAACTGTCATATTTGTAACTTTAAGCACGAACGAAACCCTATTAAACTACCCTTTGAAAACACGGAAACCCCAACAGAACCTTTTCAAATTTATCATTCGGATATATATTTCATAAACAACCAACAAATGTATGTCACTATGATAGACAAATTCACAAAATACGCAATGATCGAAGAGATACCCGACAGATCAACTCTTACACTTATCAAAGCCTACCTGAAATTATTTATTTTAATGAAGAAACCCAAAAAACTTATCCTAGATAACGAAAAGGGATTTAGATCACCACTATTTACTGATTTTTTGGAAAAACAAAATATTCAATATCACTTCACAACACCTAATCGACACACAGGTAATTCTGATATAGAAAGGTTTCATGGATCAATGAATGAACAAATACGAATATTAAAAATTAGAGAAATAGAAAATGATATTAATCTAAATATAGATTTACCAGTACAAGCCCTAAGCAATTATAATAATTTACTTCACCTCACTACAGGTAAAAAACCTATAGATTTACATTTTTCTAATAAAATAAACCTTCAGGAGATATTTAAAAGAATGGAGGATAAGAAAAGGAAAATATGCGAATATAGAAACAGAGATAGAGTGGATAAAAAGATAAACTCTAACTATGTGAAGACATACAGGAACAAACTAGATCAGAAAGTAAAGAAAGTTAACGTAAAGAAAACAGACAATAAAAAATACACCAATAATAATCAAGAATTTCATAAGGATCAATTCATTAAACAAAAGAAATATATTTCCAGATCTTTGGAAGTCCTTATCGATCCTATTGATGATCAACCTAGCTGTAGCACAAAAGCTGTTAACAACCGATCTTAATCAAGGAAATGGATTCACTATCATCCAAACAGGAGAGTTATCCTTAATTCAAAATTACTCGAAAATACTACACATATTCAAAACTGAGGATTATTTAACATACATTAAAACATTGGAATTCGAAATAATGACGCTAGATGACGCATATTTACAACATCAGATCGAACACACTAAATTACAATTATTGAGTTTAATACCCAGATCCCGTGCTAAACGAGGACTAATCAATATTTTTGGAACAGGATTAAAATACCTGTATGGTACAATGGACGACGATGGCAGGACGGAAATTGAGGAAAAACTTAGAATCAATACTCTTAATAATCATAACATAATTGAACAATCAAATAGGCAAATCAAAATCAATACTCATTTTGACGAACAATTGAAAACATTAACAAATTTACAAAACCAACAGACTAAACTACTTAGACAGAATATGGAATTAATCAATCAAACTAAAGCAGCTTCACGTAAAGGTTACCTCAGATACGAAATTGAACATATCGGGAAATTAATTGAACAAGCCAGAGAATTGCTATTGGCTTCAAAATTGCGAACACTAAACAGGGACATACTAACAGATCAGGAAATTAATGAGTTTAGCATTACATTGGAAAAAATGGAAAACATCGAATTAGATGTTGCGACCCAAAATAAAAACATTATTTTTATAATTAAGGTACCTAACATGAATCAAGACAACTATAAGGAGATTGTTATACAACCAATACCTAATTTTAACAAAAAACAATTAACCTTAGTCAATAGAAACTACTTAATGAAAGATAATATAATCTATGAGAAAACTAACAAAATATCTAACCTAAAAGAAGAAAAAGATAATTGTATTCAACACTTATTTAATAAGAACCATATGCATTGTAATTATGAAACCAATACTCTAACAGATGTTAAGGAAATTGGGTTTAATGCTATTATAGTAATTAATGGAAATTTTAAAGTAAATCACACATGTAATGAATTCCCATTCACCTTGAATGGAAACTATTTAATATATATTGAAGACTGTCGAATCTATCTAGATAAATGGTATAACAAGAAAGGCTATTCTAATACAATAATTATACCCAATCCAATTAGAAACATAACAACTAGTGACTCACCATTAACCTTAGAACAACTTCATTATAAAAATATAGAAAATATAAAAATGATCAGAGAGTTAAAACAACACGAAAAAATCCAAAATATATCTATCTCCACTATTGTAATAATCACAATTATCATAATTTGTATCTACATTTATATCAAAATCCGAAATAGGAATATTAGGCAAAATGGAGTTACTATTAACTTACCCTCAATCCCTTTGGGAACCGGGCAAGTATCTTCGTCTGGGGGTGTTATATCAACTCACTCTAAGAACGAGCAAAAACTCCCTTTTGAATAATTATATTAAGTATTCTGACAACTGTCCTAGGTATGTATTTTTAAGTCTTATCGCATAAGGAAAAAAACCCACGATTAATAATAATAACCAGATATATTTTTAAGTGTTATCACATAAGAGAAAAACCCATGATTAGTATTGTAATCTTTTAGTACCTTTCTTATGAAACATAATAAAGATCTAATTATGTGTTAGGGAAAAACAACAGCACCGATAAACAATTATCTACCTGTGTTTGTTTATCAGGATAACACATTTATTATGTAGAGCATAAATAGTATAAATAGAGAAACAATTCATTTTAATAAACAGTTCTGATAATACTACGGAGAAAGAAACAAACGTTTTTTTTTTTTAATTTTATATCAGGATCTAAAATTCGACGTATTGATATCAATGTTATTAAATACAAGAAAAAATTTGCTTTGTTTAGGAAGCTTCTTTTTTTAGTACTTTTTAAATTTTAATTGAATATGTTGCCCACTTTGAATATATATCTTCAGCTTCAAATTATTTTAAATTAAAATCTAATTCAATCTAAAAAATGTTTTGAATACTATAAAAATATAAAAAAGTAATAATTTAATCGAGCTTTATTACCAATCAGAATCCTGTGGATTTCTTATATTATGGCCATAACTGCAGAATTTAAACGACATTTCGTTTTTCACAAATTTCTTTAAATCTAAGTTGACTACACTTTACCCAATAGCTTTCAAATTCTTCAACATTTAATTTGAAAACCTGTCGAATAGATTCGGACGATGGTTCTGGAACTAAAAGTTTTTCGTTAAAGATCAGTATTTCTTTTTTCGCAAAAAAATAACTACTTTAATAATACACTTACTATTAATTTCAGATGTTGCCGCTAGTACATGGGGTCTTTTTGGGGTATTAACCGCACCATTTTTTTTTTCGGAGCACATTTCAAATTGGACAATTTTGTATATAAGCGACCTCTCTTTGTTGTTCTGTAAAATTAATGGAAAAGTTAAACTATTTGTTAATATTTGATACTTAATCTCAATGAACTCACTATTTTTTCTGATGGAAACTTTTGTATAACTTCATTTTCAATATCATAACTTTGTCTCAGATTAAAAGTTAAATTATTTTTATAAATCTAATTGCCAATTTCGTTTACAGGAAGGTTACGCAGTTCCTCTTTCAAAATGTGGTTTTTGTTGTAGTACTCCAAAAGCATTTTGCCATTCTTAGTATTTTTTAATATTGTTTCTAGATCTACAGAATTGTTAGTATTTGTTTCTGGCATATGGAAAAAATTAGATACAATTTCTAACTTTTCAGAATTGTTAGTATTTGTTTCCGACATATTGGAAGAATTAGGTAAACTTTCTAATTTTTCAGGATTATTATCCATGAGTGGCTGGGTAACAAATGGTAGATTTTTACTGTTTCTAGATTGCTCTAAGTGATGTTGAAATAAAATGGCTTTTCCGACAGGTACTTTTTTTAAAAAAGTTTGTAGTTGTAACTGAACAATTTCTAATATGGTAATAATCATCTTGATCTACATTAAGAAGGAACAATGCAATATTTATAGTTACAATATTTTTATTTACATTATAAAATTATGACTTACTTTTAAGGGTTTGAAAAAAGCTTTCTAATTTCCATGATGTTGGAAATTAGAAAGCTTTCATTTCATTGTTGAGATTAAAACCATTTGCATCCATTTTGATATTAAATATGTTATAAATTAATATATTTTAAAACATTCCTGTAGTCGGACGATATTTTTACCAAAAGCATTTTTCACGGAATTGACGGTAGGCCCAATTAAGTGATTTATGCTAAGAATTTGATATTCATTAGATGTATTTAAATCTAAGTCGATTTCATAAGATAAAAAATGCGGATTATATTGAATATTTGGAATGGATTCGCAAAACAAAACGGTTTTATAATCGTTTGTTTGTACAATATACAAAATTTTATAAAGTTTCAGAATCTCGTTTAGCACTCCAACATACATTCCTCTCTGGTAGATATATCCAAACAACTTGACTTCGTGATATACTTCAAAACTAGTTACAATATTCGTTGATGTAGATGCAGTCTCAATATAACTCAATATAATGGATTTAACGTCGTCGTTAGTTTCACAGTTATTAAGTATGGGCTCTTCACAATTCTGCACATTTAAAATGAAATAAGCATATTTTAATTGGTACTTTCTTGCAATCGAAAGAGGTAATAACATTAGCGTATGTTTTAAAACCCTTATATTTTGCTTCAAATTTGAAATTCCATAAAAGTCGTAGAGGCCAGACATTTGCATAACATTTGGAATTTGGTGTAAGCAAATTATGTTTTGGCTTTAATGTTTTGTTAAATAGTGCAATAAACATTGAGTTATGGTTTTGCACTTTAACTCTTATTTCATTGATTAAATTTTCGGTAATGTTAAAGCACAATAATGAATCAATTATGTCCAGTAAAAGTAGAATAAAATTCCAAACAGGATCATCGTTAGGATCATATCCCCAATAAGCAGAGAAAATATGTAACAAAATTTTTCTTGCCGAGAACTTAAATTTTTGTTTAGAAATATTCTTCATATTTATTTCGTTAGGCTTATATGCTACTTCGAATCCACCATATTTAAAGTTTTTTAATCGATGGTTTAATAACCTTAAATCAGAAAACTTAATTTTTCTTAGGAATTAATACAAAGCTTCTCCGAAATCATAATGACATACCCCTTCGAAGAGGTCGTGCATCACATCGACACAAAAGTTGCCGGTTTAATACTACGGAGAAAGAAACAAACGTTTTTTTTTTTTTAATTTTATATCAGGATCTAAAATTGGCGCAGTCGGTAGGATAACAAACTAGTTTTGTTATCCCTGCAAATAAGAACCTACGGCATACTAACATCCTTAAACGAATATTAAGGATATCAAGTGCTAACGGTATAAAATTCGTAAAAAAGATTTATTGAAAATAAAATCTATAACGAATTATGGCAGTCAACGCAGGAAATCCTAACTTAGCAGCAGCAGCAGCAGCTGGAGGACAATTACGAGCGCTTGACATCAATCCACTAAACTATTTGGAAAAACTACAAGGATTTGATGGTAGAAAAGAAGATTTGTCAACCTTTTGTACCAACGTCGATGATATTTTACCCACACTATTGGCCTATAACGCACAAGCTCAAAGAATGTGCATAAACATCATCAAGTCAAAACTAACTGGAAAAGCTAGAAGAGCAATGGAAATAAATACACATTTAAACAGCTGGACAGAAATAAAAGCAATGCTAGAAACTAATTTCGGAGGATTTCAAACTTCCGATCAATTGTACGAAGAACTGAGAGCAGCACAATATCGAGGTAATGCCCTCGAATATTACAACTTCATATTACATAAGTTAGCAATACTGAATCAAAAGTCCAGACAAGAAGGAAACCTTCAAGATGTTCCAAGAAATATCCAAACAGCTTTAAAAATCTTTATGACAAGATTGCCAGTACACATGAGGACGGTATTATGTGCTTTAAAACCGAAAACAATGGAAGAAGCCATCCATGAATTATCCCAATCAGGATTTCTAACAGAGGAAAAAAGAAAACCTATAACAATGAACAATCATCAAAATAATCAACAACAAAAAGGACAACCCAAGAGCAACTCCAACCAACAGCTCAACAGAAATTGGGCACCAAAGATATATAACCCTCAGCATAACCAACAACATAGAGGTAATAACCCTAATTGGCAACAAAGGTTTCACCAACAACAACAACAACATTATGTTCAACAACCACTACCAGAACCAATGGACACAACCACAGCCCAAACTAGAAGACAAAATCATCATCAAACCCCAAGAATGGAATGTAATTGTAAGTGTACAAATTATAAAAATAATGTTGACCAATACAAAAACGAAATTGTAGAAACCTATGAATCAAGAAATTTTCATGTACCAGCCTCTCTGGGGGACAACCCAAACGACGTGGACTTCCCTATATCTTACTTAGAGGACAGACAAGAACTCTTAGAGTACTAATTGACACAGGATCTACTGAAAATTTTCTCAATTTAGACCAATGTCCGCCTAAGTTCATTAAAAAATTAAATAACCCCAGTCACATTAAAACCGCTTCAGGAAATTTTCATATTACCCATGAAGGCACAATTCCCAAAAATACTATTCAAATCCCTTTAAATTCGGACACTACTTTTGGACTCTATAAATTCCATGAATTTTTTAACGGTCTTTTAGGACATCTAACGTTAGAACAAAATAACTCCATAATTAATTACGAGACAAAACAGATTAAAATCAACGGAAAAACTTTCCCATTGTATTATGAAGGAGATTCAGAGGAAATACTCCCAAAAATTTTAAATCAACTACCAGAACTATTCAATATCGAATATTTAGGTACTAATGACCTATTACGCTTGGACCATCTTAATTCAGAGGAATCAAAGGCGATAAGAATTTTGGTTCAGAATCACGGAGACGTTTTTTATCACAAAGGTGACGATTTGACCTTTACTAATGAGATTAAACACAAAACTGATACTGGACTTTCCGGACCAATCTATAGCAAAACCTATAGATATCCTGTTTTCCACACTGAAGAAGTGGAAAAACAAATGAATGAAATGCTAGAACAAGGCATCATTAAACATAGTAATTCCCCATATAATGCTCCTATATGGATTGTTCCTAAAAAAGAGGACAAAGAAGGTAACAAAGAGTGGCGCATTGTCATTGATTACCGCAAATTAAACCAAGTCACTAGAGAAGATAAATATCCTATCCCTAGAATTGATGACGTCCTAGATAAACTAGGACGGGCAAATTATTTCTCAACTTTAGATCTAACTAAAGGATTTTATCAAATAGAAGTAGAACCGAAGGATAGAGAGAAAACTGCTTTTACAACTCACAACGGACATTTTGAATTTGTAAGAATGCCTTTTGGACTGAAAAATGCTCCGGCGACATTCCAGAGAATGATGAACAACGTTTTAAGGGAACATATAAATAGGATCTGCGTCGTGTACATGGATGACATTCTGGTCTTCTCAACTTCACTACAGGAACACATTAATAATTTGGAAAAAATATTTGAAACCTTGAGGAAAGCAAACCTCAAAGTATCTTTAAACAAATCAGATTTCTTAAAAAAGAAACCGAATTTTTAGGACACATTGTCACAAAGGATGGCATAAGCCCTAATCCACATAAAATAGACGGCATAAAACGTCAAACTATTCCGAAAACCATTAAGGAGACACAAAGTTTCCTCGGACTCAGTGGTTATTACCGTAAGTTTATACCTGATTATGCGAAGATAGCTAAGCCTTTAACAATCCGCCTCAAAAAGGATTCAATTATCAATGTAAATGATAAGGACTATAAAGAAGCTTTCGAAAAATTGAAAAACATATTAATGTCAAACATGGTTCTGAAATACCCCGACTTTAATGAAAATTTTATTTTAACTACAGATGCAAGTAATTATGCATTAGGCGCGGTTTTATCTCAAAAAACGGACCCTTAGCATTTGCATCTAGGACATTAAATAAACATGAATGCAACTATTCAACTATAGAAAAAGAATTACTAGCCATAGTATGGGCCGTAAAACAATTTAGACATTACCTATATGGAAGAAAGTTCGATCTCCAAACAGATCACAAACCACTCATATGGTTAGCCAGTCTTAAAGAACCTAATTCTAAACTTATCCGATGGAAAATCAAACTCAATGAATATGAATTTAATATATCCCATGTACAAGGAAAGGAGAATAAGGTGGCTGACGCACTTTCAAGGATTAGAGAAACTAACGTCAATAGGAGGGTGAAAGAAAAGACAATCAGATTAGGTGAGAATATATGCTCTCTTTGTAATAGAAAATATGCCACAATTAGCTCACTGAATAAACATTTAAGAGATATACACAATAGAGAAGATTTAACAGAGGAATCTAGGCCAAGAAGAAAATTGGAAGAACCCCACAGAATAACGATGTTAGACAATATTCCTATTATCCCTGATGATGATAACCAAACCATACATTCTGCCGAAGAGGATAGTATGGACTTATTCAAAACGACCGAGAAATCTTTCCAAAGATTTTCTAACCAAATTGTCCTTAAAAAGGGGACAGAAAATAATATTGAAAAGGAAATAGTATTCTCAAACAAAAGAACTACATACAATTATGAAAACTTAAATCCTGAACTAATAGAGCAAATATTAGACCAGATTACAGTCTACAAATTAGTAGTTCTTCGTTGTAACAATACCGAAGACTTAATAACACTTCAAGATAAATATAAAGAAAGAAAATCTAATCCAAATAACATTATGGAGACTGATGTAAATGTAACGGAAAAAAGTTACGAGGAGATAATAGAAATAATAGCAAAACATCATAGACTTGATAATAATCACCCAGGTATAACTAAAACTCATGAGGAATTAAAGAAAATTTATTACTATCCGAATCTGAAAAAGGAAATTACTAAATTCATTAATAACTGTCATATTTGTAACTTTAAGCACGAACGAAACCCTATTAAACTACCCTTTGAAAACACGGAAACCCCAACAGAACCTTTTCAAATTTATCATTCGGATATATATTTCATAAACAACCAACAAATGTATGTCACTATGATAGACAAATTCACAAAATACGCAATGATCGAAGAGATACCCGACAGATCAACTCTTACACTTATCAAAGCCTACCTGAAATTATTTATTTTAATGAAGAAACCCAAAAAACTTATCCTAGATAACGAAAAGGGATTTAGATCACCACTATTTACTGATTTTTTGGAAAAAACAAAATATTCAATATCACTTCACAACACCTAATCGACACACAGGTAATTCTGATATAGAAAGGTTTCATGGATCAATGAATGAACAAATACGAATATTAAAAATTAGAGAAATAGAAAATGATATTAATCTAAATATAGATTTACCAGTACAAGCCCTAAGCAATTATAATAATTTACTTCACCTCACTACAGGTAAAAAACCTATAGATTTACATTTTTCTAATAAAATAAACCTTCAGGAGATATTTAAAAGAATGGAGGATAAGAAAAGGAAAATATGCGAATATAGAAACAGAGATAGAGTGGATAAAAAGATAAACTCTAACTATGTGAAGACATACAGGAACAAACTAGATCAGAAAGTAAAGAAAGTTAACGTAAAGAAAACAGACAATAAAAAATACACCAATAATAATCAAGAATTTCATAAGGATCAATTCATTAAACAAAAGAAATATATTTCCAGATCTTTGGAAGTCCTTATCGATCCTATTGATGATCAACCTAGCTGTAGCACAAAAGCTGTTAACAACCGATCTTAATCAAGGAAATGGATTCACTATCATCCAAACAGGAGAGTTATCCTTAATTCAAAATTACTCGAAAATACTACACATATTCAAAACTGAGGATTATTTAACATACATTAAAACATTGGAATTCGAAATAATGACGCTAGATGACGCATATTTACAACATCAGATCGAACACACTAAATTACAATTATTGAGTTTAATACCCAGATCCCGTGCTAAACGAGGACTAATCAATATTTTTGGAACAGGATTAAAATACCTGTATGGTACAATGGACGACGATGGCAGGACGGAAATTGAGGAAAAACTTAGAATCAATACTCTTAATAATCATAACATAATTGAACAATCAAATAGGCAAATCAAAATCAATACTCATTTTGACGAACAATTGAAAACATTAACAAATTTACAAAACCAACAGACTAAACTACTTAGACAGAATATGGAATTAATCAATCAAACTAAAGCAGCTTCACGTAAAGGTTACCTCAGATACGAAATTGAACATATCGGGAAATTAATTGAACAAGCCAGAGAATTGCTATTGGCTTCAAAATTGCGAACACTAAACAGGGACATACTAACAGATCAGGAAATTAATGAGTTTAGCATTACATTGGAAAAAATGGAAAACATCGAATTAGATGTTGCGACCCAAAATAAAAACATTATTTTTATAATTAAGGTACCTAACATGAATCAAGACAACTATAAGGAGATTGTTATACAACCAATACCTAATTTTAACAAAAAACAATTAACCTTAGTCAATAGAAACTACTTAATGAAAGATAATATAATCTATGAGAAAACTAACAAAATATCTAACCTAAAAGAAGAAAAAGATAATTGTATTCAACACTTATTTAATAAGAACCATATGCATTGTAATTATGAAACCAATACTCTAACAGATGTTAAGGAAATTGGGTTTAATGCTATTATAGTAATTAATGGAAATTTTAAAGTAAATCACACATGTAATGAATTCCCATTCACCTTGAATGGAAACTATTTAATATATATTGAAGACTGTCGAATCTATCTAGATAAATGGTATAACAAGAAAGGCTATTCTAATACAATAATTATACCCAATCCAATTAGAAACATAACAACTAGTGACTCACCATTAACCTTAGAACAACTTCATTATAAAAATATAGAAAATATAAAAATGATCAGAGAGTTAAAACAACACGAAAAAATCCAAAATATATCTATCTCCACTATTGTAATAATCACAATTATCATAATTTGTATCTACATTTATATCAAAATCCGAAATAGGAATATTAGGCAAAATGGAGTTACTATTAACTTACCCTCAATCCCTTTGGGAACCGGGCAAGTATCTTCGTCTGGGGGTGTTATATCAACTCACTCTAAGAACGAGCAAAAACTCCCTTTTGAATAATTATATTAAGTATTCTGACAAACTGTCCTAGGTATGTATTTTTAAGTCTTATCGCATAAGGAAAAAACCCACGATTAATAATAATAACCAGATATATTTTTAAGTGTTATCACATAAGAGAAAAACCCATGATTAGTATTGTAATCTTTTAGTACCTTTCTTATGAAACATAATAAAGATCTAATTATGTGTTAGGGAAAAACAACAGCACCGATAAACAATTATCTACCTGTGTTTGTTTATCAGGATAACACATTTATTATGTAGAGCATAAATAGTATAAATAGAGAAACAATTCATTTTAATAAACAGTTCTGATAATACTACGGAGAAAGAAACAAACGTTTTTTTTTTTTTAATTTTATATCAGGATCTAAAATTCGACGTATTGATATCAATGTTATTAAATACAAGAAAAAATTTGCTTTGTTTAGGAAGCTTCTTTTTTTAGTACTTTTTAAATTTTAATTGAATATGTTGCCCACTTTGAATATATATCTTCAGCTTCAAATTATTTTAAATTAAAATCTAATTCAATCTAAAAAATGTTTTGAATACTATAAAAATATAAAAAAGTAATAATTTAATCGAGCTTTATTACCAATCAGAATCCTGTGGATTTCTTATATTATGGCCATAACTGCAGAATTTAAACGACATTTCGTTTTTCACAAATTTCTTTAAATCTAAGTTGACTACACTTTACCCAATAGCTTTCAAATTCTTCAACATTTAATTTGAAAACCTGTCGAATAGATTCGGACGATGGTTCTGGAACTAAAAGTTTTTCGTTAAAGATCAGTATTTCTTTTTTCGCAAAAAAATAACTACTTTAATAATACACTTACTATTAATTTCAGATGTTGCCGCTAGTACATGGGGTCTTTTTGGGGTATTAACCGCACCATTTTTTTTTTCGGAGCACATTTCAAATTGGACAATTTTGTATATAAGCGACCTCTCTTTGTTGTTCTGTAAAATTAATGGAAAAGTTAAACTATTTGTTAATATTTGATACTTAATCTCAATGAACTCACTATTTTTTCTGATGGAAACTTTTGTATAACTTCATTTTCAATATCATAACTTTGTCTCAGATTAAAAGTTAAATTATTTTTATAAATCTAATTGCCAATTTCGTTTACAGGAAGGTTACGCAGTTCCTCTTTCAAAATGTGGTTATTGTTGTAGTACTCCAAAAGCATTTTGCCATTCTTAGTATTTTTTAATATTGTTTCTAGATCTACAGAATTGTTAGTATTTGTTTCTGGCATATGGAAAAAATTAGATACAATTTCTAACTTTTCAGAATTGTTAGTATTTGTTTCCGACATATTGGAAGAATTAGGTAAACTTTCTAATTTTTCAGGATTATTATCCATGAGTGGCTGGGTAACAAATGGTAGATTTTTACTGTTTCTAGATTGCTCTAAGTGATGTTGAAATAAAATGGCTTTTCCGACAGGTACTTTTTTTAAAAAAGTTTGTAGTTGTAACTGAACAATTTCTAATATGGTAATAATCATCTTGATCTACATTAAGAAGGAACAATGCAATATTTATAGTTACAATATTTTTATTTACATTATAAAATTATGACTTACTTTTAAGGGTTTGAAAAAAGCTTTCTAATTTCCATGATGTTGGAAATTAGAAAGCTTTCATTTCATTGTTGAGATTAAAACCATTTGCATCCATTTTGATATTAAATATGTTATAAATTAATATATTTTAAAACATTCCTGTAGTCGGACGATATTTTTACCAAAAGCATTTTTCACGGAATTGACGGTAGGCCCAATTAAGTGATTTATGCTAAGAATTTGATATTCATTAGATGTATTTAAATCTAAGTCGATTTCATAAGATAAAAAATGCGGATTATATTGAATATTTGGAATGGATTCGCAAAACAAAACGGTTTTATAATCGTTTGTTTGTACAATATACAAAATTTTATAAAGTTTCAGAATCTCGTTTAGCACTCCAACATACATTCCTCTCTGGTAGATATATCCAAACAACTTGACTTCGTGATATACTTCAAAACTAGTTACAATATTCGTTGATGTAGATGCAGTCTCAATATAACTCAATATAATGGATTTAACGTCGTCGTTAGTTTCACAGTTATTAAGTATGGGCTCTTCACAATTCTGCACATTTAAAATGAAATAAGCATATTTTAATTGGTACTTTCTTGCAATCGAAAGAGGTAATAACATTAGCGTATGTTTTAAAATCCTTATATTTTGCTTCAAATTTGAAATTCCATAAAAGTCGTAGAGGCCAGACATTTGCATAACATTTGGAATTTGGTGTAAGCAAATTATGTTTTGGCTTTAATGTTTTGTTAAATAGTGCAATAAACATTGAGTTATGGTTTTGCACTTTAACTCTTATTTCATTGATTAAATTTTCGGTAATGTTAAAGCACAATAATGAATCAATTATGTCCAGTAAAAGTAGAATAAAATTCCAAACAGGATCATCGTTAGGATCATATCCCCAATAAGCAGAGAAAATATGTAACAAAATTTTTCTTGCCGAGAACTTAAATTTTTGTTTAGAAATATTCTTCATATTTATTTCGTTAGGCTTATATGCTACTTCGAATCCACCATATTTAAAGTTTTTTAATCGATGGTTTAATAACCTTAAATCAGAAAACTTAATTTTTCTTAGGAATTAATACAAAGCTTCTCCGAAATCATAATGACATACCCCTTCGAAGAGGTCGTGCATCACATCGACACAAAAGTTGCCGGTTTACATGGAATGAAGGTATGTTATTAAAGTTGGAGAACTCTTGAATTCCTGTCTGCGATACAGCTTCAAGTAAAACATTAGATGAAAAATTTTCTGTATTTCTTAAGGTATGAGTTAGCTCATAGCATAACTGTTGACATTCTGCTTTTTGAACTTTACAAAATCTGCAATACATGTTACATGCAAAGGATTTTGTAAAACTCAACACCGAATTCAAAGCCAAGTTGTCTCCCAGTACAACTGCTGAAATAAAATGAACTGTTTTTACACCTTTTTTCGTTTTTATATCCAAACCATTGACCTCTAAATCATACATCACATTAATAAGTTCGTCAAAACATTCATTGGGACTTTTCTCTTTTAAATCATTCGATTTTAAAACGTATGCTCTAATCTAAATGGGATGGTATATTTTTAAGAGTTGGAAAACTATAGTAAACGTTGCATAAGCTTTGTTTTTGGTTCCTTGACACCAAAGGGTTATTTATACTGAAATCATCAGTGTAAAGGAAGTAAAGAACTAATAACTTATTAACAAAATTATCACGAACAGTATCAATTTGGGCATTTTGCTTTAATTCTAAAGAATCGTTTAAAAAATCGTGTTTTTCAAATAGAGACTTAATTTGATGTTTCCTTCTGATTTATGTGCTGCTATTTGAGGCTCATCGCCGCTTGGAACTGTTTCGTTGTTTAGTGAATATATAGTTAAACTTTCAGCAAGATACATATGTACATATTAAGAATTGAAATCAATGAAAGCAATTCGTTCCATTTATGAACAAAATTTTTTCTGTGTGTAAATATATAAATTATTGCATTATGATGTGAGCAAGATTATTCAAGTTCAAGATCATTTGTTTTTTGTTAAACAAAAAACCGTGCAACGATATTTATTAATCAAAAAATTCTTCATCCGCAACTTAATGCAGATTTTAATCCACTGACAGGTCCTTACATGTTTCATGTAGCGTCACCTACAATCATCAGAGAACCAATATGGACGGGGTAGAAGATTTACCCAAAGCTATAATTTTCTGATGACAAAAGATGAACACTTTACCCGTAGTGTTTTTTAAACTTCATGAGAAGTTTAAAAAACAAAGCACGGAAGCATCCAACTAATTCAAAAAATTAAAGCCTTTTTTTCTTTAACTAACAAATATCGTTGTTTGTGTAAAGGCTAGAATCTCTAGCCATAGTACACAGTGTTGTTAGTGTTTAGTAATAAACAATAACAGTTTCTGACTATAGAATTAGGACCATAGATCAGTTTTGCCGTACTTTGCAATTTTCAAATATTTTACTTTTAAGTTTTAATAAAGTTTAAAAAACACTACGGGTAAAGTGTTCATCTTTTGTCATCAGAAAATTATAGCTTTGGGTAAATCTTCTACCCCGTCCATATTGGTTCTCTGATGATTGTAGGTGACGCTACATGAAACATGTAAGGACCTGTCAGTGGATTAAAATCTGCATTAAGTTGCGGATGAAGAAATTTTTTGATTAATAAATATCGTTGCACGGTTTTTTGTTTAACAAAAAACAAATGATCTTGAACTTGAATAATCTTGCTCACATCATAATTTATGATAAAAGATCGAAAAATAAACTTTTGGTTTTAATTTATTAAAACTTAAAAGTAAAATATTTGAAAATTGCAAAGTACGGCAAAACTGATCTATGGTCCTAATTCTATAGTCAGAAACTGTTATTGTTTATTACTAAACACTAACAACACTGTGTACTATGGCTAGAGATTCTAGCCTTTACACAAACAACGATATTTGTTAGTTAAAGAAAAAAAGGCTTTAATTTTTTGAATTAGTTGGATGCTTCCGTGCTTTGTTTTTTAAACTTCTCATGAAGTTTAAAAAACACTACGGGTAAAGTGTTCATCTTTTGTCATCAGAAAATTATAGCTTTGGGTAAATCTTCTACCCCGTCCATATTGGTTCTCTGATGATTGTAGGTGACGCTACATGAAACATGTAAGGACCTGTCAGTGGATTAAAATCTGCATTAAGTTGCGGATGAAGAATTTTTTGATTAATAAATATCGTTGCACGGTTTTTTGTTTAACAAAAAACAAATGATCTTGAACTTGAATAATCTTGCTCACATCATAATTTATGATAAAAGATCGAAAAATAAACTTTTGGTTTTAATTTATTAAAACTTAAAAGTAAAATATTTGAAAATTGCAAAGTACGGCAAAACTGATCTATGGTCCTAATTCTATAGTCAGAAACTGTTATTGTTTATTACTAAACACTAACAACACTGTGTACTATGGCTAGAGATTCTAGCCTTTACACAAACAACGATATTTGTTAGTTAAAGAAAAAAAGGCTTTAATTTTTTGAATTAGTTGGATGCTTCCGTGCTTTGTTTTTTAAACTTCTCATGAAGTTTAAAAAACACTACGGGTAAAGTGTTCATCTTTTGTCATCAGAAAATTATAGCTTTGGGTAAATCTTCCACCCCGTCCATATTGGTTCTCTGATGATTGTAGGTGACGCTACATGAAACATGTAAGGACCTGTCAGTGGATTAAAATCTGCATTAAGTTGCGGATGAAGAATTTTTTGATTAATAAATATCGTTGCACGGTTTTTTGTTTAACAAAAAACAAATGATCTTGAACTTGAATAACCTTGCTCACATCATAATTTATGATAAAAGATCGAAAAATAAACTTTTGGTTTTAATTTATTAAAACTTAAAAGTAAAATATTTGAAAATTGCAAAGTACGGCAAAACTGATCTATGGTCCTAATTCTATAGTCAGAAACTGTTATTGTTTATTACTAAACACTAACAACACTGTGTACTATGGCTAGAGATTCTAGCCTTTACACAAACAACGATATTTGTTAGTTAAAGAAAAAAAGGCTTTAATTTTTTGAATTAGTTGGATGCTTCCGTGCTTTGTTTTTTAAACTTCTCATGAAGTTTAAAAAACACTACGGGTAAAGTGTTCATCTTTTGTCATCAGAAAATTATAGCTTTGGGTAAATCTTCCACCCCGTCCATATTGGTTCTCTGATGATTGTAGGTGACGCTACATGAAACATGTAAGGACCTGTCAGTGGATTAAAATCTGCATTAAGTTGCGGATGAAGAATTTTTTGATTAATAAATATCGTTGCACGGTTTTTTGTTTAACAAAAAACAAATGATCTTGAACTTGAATAACCTTGCTCACATCATAATTTATGATAAAAGATCGAAAAATAAACTTTTGGTTTTAATTTATTAAAACTTAAAAGTAAAATATTTGAAAATTGCAAAGTACGGCAAAACTGATCTATGGTCCTAATTCTATAGTCAGAAACTGTTATTGTTTATTACTAAACACTAACAACACTGTGTACTATGGCTAGAGATTCTAGCCTTTACACAAACAACGATATTTGTTAGTTAAAGAAAAAAAGGCTTTAATTTTTTGAATTAGTTGGATGCTTCCGTGCTTTGTTTTTTAAACTTCTCATGAAGTTTAAAAAACACTACGGGTAAAGTGTTCATCTTTTGTCATCAGAAAATTATAGCTTTGGGTAAATCTTCTACCCCGTCCATATTGGTTCTCTGATGATTGTAGGTGACGCTACATGAAACATGTAAGGACCTGTCAGTGGATTAAAATCTGCATTAAGTTGCGTATGAAGAATTTTTTGATTAATAAATATCGTTGCACGGTTTTTTGTTTAACAAAAAACAAATGATCTTGAACTTGAATAATCTTGCTCACATCATAATTTATGATAAAAGATCGAAAAATAAACTTTTGGTTTTAATTTATTAAAACTTAAAAGTAAAATATTTGAAAATTGCAAAGTACGGCAAAACTGATCTATGGTCCTAATTCTATAGTCAGAAACTGTTATTGTTTATTACTAAACACTAACAACACTGTGTACTATGGCTAGAGATTCTAGCCTTTACACAAACAACGATATTTGTTAGTTAAAGAAAAAAAGGCTTTAATTTTTTGAATTAGTTGGATGCTTCCGTGCTTTGTTTTTAAACTTCTCATGAAGTTTAAAAAACACTACGGGTAAAGTGTTCATCTTTTGTCATCAGAAAATTATAGCTTTGGGTAAATCTTCTACCCCGTCCATATTGGTTCTCTGATGATTGTAGGTGACGCTACATGAAACATGTAAGGACCTGTCAGTGGATTAAAATCTGCATTAAGTTGCGGATGAAGAATTTTTTGATTAATAAATATCGTTGCACGGTTTTTTGTTTAACAAAAAACAAATGATCTTGAACTTGAATAATCTTGCTCACATCATAATTTATGATAAAAGATCGAAAAATAAACTTTGGTTTTAATTTATTAAAACTTAAAAGTAAAATATTTAAATTATTGCATGTTATTATATGTAAATACATGTATGTTTATATATACAATTTTGTCCTCTAATTTTTTTTAATACGATGCCACACGAGAATTACCGGAACGGAACTTCAAGGGCATTCTCGACATTTTTCAATCCCGAAATCCCGGGAAATACTTTGTGAATTCCGGATTTTTTTTTTTTGTAATGTTATAAATGAATAATATTCATTGAATATACTATTTTAAAGAGTAGAAATTTAAAATTGTATACACGGATGAGATATTTGAAGAATCCTGAATTATTAAATAATGAAATTTTTCAAAATATGCTTTAAAATGATCTAGGAACTCTACTTCTAACGGTTTTTTTCAATAAGTACTTGACAACTTTTTTTTAAATAAAACGCAAGCCATTTGAGATATTTCCAAAACTTTATTATCGACTTGAAATACAATCAAAACATTTATGAATGGAACTCGACTTCGTTCATATGGCCACCGCGGGCACGTCGGCAGCGGTCGATTCGTTGGCCCCAATTTTCGATGACTCGGTCACACATTTCGGCCGTAACGGCCGCTATTTCTCGTTCAATGTTGGCTCTGAGTTCTTCCAACGTCATGGGCTTGTTGGCATATACCAATGATTTGACGTTAAATCGCACGAACGATGCGGCCAATTGACTGGTCCATTTCTTGAGATAACACTCACCAAACTTACTCTTCAATAAATCGATTGTAACGTGTGCTGTGTGGCTTGTGGCAGCGTCCTGTTGAAACCACATGTCGTCCAAGTCCATGTTTTCCAATTCGAGACAAAAATAATCGATAATCATGGCGCGATAACGATCGCCATTTACAGTAACGTGACGATCGTTGTTGTCGAAGAAACAATATGGCCCAATTACGCCGCCGGCATGCAAACCGCATCAAACAGTTATTTTTTGTGGATGAAGCGCATGTAGATTCTCACAAAACCAATAACGCATGTAGATTCTCACAAAACCAATAACGCATATTTTGCTTATTGACGAAACCATTGAGCTAAAAATGAGCTTTTTGAGTTAATTGGAGTTAACGCTCTTAAAGTTGCGATAACCGACTCCGAATTTCGGTAGTACATTTTTATAATTTGCATACGTTGTTCGTTCGTGTACTTTACCATGATGAAAATGTTGCCGGCCTTGGCAATGATATCAATGGACAATATTTAATGAAAATGCAATCTTAAGTTCAAAGTCGAATTTGATACGATAAACTGAATTTATTTGAATATTTTCTCTGACATCGCTATTTGTAATCTAAACTAAGAATATACCTTAAGGTATAAAATACTAATCACAGCCTAGTATTCGTCCTTACAAATTTGCGGATCTGATGCTTAAGTAATAATAAGTTTGACAAAAGCTATAATTGTAACAATCAATATTTAATTAAAGACATAAAAATCTTATTTATCATTTTTCGCAGAAAGGAAACTTTGTTACTTTAAACTCCTTTTATTTGGGCGGGAAGTCCCGGGATCCCGCGAAATTAATAAATTAATTCGGCTTTTCCGGGAAATGATAAAGTCCGGGAAAAGAAAACCCCTAATCTTATTATGTATCGACCAATATATAATTGAATATGACATATACAATTATATATGGTTAATCTAATCTGATAATCCATAATTAGATACAACACACTATATCATTTTGGATAGAAAGATATCTTGACCTTTTCATAGTTATATATTGTTCCTTATCTGCAAAATGTAGATTTTCTTTTGGATAAAATTATATATTGCCGCATTTAAAGTCTGATAGCTGTATACTAGCCGAATTTAAAAAACTAGTGAATTTCGGCTCTTACCTAAACTCTAAAGAAGTGCATGTAAATTTGCTGCTATAAAACATTTAAATTTTTGTGTGAAGTTAAGCAAAATGCCTAAATTTAGGCATCAAATGTGTAAAATTGTTTTATCTACAAAAATACAAATAAATTGTTTGCTTATGCACTTTTTATTTATAAGTACGCATGTTGTGTCTACAATTAGTATTTTGTGTGTAAACAAAATATATTAAGCATAAAGTGTGTAAATGTACTAACATTTTAAAGTAACAAATAATATGTCATTTAAATGTTTCGGAAAAAATTACATAAATAAAAATGAAACAGTTACTACAATAAAATAGCGAAAATCACATTAAATTATAAAGAAAATCTTAAAATTCCGAAGTGATAGTACTCGTTTGGGTTACTGTTTCGCCTCAGTAAAAGTTATGTTAAAATCATTAATATTTTCATTACCGAAATATTGTAAAATGTCTTCTAATTGCCACTTAAAATATATACAGATGTGTAATTGTTCGTCCAAATTCGGCATAATTGTTCGTTAATATATATTTTGAAGTTCTATAAGAAGATCTATAAATGAATGTTGCTTTAATTAAATCCAAGCAAATTCCGTAATTTTAATATTTTTAATTTGCTTGAAACTTAAAACCGCCAAAAATGTGCCGTTAAAGATAAATGTTTAACGCGAATCGATTTAGTGTGCTTTAACATCTTCTAACCACAAAAAAAAATTAATAAAGTTCGTCATATGCGTTTCCAAGCTCTCTGTGCTTACATTTAGGCACAAAATAAGATAGATTTTCACAATTACAGAAAAATTTCTAAATTGTCTTACACACATGGTATGAATGAATATTACACGCAATGTATGTATCAATTTGAGTTTACACACTTGGAGTAATTTTACCGACATTATACTGGGTAAAAAGTAACCTACTATAAATTGGATAAATTTCAACAAACATTTATTTATTTATTTTGTCTTAATGTATATCAAATCAAAACTTGTCCATGATTGTGAAATAAATGTTTATAAATTCAACTATCCTGAAAAACGAAGTAAGTCTTCTTTTAAAATATCTGTTCCAGACAATATTTTTAACACCGTTATTGATCCTGGCTTCTGGCCTAAAAGTGCTATTATTCGAGAATTCACTTATAAAGAAAAACAATGTTCCGATATAGCTTATCTACCTCGACATGCTGAATCTGATTCAAAGAACTAATAGTCTCATCCGTCAAAAACTTGTCTCTTATATATCAAAATGTCAATGGCCTTAATACAAAATTGTCTCACTTATACACCGATAGTTTTGGTTTTAATACAGATGTTATCATATTTACTGAAACTAAACTTCGAAATACAAACAATTCTGAAATTTTATGTCCTAAATACCAAATTTTTAGAAGAGATAGAGGCACTGAAGAAGCTGGTGGCGGTGTTTTAATTGCTGTTTCTAATACTTTTCCATCTGACCAAATAAGTTTAAATCAATTTCCAACAATTGAAATAATTTGTGTTTTGATAAAACTGGACAAAAAACTTTTATATGTTATAAGTTCCTATATTCCGCCTAATTCCAAAGTTGATGTGTACGAAATGCATAGTAAAGCTGTTAGTCTTTTTGCAAACAAAATAAAGTCATGTGATTCAATAATGTTAGTTGGTGATTTTAACATTCCGCCTATATCCTGGCAACTCGATGATGATGCTGGACATCTTAATCCGCATTTTTCTTCTGAGTCTCCTTGTGAATTCATAAATAAAATAAGTGAAAGCTGCCTTTACCAGATAAATAATGTACCGAATTTTAATGGTAAATTATTAGATCCTTTGTTTGTGAGTGAACCAATTGATTTCGCTCTTAGACGCACGTTTCCAATCAGAATTCCTGAAGATAAACATCATCCAACAATTGAAATAACGTATACGTATATAGATTCTGCCTCAAACGCAGTCACACCTAATAAAACACAGTTTTGCTTTAAGAAACCCAACTATGTTACGCTGGACTCTTTACTATCTCAAATTAATTGGAACGATGAGTTTTCTCGACACAATTATAATCTAAATCTTTCAATAAGCACGTTTTATGATATTTTATTTGAATGTTTTTTAAAATCTGTACATAAAATGCTTCCTCCGAAGACTACTGGTCCCCCATGGAGCACAAAACACCTTACACGTCTTAAAAATCGAAAAAACAAAATGTTCAAAATATACAGTGAGAAAGGAACGTCTGTTAATTATATCAACTATTCAGTTGCCAGATCGGAGTTTAACATAGCAAATAATTCTGCGTATAAAAACTACTTAAATAAAATAAAAAACAATCTGAAACATGATCCTAAATCCTTTTATAAATTTGTTAACTGTAAAAGACGAACAGTTGATTTTCCTCCAACAATGAAGTACAACGATTTAGAGTCATCAGACGATCTTTCGATAAGTAACATGTTCGCTGACTTCTTTGCATCCACGTGTTCATCTACAGGGTTTAATAAAACTACAAATTACCCTTACACAATTCCGGAATATTCTTATATAAACATACCGCCAATTAACCAACAAACTGTTTTAAAAAATTTACTAAATTTAAAAAGTTCATATTTGGGAGGTCCGGATGGGGTTCCTAGCTGTATCCTAAAGCGATGTTCCAATTCACTTTATGTACCTTTGACTCATCTTTACAATAAATCACTTCAGCTCGGGTACTTTCCATTAGACTGGAAAGATTCCATCATTTTACCTTTATACAAGTCTGGTAGCAAAAATACTGTGTCTAGTTATAGAGGCATTGCTAAGCTTAGTGTTATCCCAAAATTCTTCGAAAAACTGGTTACTGATATGTTATCTCACCAAGTATCTTACATTCTTTCACCAATTCAACATGGCTTCCGCAGATCTCGCTTCACGATCACCAACTTGTTAGAACTTACTACCTTCGTAAACGATGGCTTTGTTAAGAGAAAACAAACGGATGCTATATACACTGATTTTAGTAAAGCATTTGATAAAGTTAACCATGATCTTCTTCTTTAGAAATTAGATCGCATGGGCTTCAGTGTTTCGCTTCTAAAATGCATAAATTCTTACTTAAAAAATAGAAAACAACATGTTGTTTTCCGTAACACTAAGTCAAGTTTTATAAATGTCTTATCAGGCGTACCTCAAGGTAGTCACCTTGGTCCTCTGTTGTTCACACTATTCATCAATGATCTTCCATCCGCTGTTCAACATGCCAACGCCTTAATGTATGCTGACGATGTTAAATTATTCATTTCTTTCGACAATCCTGATGATCAAGCTTTACTTCAATATGATATTGTTAACTTTACTATATGGTGTGATGAAAACTTAATGGAACTTAATACAAAAAAATGTAAATACATGATTTTTTCAAGGTTAACCCCTTTTAAAGGGTTATACTTGATGAACAATGAGCTGCTGGATCTGGTTGATGCATTTAACGATCTTGGAATATTACTTGATACGCAACTTGATTTCAAAAAACATATTACTACAACTGTAAATAAAGCAACCGGAGTTCTTTGTTTTATAAAACGCTGGGCTAAGGAGTTTTCAGATCCTTATACAACAAAACAACTTTTAACAACGTTAGTGAGGCCAATCCTGGAATACGGATCTGTTGTTTGGGATCCATTCTATGAAACACATTCGAAATCCATAGAGTCGGTACAAAAACAATTTTTGCTATTTTCTCTCTGAAATCTCTGCTGGAATCCACTCGTGAATCTTCCTTCTTATGAAAACCGTTTACTTCTTATTAGACTGCCTACACTAAAAAGTCGAAGACTAATGCTTAATGTGACATTTCTATTAAAACTAATAAATGGGACAATAAATTCTGAATACCTACTAAGTAAACTCGATCTTAATACGCCTTTTTACGTAACAAGAAATTTCGAATTCCTTCACCTAAAAACTGTACGAACAAACTATGCTAATGCAGATCCTTTTCGCCGTATTTATTCTGATTTTAACCAATTATATCATGTCATTGATTTTAGCACAAGTCTTCGTAGTATATTTTTAAAATTTTTGAACAAAGAAGAGTTTAAAAGTCTGGCAATGCTGATAAGTAATTGTATTTATTACTTGTTTTTAACTAAACGGTGCAGTGAACCAAAAATTATAAAAATGGTAATTTTATAAATATATTTCCAAAAATATGATCAAAACTTTTGAGCCCAATTTTATGTAAAAATTAAAAACAAAAATACCGGTAGTGAACTATAAGCATTCTCGAAAGTATTTTATAACGTAACAAGTATTTTATTACGTAAAATTGTACACTTTCGGGACACCCTAATGTGCATTTAAGCTTAAAATATATATATGCCGTAACTTTTTTGAAAACTGCAAAAAAGTCATATTTTTTTAATATTTTTTTATGGACTTAAAGGATATGATAGGATGATGATCCTATATTTGTATGAAATTGTGTATATTTTTATACAATCATATACAAAAATGTAACTTTAGTGCAACTTTACCACACTAAAACTCGGATCTAATCACATTTTGATGTATGAGTTTAGATATAATAATATACAATTACAACATGTTAAAATCCGGATATAATAATATATGGTTTTTATTTATTTACATCTATTCAGTTTATATTTATATAATTGCATCAGATTAGATCTAAACCCATACAAATAGATAAATACAGTTAAATGGGCCCAGATTTCGGATGAAATTTAATATGATTGCATATAGCGTCACATAGAAATTGCTGTGACTACCTAAAACTAAATATCAATTTTTTTAATCGGGTTAAAACAATTTTATGAGACCAAAATTCCGATAAAGGTTTATCAAACTGTATGCAATTAAAGTATGGCAACAAACTAAAAAATATATGCTACTGAATAATTTTTTTACGGGCTGTCATGGGATTGAAAAAAAATTGCTAAAATGAAAAAAATTGCAAAAATTTAAAAAAAAAATTATTAAAGTTTAAAAAAAAATTGCTAAAATTGGAAAAAAATCGTCAAAATTCAAAAAGTCCCCAAAAATGAGAATAATTGCTAGAAGTAAAAAAATCTTTAAAATTGAAAAAACCCCAAAATTAAAAAAAAAATCGCTATTATTGAAAAAATCACTTAAAAAACGGCAAAAATAAAAAAATTCCCAAAATAGGCGATTTTTTTAAGAAAAAAAATTCTACATATTGACAAAAAACTTATCCGTGTACATTAGAGTGGTTTTATAAAATCGATCTTCGATTTTTATAGGTGCTCAGGTCTAGGATTGTGTCATTTAGTGTAAAAATGCTATTGTGAAAGTTTTAGCTCAATCGGACTATGCCTTCCCGACCCCATTCAGCCCTAAAGTTTAGAAAACGGAATACAAGGCGTAAAAGTCACTTTTTTTTAGTTTTTGTAAAATTTTTTAAATGTCGTAAAAGTTTTTACTCAAGAAGGTAAATTAATCGAAATGAAGATATAATTATGTTTTCAAAAAGGTATAAAAACACAAAATTTTTAAGGTGTTTTTCAAATCTCCAATTTAAAATTTTAAAAAAATTTCTTCAACAAAATCGCAAAAATTGAGATTTGGACTCCAGTGACTTGTTTAAAACATGTTAAAATAAAAAATTTTAAAAATATCCCCTGGCATACTTGGGTAGGGCAACGATTTAATTTTTGCAAATTTTGAGGAAACTGTGTTTTTTTTTTGGTAATTTTTGCCTTATTTGTTGTCATAAAATATTTAAAACCAAAAATTAGCTACTATTGTACCGTTTGTTGTTTTTGTTTATCATCATAACTTAAGGTAGAAAATAAAAAATTTTGGACATCATTAACCCATGTGGACCAGAGGCCCCAAGAGACCCCACACTTATATATTTCAATTTACAAAAAACGTTGAAGATTTGTTTACTACTTTTGAATTTTAATAAACGTGATGCAAATATAATAATACAATATTTGAGGATTCTGTGCCAAAAGTTTTGGACATATTAAACAACGTTAACCCTTGCCGAGCCCCATTAAGATCAAAGAAGTTACTGCGAGAATTTATATATATTTGAACTAAAAGTATTTAAATTCTAATCATTTAACATATATTTTGGACTAAATTAACCCTTAGATGCTCTTGGTGTCAAAAAGACCCATAGTTATTCCCCACCCACAATTATGTTTGATGCATTAATCTGGTAGAGAATCTTCCAAAGAAGAGATTGATTCAAAAACTTGGATAAGCTCCTCCTACTTCCTTAGATATGTCCATCCCACACATAGTTACTTTCACAAAATACGGCAAAAAAGGCCTATTTTGATATTAAAAATTACCCCCTTAAAACCCACCCACAATTATGATTGAGGCATTAATCTGGTAGAGAATCTTCCAAAGAAGAGATTGATACCAAAATCTTGGATAAGCTCCTCCTACTTCCTTAGATATGTCCATCCCACCCATAGTTACTTTCACAAAATACGGATAAAAAGGCCTATTTTGATATTAAAAATTAACCCCTTAAACCCCACCCACAATTATGATTGATGCATTAATGTGGTAGAGAATCTTCCAAAGAAGAGATTGATACCAAAATCTTGGATAAGCTCCTCCTACTTCCTTAGATATGTCCATCCCACACATAGTTACTTTCACAAAATACGGATAAAAAGGCCTATTTTGATATTAAAAATTAACCCCTTAAACCCCACCCACAATTATGATTGAGGCATTAATCCGGTAGAGAATCTTCCAAAGAAGAGATTGATACCAAAATCTTGGATAAGCTCCTCCTACTTCCTTAGATATGTCCATCCCACACATAGTTACTTTCACAAAATACGGCAAAAAGGCCTATTTTGATATAAAAATTCACCTCTTAAACCCCACCCACAATTATGATTGAGGCATTAATCTGGTAGAGAATCTTCCAAAGAAGAGATTGATACCAAAATCTTGGATAAGCTCCTCCTACTTCCTTAGATATGTCCATCCCACACATAGTTACTTTCACAAAATACGGCAAAAAAGGCCTATTTTGATATTAAAAATTAACTTCTTAAACCCCACCCGCAATTATGATTGATGCATTAATCTGGTAGAGAATCTTCCAAAGAAGAGATTAATACCAAAATCTTGGATAAGTTCCTCCTAAATTTAAAATGGAAAATTAAGGTAGAAAATAAAAAATTTTGGACATCATTAACCCATGTGGCTCCAAGAGAACCCACACTTATATATTACAATTTACAAAAAAGATTTTTTGAAGATTTTTTTACTACTTTTGAATTTTAATAAACGTGATGCAAAATATAATGACACAATATTTAAATATTCTGTGCCAAAAGTTTTGGACATATTAAACAGTGTTAACCCTTGCCGAGCCACATTAAGATCAAAGAAGTTACTGCGAGTATTTATATATATTTGAACAAAAAGTATTTAAATTCTTTTTTTTTTTACAAACCTGGCTTAGACCAGTACTTTAATCATTTAACATATATTTTGGACTAAATTAATCCTTAGATGCTCTTGGTGTCAAAAAGACCCAAAGTTAGTCCCCACCCACAATTATGATTGAAGTTAGTAGAGAATCTTCCAAAATCTTGGATAAGCTCCTCCTACTTCCTTAGATATTGTCATCCCACACATAGTTACTTTCACAAAATACGGCAAAAAAGGCCTATTTTGATATTAAAAATTAACCCCTTAAACCCCACCCACAATTATGATTGATTGATACCAAAATCTTGGATAAGCTCCTCCTACTTCCTTAGATATGTCCATCCCACACATAGTTACTTTCACAAAATACGGCAAAAAAGGCCTATTTTGATATTAAAAATTAACCCCTTAAACCCCACCCACAATTATGATTGATGCATTAATCTGGTACAGAATCTTCCAAAGAAGAGATTGATACCAAAATCTTGGATAAGCTCCTCCTACTTCCTTAGATATGTCCATCCCACATATAGTTACTTTCACAAAATACGGCAAAAAAGGTCTATTTTGATATTAAAAATTAACCCCTTAAACAACACCCACAATTATGACTGATGCATTAATCTGGTAGAGAATCTTCCAAAGAAGAGATTGATACCAAAATCTTGTATAAGCTCCTCCTACTTCCTTAGATATGTCCATCCCACACATAGTTACTTTCACAAAATACGGCAAAAAAGGCTTATTTTGATATTAAAAATAAACCACTTAAACCCCACCCACAATTATGATTGATGCATTAATGTGGTAGAGAATATTCCAAAGAAGAGATTGATACCGAAATCTTGGATAAGCTCCTCCTACTTCCTTAGATATGTCCATCCCACATATAGTTACTTTCACAAAATACGGCAAAAAAGGTCTATTTTTATATTAAAAATTAACCCCTTAAACAACACCCACAATTATGACTGATGCATCAATCTGGTAGAGAATCTTCCAAGAAGAGATTGATACCAAAATCTTGTATAAGCTCCTCCTACTTCCTTAGATATGTCCATCCCACACATAGTTACTTTCACAAAATACGGCAAAAAAGTCTTATTTTGATATTAAAAATAAACCACTTAAACCCCACCCACAATTATGATTGATGCATTAATGTGGTAGAGAATCTTCCAAAGAAGAGATTGATACCAAAATCTTGGATAAGCTCCTCCTACTTCCTTGGATATGTCCATCCCACATATAGTTACTTTCACAAAATACGGCAAAAAGGCCTATTTTGATAGTAAAAATTAATCCTTAAACCCCACCCACAATTATGACTGATGCAATAATCTGGTAGAGAATCTTCCAAAGAAGAGATTGATACCAAAATCTTGGATAAACTCCTCCTACTTCCTTAGATATGTCCATCCCACATATAGTTACTTTCACAAAATACGGCTAAAAAGGCCTATATTGATAGTAAAAATTAACCCCTTAAACCCCACCCACAATTATGATTGATGCATTAATCTGGTAGAGAATCTTCCAAAGAAGAGATTGATACCAACATCTTGGATAAGCTCCTCCTACTTCCTTAGATATGTCCATCCCACACATAGTTACTTTCACAAAATACGGCAAAAAAGGCTTATTTTGATATTAAAAATAAACCACTTAAACCCCCCCACAATTATGATTGATGCATTAATGTGGTAGAGAATCTTCCAAAGAAGAGATTGATACCAAAATCTTGGATAAGCTCCTCCTACTTCCTTGGATATGTCCATCCCACATATAGTTACTTTCACAAAATACGGCAAAAAGGCCTATTTTGATATTAAAAATTAACTCCTTAAACTTCACCCACAATTAGTATTGATGCATTAATCTGGTAGAGAATCTTCCAAAGAAGAGATTGATATCAAAATCTTGGATAAGCTCCTCCTACTTCCTTAGATATGTCCATCCCACACATAGTTACTTTCACAAAATACGGCAAAAAAGGGCTATTTTGATATAAAAAATTAACCCCTTAAACCCCACCCACAGTTATGATTGATGCATTAATCTGGTAGAGAATCTTCCAAAGAAGAGACTGATACCAACATCTTGGATAAGCTCCTCCTACTTCCTTAGATATGTCCATCCCACACATAGTTACTTTCACAAAATACGGCAAAAAAGGCCTATTTTGATATTAAAAATTAACCCCTAAAACCCCACCCATAATTATAATTGATGCATTAATCTGACAGAGAATCTTCCAAAGAAGAGATTGATACCAAAATCTTGGATAAGCTCCTCCTACTTCCTTAGATATGTCCATCCCACACATAGTTACTTTCACAAAATACGGCAAAAAAGGCCTATTTTGATATTAAAAAAAAACCCCTAAAACCCCACCCACAATAAGGGTTGATGCATTAATCTGGTAGAGAATCTTCCAAAGAAGAGAATGATACCAAAATCTTGGATAAGCTCATCCTACTTCCTTATATATGTCCATCCCACACATAGTTACTCTCACAAAATACGGCAAAAAAAGGCATATTTTGATATTAAAAAAAAACCCCTAAAACCCCACCCACAATAAGGGTTGATGCATTAATCTGGTAGAGAATCTTCCAAAGAAGAGATTGATACCAAAATCTTGGATAAGCTCATCCTACTTCCTTATATATGTCCATCCCACACATAGTTACTCTCACAAAATACGGCAAAAAGGCCAATTTTGATATTAAAAATTAACCCCTTAAACCCCACCCATAATTATGATTGATGCATTAATCTGACAGAGAATCTTCCAAAGAAGAGATTGATACCAAAATCTTGGATAAGCTCCTCCTACTTCCTTAGATATGTCCATCCCACACATAGTTACTTTCACAAAATACGGCAAAAAAGGCCTATTTTGATATTAAAAAAAAACCCCTAAAACCCCACCCACAATAAGGGTTGATGCATTAATCTGGTAGAGAATCTTCCAAAGAAGAGAATGATACCAAAATCTTGGATAAGCTCATCCTACTTCCTTATATATGTCCATCCCACACATAGTTACTTTCACAAAATACGGCAAAAAAAGGCCTATTTTGATATTAAAAATTAACCCCTTAAACCCCACCCACAATTATGATTGATGCAATAATCTGGTAGAGAATCTTCCAAAGAAGAGATTGATATCAAAATCTTGGACAAGCTCCTCCTACTTCCTTAGATATGCCCATCCCACACATAGTTACTTTCACAAAATACGGCAAAAAAGGCTTATTTTGATATTAAAAATTAACCCCTTAAACCCCACCCACAACTATGATTGATGCACTTATCTGGTAGAGAATCTTCCAAAGAAGAGATTGATACCAACATTTGGATAAGCTCCTCCTACTTCCTTAGATATGTCCATCCCACACATAGTTACTTTCACAAAATACGGCTAAAAAGGCCTATTTTGATATTTAAAATTAACCCTTCAAACCCCATCCACAATTATGATTGATGCATTAATCTGGTAGAGAATCTTCCAAAGAAGAGATTGAAACCAAAATCTTGGATAAGCTCCTCCTACTTCCTTAGATATGTCCATCCCACTCGTAGTTACTTTCATAAAATACGGCAAAAAAGGCCTATTTTAATATTAAAAACTAACCCCTTAAACCCCACCCTTAATTATGATTAATATATTAATCTGGTAGAGAACCTTCCAAAGAAGAGATTGATATCAAAATCTTGGATAAGCTCCTCCTTCTTCCTTAGATATGTCCATCCCACACATAGTTACTTTCACAAAATACGGCAAAAAAAGCTTATTTTGATATTAAAAATTAACCCCTTAAACCCCACCCACAACTATGATTGATGCACTAATCTGGTAGAGAATCTTCCAAAGAAGAGAGTGATACCAACATCTTGGATAAGCTCCTCCTACTTCCTTAGATATGTCCATCCCACACATAGTTACTTTCACAAAATACGGCTAAAAAGGCCTATTTTGATATTTAAAATTAACCCCTCAAACCCCATCCACAATTATGATTGATGCATTAATCTGGTAGAGAATCTTCCAAAGAAGAGATTGAAACCAAAATCTTGGAAAAGCTCCTCCTACTTCCTTAGATATGTCCATCCCACACATAGTTACTTTCACAAAATACGGCAAAAAAGGCCTATTTTAATATTAAAAACTAACCCCTTAAAACCCACCCTTAATTATGATTGATATATTAATCTGGTAGAGAACCTTCCAAAGAAGAGATTGATACCAAAATCTTGGATAAGCTCCTCCTACTTCCTTAGATATGTCCATCCCACACATAGTTACTTTCACAAAATACGGCAAAAAAGGCCTATTTTGATATTAAAAATTAACCCCTTAAACCCCACCCACAATTATGATTGATTGATACCAAAATCTTGGATAAGCTCCTCCTACTTCCTTAGATATGTTCATCCCACACAAAGTTACTTTCACAAAATACGGCAAAAAAGGCCTATTTTGATATTAAAAATTAACCCCTTAAACCCCACCCACAATTATGATTGATGCATTAATGTGGTAGAGAATATTCCAAAGAAGAGATTGATACCAAAATCTTGGATAAGCTCCTCCTACTTCCTTAGATATGTCCATCCCACATATAGTTACTTTCACAAAATACGGCAAAAAAGGCTTATTTTGATATTAAAAATAAACCACTTAAACCCCACCCACAATTATGATTGATGCATTAATGTGGTAGAGAATCTTCCAAAGAAGATATTGATACCAAAATCTTGGATAAGCTCCTCCTACTTCCTTGGATATGTCCATCCCACATATAGTTACTTTCACAAAATACGGCAAAAAGGCCTATTTTGATATTAAAAATTAACTCCTTAAACTTCACCCACAATTAGTATTGATGCATTAATCTGGTAGAGAGTCTTCCAAATAAGAGATTGATATCAAAATCTTGGATAAGCTCCTCCTACTTCCTTAGATATGTCCATCCCACACATAGTTACTTTCACAAAATACGGCAAAAAAGGGCTATTTTGATATAAAAAATTAACCCCTTAAACCCCACCCACAGTTATGATTGATGCATTAATCTGGTAGAGAATCTTCCAAAGAAGAGATTGATACCAACATCTTGGATAAGCTCCTCCTACTTCCTTAGATATGTCCATCCCACACATAGTTACTTTCACAAAATACGGCAAAAAAGGCCTATTTTGATATTAAAAATTAACCCCTAAAACCCCACCCATAATTATGATTGATGCATTAATCTGACAGAGAATCTTCCAAAGAAGAGATTGATACCAAAATCTTGGATAAGCTCCTCCTACTTCCTTAGATATGTCCATCCCACACATAGTTACTTTCACAAAATACGGCAAAAAAGGCCTATTTTGATATTAAAAAAAAACCCCTAAAACCCCACCCACAATAAGGGTTGATGCATTAATCTGGTAGAGAATCTTCCAAAGAAGAGAATGATACCAAAATCTTGGATAAGCTCATCCTACTTCCTTATATATGTCCATCCCACACATAGTTACTCTCACAAAATACGGCAAAAAAAGGCATATTTTGATATTTAAAAAAAACCCCTAAAACCCCACCCACAATAAGGGTTGATGCATTAATCTGGTAGAGAATCTTCCAAAGAAGAGATTGATACCAAAATCTTGGATAAGCTCATCCTACTTCCTTATATATGTCCATCCCACACATAGTTACTCTCACAAAATACGGCAAAAAGGCCAATTTTGATATTAAAAATTAACCCCTTAAACCCCACCCAGAATTATGATTGATGCATTAATCTGATAGAGAATCTTCCAAAGAAGAGATTGATACCAAAATCTTGGATAAGCTCCTCCTACTTCCTTAGATATGTCCATCCCACACATAGTTACTTTCACAAAATACGGCAAAAAAGGCTTATTTTGATATTAAAAATAAACCACTTAAACCCCACCCACAATTATGATTGATGCATTAATGTGGTAGAGAATCTTCCAAAGAAGAGATTGATACCAAAATCTTGGATAAGCTCCTCCTACTTCCTTAGATATGTCCATCCCACATATAGTTACTTTCACAAAATACGGCAAAAAGGCCTATTTTGATAGTAAAAATTAATCCTTAAACCCCACCCACAATTATGACTGATGCAATAATCTGGTAGAGAATCTTCTAAAGAAGAGATTGATACCAAAATCTTGGATAAACTCCTCCTACTTCCTTAGATATGCCCATCCCACATATAGTTACTTTCACAAAATACGGCTAAAAAGGCCTATATTGATAGTAAAAATTAACCCCTTAAACCCCACCCACAATTATGATTGATGCATTAATCTGGTAGAGAATCTTCCAAAGAAGAGATTAATACCAAAATCTTGGGTAAGCTCCTCCTACTTCCTTAGATATGTCCATCCCACACATAGTTAGTTTCACAAAATACGGCAAAAAGGCCTATTTTGATATTAAAAATTAACTCCTTAAACTTCACCCACAATTAGTATTGATGCATTAATCTGGTAGAGAATCTTCCAAAGAAGAGATTGATACCAACATCTTGGATAAGCTCCTCCTACTTCCTTAGATATGTCCATCCCACACATAGTTACTTTCACAAAATACGGCAAAAAAGGGCTATTTTGATATAAAAAATTAACCCCTTAAACCCCACCCACAATTATGATTGATGCATTAATCTGGTAGAGAATCTTCCAAAGAAGAGATTGATACCAACATCTTGGACAAGCTCCTCCTACTTCCTTAGATATGCCCATCCCACACATAGTTACTTTCACAAAATACAGCAAAAAAGGCTTATTTTGATATTAAAAATTAACCCCTTAAACCCCACCCACAACTATGATTGATGCACTAATCTGGTAGAGAATCTTCCAAAGAAGAGATTGATACCAACATTTGGATAAGCTCCTCCTACTTCCTTAGATATGTCCATCCCACACATAGTTACTTTCACAAAATACGGCTAAAAAGGCCTATTTTGATATTTAAAATTAACCCCTCAAACCCCATCCACAATTATGATTGATGCATTAATCTGGTAGAGAATCTTCCAAAGAAGAGATTGAAACCAAAATCTTGGAAAAGCTCCTCCTACTTCCTTAGATATGTCCATCCCACACATAGTTACTTTCACAAAATACGGCAAAAAAGGCCTATTTTAATATTAAAAACTAACCCCTTAAAACCCACCCTTAATTATTATTGATATATTAATCTGGTAGAGAACCTTCCAAAGAAGAGATTGATACCAAAATCTTGGATAAGCTCCTACTACTTCCTTAGATGTGTCCATCCCACACATAGTTACTTTCACAAAATACGGCAAAAAAGGGCTATTTTGATATAAAAAATTAACCCCTTAAACCCAACCCACAATTATGATTGATGCATTAATCTGGTAGAGAATCTTCCAAAGAAGAGATTGATACCAAAATCTTGGATAAGCTCCTCCTACTTCCTTCGATATGTCCATCCCACATATAGTTACTTTCACAAAATACGGCAAAAAAGGCCTATGTTGATATTAAAAATTAGCCCCTTAAACAACACCCACAATTATAGCTGATGCATCAATCTGGTAGAGAATCTTCCAAAGAAGAGATTGCTACGAAAATCTTGGATAAGCTCCTCCTACTTCCATAGATATGTCCATCCCACACATAGTTACTTTCACAAAATACGGCAAAAAAGGCCAATTTTGATATTATAAATTAACCCCTTAAACCCCACCCACAATTATGATTGATGCATTAATCTGGCAGAACATCTTCCAAAGAAGAGATTGATACCAAAATCTTGGATAAGCTCCTCCTACTTCCTTCGATATGTCCATCCCACACATAGTTACTTTCACAAAATACGGCAAAAAAGGCTTATTTTGATATTAAAAATTAACCCCTTAAACCCCACCCACAATTATGATTGATGCATTAATCTGGCAGAACATCTTCCAAAGAAGAGATTGATACCAAAATCTTGGATAAGCTCCTCCTACTTCCTTCGATATGTTCATCCCACACATAGTTACTTTCACAAAATACGGCAAAAAAGGCCTATTTTGATATTAAAAATGAACCCCTTAAACCCTACCCACAATTATGATTGAGGCGTTAATCTGGTAGAGAATCTTCCAAAGAAGAGATTGATACCAAAATCTTGGATAAGCTCCTCCTTTTGATATTAAAAATGAACCCCTTAAACCCTACCCACAATTATGATTGAGGCGTTAATCTGGTAGAGAATCTTCCAAAGAAGAGATTGATACCAAAATCTTGGATAAGCTCCTCCTACTTCCTTAGATATTGTCATCCCACACATAGTTACTTTCACAATATACGGCAAAAAAAGGCCTATTTTGATATTAAAAATTAACCCCTTAAACCTAACCCACAATTATGATTGAGGCATTAATCTGGTAGAGAATCTTCCAAATAAGAGATGGATACCAAAATCTTGATTAAGCTCCTCCTACTTCCTTAGATATGTCCATCCCACACACAGTTACTTTCACAAAATACGGCAAAAAAGGCCTATTTTGATATTAAAAATTAACCCCTTAAACCCCACCCACAATTATGATTGATGCATTTATCTGGTAGAGAATCTTCCAAAATCTTGGATAAGCTCCTCCTAAATTTAAAATGGAAAATTAAGGTAGAAAATAAAAAATTTTGGACATCATTAACCCATGTGGACCAGAGGCTCCAAGAGACCCCACACTTATATATTTCAATTTACAAAAAAGATTTTTTGACGATTTTTTTACTACTTTTGAATTTTAATAAACGTGATGCAAAATATAATAACACAATATTTATATATTCTGTGCCAAAAGTTTTGGACATATTAAAAAACGTTAACCCTTGCCGAGCCACATTAAGATCAAAGAAGTTACTGCGAGAATTTATATATATTTGAACAAAAAGTATTCAAATTCTTTTTTTTTTACAAACCTGGCTTAGACCAATACTTTAATCATTTAACATATATTTTGGACTAAATTAATCCTTAGATGCTCTTGGTGTCAAAAAGACCCAAAGTTAGTGCCCACCCACAATTATGATTGATGCATTAATCTGGTAGAGAATCTTCCAAAAAAGAGATTGATACCAAAATCTTGGATAAGCTCCTCCTACTTCCTTAGATATTGTCATCCCACACATAGTTACTTTCACAATATACGGCAAAAAAAGGCCTATTTTGATATTAAAAATTAACCCCTTAAACCCCACCCACAATTATGATTGATGCATTAATCTGGTAGAGAATCTTCCAAAGAAGAGATTGATACCATAATCTTGGATAAGCTCCTAATACTTCCTTAGATATTGTCATCCCACACATAGTTACTTTCACAAAATACGGCAAAAAAGGCCTATTTTGATATTAAAAATTAACCCCTTAAACCCCACCCACAATTATGATTGATGCATTTATCTGGTAGAGAATCTTCCAAAGAAGAGATTGATACCAAAATCTTGGATAAGCTCCTCCTACTTCCTTAGATATGTCCATCCCACACATAGTTACTTTCACAAAATACGGCTAAAAAGGCCTATTTTGATATTAAAAATTAACCCCTTAAACCCCACCCACAACTATGATTGATGCACTAATCTGGTAGAGAATCTTCCAAAGAAGAGATTGAAACCAAAATCTTGGATAAGCTCCTCCTACTTCCTTAGATATGTCCATCCCACTCATAGTTACTTTCATAAAATACGGCAAAAAAGGCCTATTTTAATATTAAAAACTAACCCCTTAAACCCCACCCTTAATTATGATTGATATAATAATCTCGTATAGAACCTTCCAAAGAAGAGATTGATATCAAAATCTTGGATAAGCTCCTCCTACTTCCTTAGATATGTCCATCCCACACATAGTTACTTTCACAAAATACGGCAAAAAAAGCTTATTTTGATATTAAAAATTAACCCCTTAAACACCACCCACAACTATGATTGAAGCATTAATCTGGTAGAGAATCTTCCAAAGAAGAGATTGAAACCAAAATCTTGGATAAGCTCCTCCTACTTCCTTAGATATTGTCATCCCACACATAGTTACTTTCACAATATACGGCAAAAAAGGCCTATTTTGATATTAAAAATTAACCCCTTAAACCCCACCCTTAATTATGATTGATATATTAATCTGGTAGAGAACCTTCCAAAGAAGAGATTGATACCAAAATCTTGGATAAGCTCCTACTGCTTCCTTAGATGTGTCCATCCCACACATAGTTACTTTCACAAAATACGGCAAAAAACGCCTATTTTGATATAAAAAATTAACCCCTTAAACCCAACCCACAATTATGATTGATGCATTAATCTGGTAGAGAATCTTCCAAAGAAGAGATTGATACCAAAATCTTGGATAAGCTCCTCCTACTTCCTTCGATATGTCCATCCCACATATTGATACTTTCACAAAATACGGCAAAAAAGGCCTATTTTGATATTAAAAATTAACCCCTTAAACAACACCCACAATTATGGCTGATGCATCAATCTGGTAGAGAATCTTCCAAAGAAGAGATTGCTACGAAAATCTTGGGGTAAGCTCCTCCTACTTCCTTAGATATGTCCATCCCACACATAGTTACTTTCACAAAATACGGCAAAAAAGGCTTATTTTGATATTAAAAATTAACCCCTTAAACCCCACCCACAATTATGATTGATGCATTAATCTGGCAGAACATCTTCCAAAGAAGAGATTGATACCAACATCTTGGATGAGCTCCTCCTACTTCCTTCGATATGTCCATCCCACACATAGTTACTTTCACAAAATACGGCAAAAAAGGCTTATTTTGATATTAAAAATTAACCCCTTAAACCCCACCCACAATTATGATTGATGCATTTATCTGGCAGAACATCTTCCAAAGAAGAGATTGATACCAAAATCTTGGATAAGCTCCTCCTACTTCCTTCGATATGTTCATCCCACACATAGTTACTTTCACAAAATACATCGAAAAAGGCCTATTTTGATATTAAAAATGAACCCCTTAAACCCTACCCACAATTATGATTGAGGCGTTAATCTGGTAGAGAATCTTCCAAAGAAGAGATTGATACCAAAATCTTAGATAAGCTCCTTCTACTTCCTTAGATATGTCCATCCCACACATAGTTACTTTCACAAAATACGGCAAAAAAGGCCTATTTTGATATTAAAAATTAACCCCTTAAACCCCACCCACAATTATGATTGATGCATTAATCTGGTAGAGAATCTTCCAAAGAAGAGATTGATACCAAAATCTTGGATAAGCTCCTCCTACTTCCTTAGATATGTCCATCCCACACATAGTTACTTTCACAAAATACGGCAAAAAAGGCTTATTTTGATATTAAAATTAAACCACTTAAACCCCACCCACATTTATGATTGATGCATTAATCTGGTAGAGAATCTTCCAAAGAAGAGATTGATACCAAAATCTTGGATAAGCTCCTCCTACTTCCTTAGATATGTCCATCCCACACATAGTTAATTTCACAAAATACGGAAAAAAGGCCTATTTTGATATTAAAAATTAACCCCTTAAACCCCACCCACAATTATGATTGATGCATTAATCTGCTAGAGAATCTTCCAAAGAAGAGATTGATACCAAAATCTTGGATAAGCTCTTCCCACTTCCTTAGATATGTCCATCCCACACATAGTTACTTTTTACAAAATACGGCAAAAAGGCCTACATTGATATTAAAAATTAACCCCTTAAACCTAACCCACAATTATGATTGAGGCATTAATCTGGTAGAGAATCTTCCAAAGAAGAGATTGATACCAAAATCTTGGATAAGCTCCTCCTACTTCCATAGATATGTCCATCCCACACATAGTTACTTTCACAAAATACGGCAACAAAGGCCAATTTTGATATTAAAAATTAACCCCTTAAACCCCACCCACAATTATGATTGAGGCATTAATCTGGTAGAGAATCTTTCAAATAAGAGATGGATACCAAAATCTTGAATAAGCTCCTCCTACTTCCTTAGATATGTCCATCCCACACATAGTTACTTTCACAAAATACGGCAAAAAAGGCCTATTTTGATATTAAAAATTAACCCCTTAAACCCCACCCACAATTATGATTGATGCATTTATCTGGTAAAGAATCTTCCAAAGAAGAGATTGATACCAAAATCTTGGATAAGCTCCTCCTACTTCCTTAGATATGTCCATCCCACACATAGTTACTTTCACAAAATACGGCAAAAAAGGCTTATTTTGATATTAAAAATTAACCCCTTAAACCCCACCCACAACTATGATTGATGCACTAATCTGGTAGAGAATCTTCCAAAGAAGAGATTGATACCAACATTTGGATAAGCTCCTCCTACTTCCTTAGATATGTCCATCCCACACATAGTTACTTTCACAAAATACGGCTAAAAAGGCCTATTTTGATATTTAAAATTAACCCCTCAAACCCCATCCACAACTATGATTGATGCATTAATCTGGTAAAGAATCTTCCAAAGAAGAGATTGAAACCAAAATCTTGCATAAGCTCCTCCTACTTCCTCAGATATGTCCATCCCACTCATAGTTACTTTCACAAAATACGGCAAAAAAAGGCCTATTTTAATATTAAAAACTAACCCCTTAAACCCCACCCTTAATTATGATTGATATATTAATCTGGTAGAGAACCTTCCAAAGAAGAGATTGATATCAAAATCTTGGATAAGCTCCTCCTTCTTCCTTAGATATGTCCATCCCACATATAGTTACTTTCACAAAATACGGCAAAAAAAGCTTATTTTGATATTAAAAATTAACCCCTTAAACCCCACCCACAACTATGATTGATGCACTAATCTGGTAGAGAATCTTCCAAAGAAGAGAGTGATACCAACATCTTGGATAAGCTCCTCCTACTTCCTTAGATATGTCCATCCCACACATAGTTACTTTCACAAAATACGGCTAAAAAGGCCTATTTTGATATTTAAAATTAACCCCTCAAACCCCATCCACAATTATTATTGATGCATTAATCTGGTAGAGAATCTTCTAAAGAAGAGATTGAAACCAAAATCTTGGAAAAGCTCCTCCTACTTCCTTAGATATGTCCATTCCACACATAGTTACTTTCACAAAATACGGCAAAAAAGGCCTATTTTCACATTAAAAACTAACCCCTTAAACCCCACCCTTAATTATGATTGATATATTAATCTGGTAGAGAACCTTCCAAAGAAGAGATTGATACCAAAATCTTGGATAAGCTCCTACTACTTCCTTAGATGTGTCCATCCCACACATAGTTACTTTCACAAAATACGGCAAAAAAGGCCTATTTTGATATAAAAAATTAACCCCTTAAACCCAACCCACAATTATGATTGATGCATTAATCTGGTAGAGAATCTTCCAAAGAAGAGATTGATACCAAAATCTTGGATAAGCTCCTCCTACTTCCTTCGATATGTCCATCCCACATATAGTTACTTTCGCAAAATACGGCAAAAAGGCCTATTTTGATATTAAAATTAACCCCTTAAACAACACCCACAATTATGGCTGATGCATCAATCTGGTAGAGAATCTTCCAAAGAATATATTGCTACGAAAATCTTGGATAAGCTCCGCCTACTTCCTTAGATAGACATAGTTACTTTCACAAAATACGGCAAAAAAGGCCTATTTTGATATTAAAAATGAACCCCTTAAACCCTACCCACAATTATGATTGAGGCGTTAATCTGGTAGAGAATCTTCCAAAGAAGAGATTGATACCAAAATCTTGGATAAGCTCCTTCTACTTCCTTCGATATGTCCATCCCACACATAGTTACTTTCACAAAATACGGAAAAAAGGCCAATTTTGATATTAAAAATTAACCCCTTAAACCCCACCCACAATTATGATTGAGGCATTAATCTGGTAGAGAATCTTCCAAATAAGAGATGGATACCAAAATCTTGAATAAGCTCCTCCTATTTCCTTAGATATGTCCATCCCACACATAGTTACTTTCACAAAATACGGCAAAAAAGGCCTATTTTGATATTAAAAATTAACCCCTTAAACCCCACCCACAATTATGATTGATGCATTTATCTGGTAGAGAATCTTCCAAAGAAGAGATTGATACCAAAATCTTGGATAAGCTCCTCCTACTTCCTTAGATATGTCCATCCCACACATAGTTACTTTCACAAAATACGGAAAAAAGGCCTATTTTGATATTAAAAATTAACCCCTTAAACCCCCCCACAATTATGATTGATGCATTAATCTGCTAGAGAATCTTCCAAATAAGAGATGGATACCAAAATCTTGATTAAGCTCCTCCTACTTCCTTAGATATGTCCATCCCACACACAGTTACTTTCACAAAATACGGCAAAAAAGGCCTATTTTGATATTAAAAATTAACCCCTTAAACCCCACCCACAATTATGATTGATGCATTTATCTGGTAGAGAATCTTCCAAAGAAGAGATTGATACCAAAATCTTGGATAAGCTCCTCCTACTTCCTTAGATATGTCCATCCCACACATAGTTACTTTCACAAAATACGGCAAAAAAGGCCAATTTTGATATTAAAAATTAACCCCTTAAACCCCACCCACAATTATGATTGAGGCATTAATCTGGTAGAGAATCTTCCAAATAAGAGATGGATACCAAAATCTTGAATAAGCTCCTCCTACTTCCTTAGATATGTCCATCCCACACATAGTTACTTTCACAAAATACGGCAAAAAAGGCCTATTTTGATATTAAAAATTAACCCCTTAAACCCCACCCACAATTATGATTTGTAGATACCCAAATTTTGGATAAGCTCCTCCTACTTCCTTAGATATGTCCATCCCACACATAGTTACTTTCACAAAATACGGCAAAAAAGGCCTATTTTGATAATAAAGATTAATCCTTAAACCCCACCCACAATTATGATTGATGCATTCATCTGGTAGAGCATCTTCCAAAGAAGAGATTGATACCAAAATCTTGTATAAGCTCCTCCTACTTCCTTAGATATGTCCATCCCACACATAGTTACTTTCACAAAATACGGCTAAAAAGGATTATTTTGATATTAAAAATTAACCCCATAAACCCCACCCACAATTATGATTGATGCATTAATCTGGTAGAGAATCTTCCAAAGAAGAGATTAATACGAAAATCTTGGATAAGCTCCTTCTACTTCCTTAGATATGTCCATCCCACACATAGTTACCTTCACAAAATACGGCAAAAAAGGCCTATTTTGATATTAAAAATTAATCCTAAAACCCCACCCACAATTATGATTGATGCAATAATCTGGTAGAGAATCTTCCAAAGAAGAGATTAATTCCAAAATCTTGGATAAGCTCCTCCTACTTCCTTAGATATGTCCATCCCACACATAGTTACTTTCACAAAATACGGCAAAAAAGGCCTATTTTGATATTAAAAATTAACCCCTTAAACCCCACCCACAATTATGATTGATGCAGTTATCTGGTAGAGAATCTTCCAAAGAAGAGATTGATACCAAAATCTTGGATAAGCTCCTCCTACTTCCTTAGATATGTCCATCCTACACATAGTTACTTTCACAAAATACGTCTAAAAAGGCCTATTTTGATATTAAAAATTAACCCCTTAAACCCCACCCACAATTATGATTGGTGCATTAATCTAGTAGAGAATCTTCCAAGGAAGAGATTGATATCAAAATCTTGGATAAGCTCCTCCTACTTCCATAGATATGTCCATCCCACTCATAGTTACTTTCGCAAAATACTGCTAAAAAGGCCTATTTTGATATTTAAAATTAACCCCTTAAACCCCACCCACAATAATGATTGATGCATTAATCTGGTAGAGAATCTTCCAAAGAAGAGATTGATACCAAAATCGTGGATAAGCTCCCCCTACTTCCTTAGATTTGTCCATCCCACACATAGTTACTTTCACAAAATACGGCTAAAAAGTCCGCGGAGGAGGACAGCGCCTTCTCCACCATAGATATTCACAATTTATATTTGAAAATTGGAAAACATGCAATAATAACCAATATTTCAATAAAAAGAAATAATAATATAAATAATAAATAAAATAATAAATAATTTTTAGAAATATTAAAAACAAACCCAAAATGTAAAATATGAAATAATCAAAAATTTCGGATTTTATTGTATTAAACTTTGTCATCACATGTAAAGCAATTTGAAACTTTAATTAAGTCCAAATTTAATAATTAAAGAAAATAACATTTTTAAAGAATTTCTAAACTTTGTAAAAGAATTTAAGATTGACGAAAAGGTGTTTACAGAATTATGTAGAAGTAATTAACAGTTAAAGTGGTAAAGTAAAAATATCATGATTTTCGAAGTTTAAATTATAGAAAAGTGTAAAAAATCGTATTATATTACACCGATAGTACATGAGCACTTAAAATATGAACTACATCATTGTTCTTTATTTTTTTATTAAAACTTTATCCCACTTGTAACAAATATTTTTTGTTTTGACGATTTTTAAAAATATAATGACGATTTTTATTGGCGGCAACTCTTTGCTATTGGAAATTCCGATTTTGACAGCGCGTTTAATAGTGAAGTTAGTTGCAAAAGACAACAAATTTAAGAAATTCAATAAAGAAGAAGAAAATATAAGCGAGAAACAAATATATTTGTTATTAGAAAATGGAGGTAAGTAAATATTTAAAATTATATGTAGTATATATTGTTTGTTTTATATATCTTTTTTAATTTAGAATTTAAACGAACAAATTATAGAGCTAATTCATCAGAATCCATGCCTGTACGACAAAAGGAATGGCAAATATATGTACGTTAAACATAAAGAAAAGATTTGGGAGGATATTGGAAAGCACACAAATTTGTGGGGTGGTATAATTAAGCATTTGTTATCTTGCAAATTATAAAACAAAATAATTCTAAAATAATCCGGGTTGTTATATTTTTTTATTTTGATAACCCTGTTTTTATCGATTTGACGTAGCGTTGCCGCTCTTGTTTAGGGATGACATTTCAACGTTCCGCTTTCCGCTCTTATTTAGATATGGCAGTAAGTTGAAAACTTTAAAATCGTTTTCTACAAAATCAAAATTTTTGAGTTATGACTTTATTGCAGTAAATGACCGATATAACAGTATGCAATTTAATATATATTTATATAAAAGAATGCTTAGTTATATGTAAACGTTTTTACTCGGAAAGTAAATACCCGATTAAAAAATGTATTTGGAGCTTTATGTAGTCATATCAATTTCATATTAAATTTTATCCGAAATATGGGTCTATATATACACTCAAAAAAATAAGTTAGTAGAAAAGTTAGTAAAACATCTTGTAAATCAGGTATACTAATTTTTTGGCAAAATTTTTTGCTAAAATCGTGTTTTCAGCTAAAATTTTTGTTATACTTATTCAGCACTTAACTGTTTTATACTAATGCTTTACTAATATACTAATGTTCTACTAATTAATTTTGCTAAAAAAAAATTGTGCTGATAAGCACATTAATAGTGTGGACGACAACGAGATTGAAAGATATACGCAGAATGAAGTAGATGTCGCGGCATGTCAAGATGTAGTAGAGAAGAGGAAAATGATACTAAAAAGTACAACTCTAATAAACATATGAAAAAATCAACCATGGAAGTTTTTGTATCTCTTTTTCATACATAAAACAAAATCGATTATTAAAACAACTTAAATTTTGCGTTGTCACCGGCTTGTGAAAATAATTGTCTATTAATTAAATAAAAGACAAAATAAAATATTTATTTATTTAAACTAAATGTTTATATGTGTGGTCAAACATATACAAACATGTAGAATATGATGACATTTGAAAATAACTGCCAGTCAAATTTCAACTTAATTAGTTGAACTGGCAACTGTGGTAATAATTAACAACTAAACATAGCTTTATAGAAAATAAGTTCGCAGTAAATTTCGTCATACTCAAAAACTAAGTTACGGCACATTTTTAACCTAACTAGTTGAGTTAAATAGATGATGTTTACAATTTAACACTTTAAGGCACGAAGAATGTTGATGAAGGCCGTTGCGGGCTAGAAAGTTAACTCCATTCATGCAGGTGTCAAATAACTTTTTTTCTAATTGTTTTTTTCTGTTAATTAAAGTAAATTATCACAAATAAAATTATAATTTTTCTGTTAATATGGAAAAATATTCATGATCTTTAACCGAACTAACCAATATATACAATTTCATACAAATATATGTTCATCATATCATAAGTTAAGTCCATAAAAAATAATACGAAACATATTACTTTTTTGCGGTTTTCAAAAAGTTCCCGCATAAATCTTTTTTAAGTTTTAATACACATTAGCGTGTAACGCAAGTGGACAATTTGACGTAAAAAGTGCTCAAACGATGAGTATTATCCACTTGGTTATGGGAAAAATAAAACAATCGGATATTTGCTAGTGCTGAGTATATTTTTGGAAATATATTTATAAAATGTCCATAGAATGCTACATCTTTCAATTTAATACAAGTAATAAATAAAATTACTTGTTTCAAATAAATGATGCTGTAGTGGACCAAAATTAATCTATCTAAATTTTATGAATATTTTTCCCATAATATGCTCAGCATTGCCAAACTTTTAAACTCTACTTCGTCCAAAAATTTTAAAGATACACTACGGAGGCAACTTTGAGTACCTCATACAAATTTTTGGTTTTTATCTATAAACAGCTCAATAATAAATATCGTTTGACTACGTGCCGACTCAGTGATTAGGCTATAAAATTTACTGAAATTAGTATATAAAAGTATTTTTTTATTTTTCCTGACAACTTTTTCTGGGAATTCACTATCCCCAAACTAGGGTAGCCAGACGTACTTTTTTCAGCAGTACGCGTACATTTTTTTAGTCAATGTACTGTTTTCTGCATAACCCCTAAAAAAGTACGCTAAAGTACTTTTTTTTTTTGTTTAGTATCTTTAGTAACATTTTTTTTTTGTGCAGAAAGATTCACACAGTTAGAAGCGCCTTGTTAAAATGGTTTTACAACCTGAACACATTTGTGGCGACTAACAGAAGTATTTTTCGTGTTTTTTATATGAGAAGCAAAAAATCGCCAGTCTTGACGACTTTTCTTCTTTATATTAATCAATCGTCACTCGCCAGCATTGTGATGAAACTCTTAATCAAAACAAATCGTAAATATTTTTGAAATTTGTATGTTTATTTTTTCTATACCACATTCAAATGCGGCAACTGAGAGAATATTCAGTTTAATGTTTACCTTTTGGAGACAGGAAAGAAACAAGCTTTTAATTCAAAATTAAGAGAGTGAACTGACCATTAAAACTAATTTTGAATTTACATGTGTAGAGTTTTTTTTAATTTTTTAAAAACTGAAAATGCCAAAAATTGAATTATTAACCACGTTGAAAAGAGTTATAAATATTTGTAAAATTTTTTAATTATTTAAAAAAGAAATAAAATATAATTATTTAATAATTATATAAACGAACCAATCCGAAATGTACAACACACAAGTGATATTTAGTATTAAACATAATAATATAAACTTATTCAAATTAACTTTGTTCTTAAACACAATTAAAAACCTGACTAATTTTAAGTTAACATTTACGATCTCATTTTTATATTCTTTACTGAAGTAAAGGGTGTCCCAAGAAAAACGCAAATTTTAAATCTGTTTGACATTTGAACAATTGTTATTGTTTGCTAGTAGAAGGTACTAGGTTAGTAAAAATGGAGCGCTACACGAATGGAGTATGGATGGAATGGAGTAATTGGGTATTGGAGAGACAACATGAAAATGCTGATTTTGCCGATAAAATCATCTTCAGTGACGAGGCCCATTTTCATCTTGATGGCTTCGTCAATAGGCAGAATTGTCGCATTTGGGATGAGGAAAATCCTCGAGTGATTCACGAGAAGCAAATGCATCCTCAACGTGTCACTGTGTGGTGTGGTTTTTGGGCTGGAGGAATCATTGGATCTTTTTTTTATGAAAATGAGGCAGGTCAAGCGCAAACAGTCAATGGTGTTCAGCAGCGGCGTACCCAGGATTTTGTTTCGGGGGGGGGCCCAATTTTTGTTTTTTATTAAATTTTTTTTTGTTTGAAAAGCATATAATTTTTTACATACGAGAGCCTACACTCAAAAAAATAAGTTAGTAGAAAAGTTAGTAAAACGTCTTGTAAATCAGGTATACTATTTTTTAGCAAATTTTTTTGCTAAAATCGTGTTTTCAGCTAAAATTTTTGTTATACTTTTTCAGCACTTAACTGTTTTATACTAATGCTTTACTAATATACTAATGTTTTACTAATTAATTTTGCTAAAAAAAATTGGGCTGATAGGCAGATGTCGCGGCATGTCAAGATGTAGTAGAGAAGAGGAAAATGATACTAAAAAGTACAACTCTAATAAGACATATAAAAAATCAACCATGGAAGACTTTTGTATCTGTTTTTCATACATAAAACAAAATTGAGGATTAAAACAACTTAAATTTTACGTTGTCACCTGCGGGTGAAAATAATTGTCTATTAATAAAATAAAAGACAAAAGAAAATATTTAAATTTAATATGTGTTTCTATAATAAATGTTAATAGATTAATAATCTAGTGTGGTCAAATTGCAAACAAACATATACAGACATGTAGACAGAGTAAAGCGAAAGACAAAGACACACATCTTAGGTAGATTTTTATGGTTCCTTTTTCTTATTGCAAAAAAAGTGTTGTTTTTTTTTTTGTTTCGTTTATTTTTGTTTATTTTTTCGTTTCGTTTCTATAATTATCTTCGGCAGTTGCGTTGTTTAAAAGAAAGCATCATTTAGACTACCATTGATGTAAGTAGTAGAAAGAAAATTTTTGTTATGTTATATATATTTATTTCTATATATTTTCAGATATTAAATTAATTCATGACATCAATGTGGGAAAATGAAAATTTTTATATTTCGTAATTATTGTAAATTATTTTTAAAAGAATCACAAAAATATGTTTTATGATTTTCAGCAAATATATTAACTAAATTACAATTTTTTTGCGTTTTTTTTCAGTCTACTAAAATTCAGCAAAATATTTATTAATTTTTACTAACGCTTTTTTATTTGTAATCTACTAAGTGTTAGCAAAACTTTTGCTGAATCTACTAATTTTGTTGCTAAAAATCAGCTCGCTGATTTTCAGCAAAAGATTTTGCTGACATTAGCAATTTTTTTGCTAGCATCCTCCTGACTAAAATTTTGCTGACTCATCAAAATTTTTTGCTGACTTTACAAACTTTTTGTTCGGCCAAATTTTGGGCGAATTTGGCCCGAACTACCGAACTTTTTATGATTATTTATAAAAAGCACAAATAAATAACAACTGTTGTTATATTTACTTTTCAGAATTTACAAAAAAACTACATAAAAAATACAACGTTGAATATGATAGAATACCAAAAAAAAAACACCGATATTTAAACATCAATGTGTGTGAAAAAATTTCAAAAAGCCAAAAGAGTTTAAAATTTTTTTTTCCAGAAATATAGCTACAAGACTTATAACCAAATAATCAAATTTAATGCGATATAATGAAATATAAAAAAAAAAAAAAAAAAATCGAGTGGTAAGTAATCCTGAAAAGAGAATAATAGGTTCATCAAATTGGGATAGACATGATGCAGTACCAGACATAGAAGTAGCAGAACCAAACGAAAATTTTATTGAAAAAGAAATTAAAATGTTTATTACGGAGCCTTTAAGTCCCGAAATATAAATATATTTGAGTATTGGAATTCAAGTCCATTTACAAATATAAAAGCTGTAGCAATAAAATATTTATCAGCCCCACCAACTAGTGTAGCTAGCGAACAGCTTTTTAGCGCTGCCGGACAGCTGTATTCTGATAGACGAAGCAATTCACATGGTGTGAATGCGGAAAAATTGCTTTTCTGTCATGACAATATCAAACTTTTTAATTTTAAATATTAAATATTAAATATTAAATATTAAAGTTTAAGTTTTTATTTTCTATATCAACTTAAAAATCGATCAACTATTTTGCTTTGACTATAAAATATAGTACAATACAAATATTTTATTCTTTTTTTGTACTTAAAATAGTAAAACTATTTTCAAATATGATTTTTTAAAAAAAAATTTATACCTATACATTTGTATTTTGTTTATGTTTAATAACTTTTTGGTTTAAATGTATTGATCTAAAAAAATATTTTTTATTTTTTTTTTTTAATAAAACAAAAAGTTCAGATTCGGCTTCGGCCGAACATTGATATTATGGCCGAAGTTCGGCTTCGGCTACGGCTTCTGCCGAAAAAAATGAGTTCGGTCGGACACTAATATTTTGTATCTGTTAAATAAGTTTTGGATGGGAAAGTTACCATTGACGTTATACCCAGTTATGATAGCAATTTTGAAGCAAAATGTTTATGTTTGGACATGTCTTTGTTATTTTAGTTTTTTTATATCTACAAACAAGTTTTTTTTTTTTTTTTAAATATTAAACAAATTTATGTATCAATTAAATAATTTTATTTTGATTTCTAAAGTGAGCTATCATATTAATTGAGATCCTTATATACCATTAACAAAACTCTTAAAATTTAATTCGACTATTTTTTTTCATAAAAGTGTCAATGATTTTGTCAGGTTCAACCTTTTCTCGATACACTGATGCAAGAGCTAGAGCACCAAGTCTAGCTTCACCCATAGAATTCCTTAAATATGTTTTCACTCTTTTTAGGGTGGAAAAACTTCTCTCCGCGGATGCAGTTGTAACAGGAATTACTATCAGTAAATATAAAAACATATAAACGTTTGGAAAAAGCTTCTTGTTGCAATCTTGAATAGCATCTAGCGGATTTGATAGTCTTTATGTTTTATTTTTCCAGTAGTGTTTCCATAGATCAATTTTAGTTAATATAACATTAGTTTGAAAAATTATAGTCTCAAAAAAATATTATAAATTCATTTATTACATACTAACCAAAACAAAAATAAAATAAAAAATCGAAAATATGTCGGGGGGGGGGCTTTGGCCCCCAGGGCCCCCCCCCCCTGGGTACGCCACTGGGAACACTGTTCGGTATCGTGAAATGATAACCAGTTTTTTCTTGCCTAGAATTGAAGAAATGAATGTGGAGGGCATGTGGTTACAACAAGACGGCGCCACATGTCATACAGACAGAGAAACAATTCAATTGCTGCATCAGTCATTTCCCGGTCGTGTTATTTCGCGTTTTGGAGATCAGAATTGGCCGCCTAGATCGTGCGATTTAACACCATTAGATTTTTTTCTTTGGGGTTTTTTGAAGTCGATGGTTTACGCGAATAAGCCGACGACGACTGAAGCCTTAAAAGAGGAAATTGGACGCTGCATTAATGAAATACCGCAGCATTCATGCAAAACGGTCATTGAAAATTTCATTAAAAGATCGCGTGCATGCCAGCAAAGCCGCGGCGGCCATCTGCACAATATATTTTTCCATACATAACCTCATTCTGTCTACTTTACGATATAATAAAGTTTCAAGATTTTTTTTAAATATCTGTGTTTTATTTAAAATTTAAAAATTGCGCGCTTCTTGGGACACCCTTTATATGTTATTTTATGTTATTTAATGAATTTAAGGACGTTTTCAATAAAAATATAAATGTACTTTTTTTTATCAATTGTACTGCTTTTTTTCTTTGATGTACTTTTTTGCCAATTCAATATCTGGCTACCCTACCCCAAACCCTAATACATTAATGAAGAAGTATAATTAACCCCTCTGCTGTGTAAGACTTATATATATACGTCCACTCTATATAAATGCTGAATTAGTTTGTACGTTACGTTCTGTGACGAATCAGCTGATTTGTTTTTGATGTATGAAAATGAGTGTCTGTGGTTAGTTTAATGTAATGTTAAAACAGAATTTAATGTACTGCGTTAAGTGACAGCCAAAAACAGCTCTCACAGAAAACAACTAAACAACCAACACACAGAAATATATTTTCATTATATTTTCAAAAATCGTCAAAAAATCGTCAAAACAAAAAATATTTGTTACAAGTGGGATAAAGTTTTAATAAAAAAAGAATAATATGTAATGTAATTCACATTTCAAATGCTCATGTACTATCGGTGTAATATAATACGATTTTTTACACTTTTCTGTAATTTAAACTTTGAAAATCATGATATTTTATAACGATAGCACTTTACCACTTTCACTGTTAATTCCTTCTACATAATTCTGTAAACACCAGTTCAGTAGCACAATTTTTAAATCTTAAATTCTTTTACATAGTTTAGAAATTCTTTAACAATGTTATTTTCTTTAATTATTAAATTTGGACTTCCATTAACGAGTTAAAGTTTCAAATTGAATTACATGTGATGATATAGTTTAATACAATAAATTGTGAAATTTTTGATTATTTCATATTTTTCATTTTGGGTTGGTTTTTAATATTGCTAAAAATTATTTATTATTTTATTTATTATTTATACTATTATTTATTTTTATTTAAATATTGTTTATTACTGCATGTTTTTCCATTTTCAAATATAAATTGTGAATATCTGAAGTTTTACTTTGCAACACTTTATTTATATTATTATTAGGCCTGTTTTTTAAGCACCGGATTTTTTTTTGGATTTATAAATCAGAATATTCGAACTCGATGTTTGTTTCGAAGAAACTTGGATGTTTTTATTTAACTTAAAAAGCATTTTATTTTGTATCTCAATCTTACACTAATTAAACTTTATAAAAATATAAATATTAAAAAAAGCAGGGTTGGCATTCAATAACTTTTCAATATGTACAACGATTGGCTATTATAGTAACACTAATAGCGCAATTGAAATTTAAAAAAAGCGATTCCATTAAAGACATGTTTCTTCTTATGTAAACGGTTTTAGTTTTCTTTTTAACCTGTTCGATTTTGAAATATCTTGAATTAGTTAAAGACAAAATAACGCTAAAATATCGAAACCGATCGGCACGTAGTCAACCGATTTCTAACGTTATTTTGTTGATGTAACAAAATTTAATGGGTAGAATTTTGAAATAAACCCTGTAAAGACACATGCCATTATTGGAATAGTAGCTTTGAAACGTTCATAAAGGCATTGGTGTGGCCGTGGCAGACAACTGGCCTTGTGATGAAAAGGTAGTGTTTGCCAACCATGAAAAAAGTAAGCACATACTCAGGGAACTTCTGCTGTAAATATTTGTCGTTGTTTAAGTTGTACTACAGTATCTTTATTTTTACGTGAAAAAATGGTCATTTGTAGAAGAAATTTAATTGTTGACTACAATTGTAGTTCATTTAAAAAACAAACCACTTTAAATTACAGTATTATGATTTTACATTCATTTTATACAGTATTTTTTTTTATTTAAAAAATAAAACAAATTATTGTTTGTTTATTTTTTACTGCACTGACTGAACCACTCATTAATAATACAATTGTAGTTAATTTTTTGAACAGTAAAAAACAAAAGACTATGTTTGTTGAATTTACTAAAATGTAAGTCGTTCTTTTTTCAAGTGAAATTTCATTTGTTTTTAGCTACATTTGCAGTGGTCTTTGCCTTTATTAAGTGCAGAAAATAAAATTAAATAAAATAAACCTAACATGATTCCATAAAATAACTTTTTTGCTAAACTTTCAATAAAAAATAGTTTTTAATTTTAACGAAATAATAAAAATCCAAAAATATATCCGGTGATTTTTTAATAATAGCAAATAAACATGTTTTGCTGACATATTAAACGTTTGTCACAAAATCGTCATTTTGGAAGCAAAAATCGTCCAATCGTCATTTAGTAATTTAGGTACTAAAAATCGTCAAAATGACGATAAATCGTCAAAACTGGCAACAGTGATTGTGACACATTATGATAATGAAATTATTACCATAATGCAACTACTTAAACAATGACTATAAAGCTTCAGTTATGCGAACGTTGCTGTATCCGTAACGGACCGTATCGTAATGTAAGCACGTTGGTGCACTTATAGAACAATTAAAAACGTGCCATATGTTTTTGACATACGTAACCAACACGGCATGCATATACATTAGGGTATCCTTATATTGCACTTTGTCGATTTATGCTGCTCCCAACCCCTAAAAACGTGAAACGATGTCTAAAAAGTAAATTCTGAAAATTTGAGCAAAATCGATTAACCCTACGAAGCTGCTCAAATTGGTCAAAGTTTGGGCTCCTGGCCCAAAATTGGAAATAAATTTATAAATTAAGATTTAATGAATTTATCAAAACCTTAATACTTTTTGATTTACATTTGCCCAGAGATACTCTGATAAAAAATATAATTTTTTTGGGATATCGTTAACCCTTGTTATTCCGGTACCAAAAAAAAAGGTAAAAAATAGCATTTTTTTCAAACCTCTAAATTGATTTTTTTTTTTAATTTTGTTAAACAAAATTTCGAAAAAGGTTAATTTTCTTCGTTAATTGTGTATTAAATTATTATTATTATTATTATTAATTGTGTATTAAAAATAAAAAAAAAAAATTAAAAATCTATCTTTTCAATTTTCGGGTATACCCATTTCAAAATGGCGGATTTCAAGAAAATCAAAATTTTATGGCAAATTTTCAAAAATTAATTTAAAAATATCCTTATAGTTACTAATAACCAATAAATATATTTTGTTTACTTATTTGGCTTATAAATAGCCATTAAAAAATAAGTACAATTGAAAAACATTGTTAACCTATGTTAGCCCGGTAGCGAAACTACACATTTTAGAAAATTTGGAGCTTTATGCTAAAATTGATAAAAAAAATGAAAATGCTTGAAATTAATTACCAAAGTATGTTTTTTGTATTCTACTAGAATGGAACTAAACATATAAAAAATATGAAGTTATATGCACGTCGCTTGCCACAGGGCAAAAAAATGGTGTTTCTAAAATCAATGCCCCATATAAACTGAAAAATATATTTTTTTTAATCAAGTAAATGGTCAAATTAAGTTACATAATATTATAATTTGTGGTAAATATAATTTTGTAGTAGTTAAATTTTTTCAAAATTAACCCTGCACTGCACCGACACCAATTTTTTTATATATAATAAGTAAGCAGAAAATTCACAAAAATTGTATTTGAATTAATTTTAGCAGTAAAATATTTTATTACATATTTTTTTTTAAATAGTATATATGAATTAATTTATTTGCATTTTTATTAACAATTAATTGTAAACTAATGAGCTGCATAAATCGACAAAGTGCAATATAAGGACCACCCTAATATACATACATAAAACAAATACAAAATATTTTTCAAGCTTGTTGTGTCTAAGATGTTCATCATCCATTTTCAGGTAGTTGGTTTAATTTTTTAAATAACTTTAATTGAATTAATTAAAAAATATTCTAAACCAATTTCACTTCTCTTTATTTGTTTCTTTTTTTTATGAAAAGCAAACAGCTGTTTACAACACAGTGATTGATATCCAAAATGTTCAAAGGGTGCAGAAAAAGTACAAAGTGCAGAAAAAGTACCAAGTGATTTAAATAGTATTAAAACAGTATTTTGTGTGTGTATATAAACATTAATAATTAAATAATTGATATTTTAATTGTAGTTTTACAATAAACAGATATGTATTTTAACATATACATTCACATGTACATACATATATTATTTTGTAAATGTGCATACACAAAACAAGGTTTTGATACCTTTTTATATATTTCACATTTCTATTGTATGTGTATGTGTTTATTTATTTATACATATATATACATAGTATATGGAAATATGATGTATTATAAGTTATTATAAGATATTATTACTAAAAAAGTACCAAAAAAAAGGGCGAAAATACCCGCATTTAATTTAACACAAAAGCAGGCCATCACTGCTTTACAAATGTCACGTAACAACGGAAGAAAATTCTATTTTATACAGAATGTTACATTTTGATACGTTACAACTACGGTTCATTAAATTTCGGTAAGCGTTTGCATTGCTTTTCGTATACCAAAAACGAACAGCTGATTCATACAGTACAGATACGTTACAGCAACGTTCGCATAACTGAGCCTTAATCGTTTACTGACAGCAGCTGCTATGTTTTTACGGAACAGACTAACCACCAGTGTTGCCATGTATTTTTTTCAAAAAACTGTAAGAAAAACTGTTTTTTTTAAGAAAAAACTGTATTTTTTTTAAATAAAAAACAGTAGAAAAAACAGTTAATATGTGCATTTTGAGTTCAATTGCATTTTATTTAAACATAAAACAACTTAAAAAACATTAAACACATAACATAAAGGGTGAGCCAAATAACTTTTTTTTTTTTGAACTCCTGAACCAATTGGACTTTGTATGGCGCCATACCAAGGTCTTTATGCAAAATTCGTCTCAATGATGTCTCCGAAATGTTCAATTGTTGAGAAGGACGGTGAATTGATGTTGATGGCGCTTCACGCACACTTTCTGCCGCAGCAGCAATATTCTCGGGTGTACGCACTGTTTTTGGCTTTTCACGCTTTGGTTTATCGACGAGGATGCCAGTTTCTTTCACTTTTTTCACAAGATAACGAACATACGGACCATATTCGTTCAGCGGAAGGATAAAACTAATTACCTGTCATATCAGACATGAGCTAAGTGTTACCATTCACGAAATAAGCACTAGTTGAAAAAAACGTTAGATGACGGACCCTTTATTTATATACAGAGAAAAAAATTATTTTTTTTTGTAGACTAACTTTTAATTATACTAACAAAAAAAAATATTTTCAAATTTATGTTATTACAGATCACAAGTTGTGCTCTGTTATAAAACTACATTTTAATTAACAATAGGAATAATATGTTTTTTTTCTGTGTACTTGTTTAAAGTAAAAAAAAAAAATATAATATAAAAAAACATATTTATATTAATTATTTAACATATAGCAAAAAATAGCTACAAAACCATAAAATAAACAAAATAATTCATCACATTTTGAGATCTTACTTAATTACATAAAAAAATCAGTTATACATTTTTTGATTAAATTTGATTTTCATTTCGTTTCCACAAAATTCCACAAAATTTTAACACAAACAAATGCTAAAAGGGAATTAAAACTTACTACACAGTTGCATTCAATGTGTAGTATTTATTTATATTTTTTTTTATTGAAACATTTTGTGCAACTTTTGTATTAAATTTATAAATTCAAGTAAAAGAAAGTAAATCGAGCAGGTAAACTGTTAAAAACTGGAAAAACTGAAAAAAGGCTGAAATTAAACAAAAACTGTTTTTTTTCATGAAAAACTGGAAAACTGTTACGCATCCTAAAAAACTGGAAAAAACAGTTAAAACTGGCAATATGGGAACACTGCTAACCACACAAAACAGCCATTCGGAACAACACGTTACAGAAACGTCACGGAACGCAAAGACTAATTTAGCCTTAAGTGCAGCATGTGTTTTTTTATTTGGACACAATCAGCGAAGGTTTTTTTATTTTGACTACGCAGTTAAGTGTTTATAAAAGTGATTTATACAGAATATAAAGCTTTTTTTAATTGTTTTAAAATGTTTTCTTTCACGAAGAAAAGTTGCATTAATTTACTGAGATATTTTACAATTTTTTGTCCAATAAAATTCTTTCTGTGCAGCCTGGAAAAAGAAAACTTTTGTTATTGGTAAGGTTCCCTGTTTCGAATGCCAAAGTTTTCCACAGCTTATTGTTTACTATTCAAATGACTTTAAAATTATTAAACAACAGATAAAAATATTAATTTTAATTAACACAACAGTCGATGTGTAGAAAATATTGTCGCACTACTAATAATTTGCGTTATAAGCCAAATTTTAGTTTGTAGCTTGTAGATACATGGGGCTAATGAAATAAGTTGACTAATGAAATGATGATTTCATTACCATTACATTGATATCAATGCTAATAAAATTATTTTCATAATCATTTTATTAATTAATGATAATGATTTAAGGATTTAATTTCTTAGAGGATTTAATTTCCATTAAAAAAAAAATACATTTAAAATTATGAAAAATCGTTTAAATCAGGGAAAATGGGAGCCTCTTGTCGACAGGGTACGAAACATCAATTCAGTTGGCTAATAGCTGCAATCTATGACGCAGGTTTAATTAATGGATATGTCGCCATCCATTTTTTTATTTAATTTGATTTCCTATTTTGTTTCACTTTTGATATTTAATATTATAAATATGAACTTTTGTTTTTTTTTTCATTATTTACAGTGCCGCCAATAGAAACATTTCTGTGACAATAGTGCCATTGTCAGATGCATTAATTTAAAGACATCTGCCAATAAAAAATTGGTTACAATGTCTTGAAATTATCTGACAATGGCAACGTAGGGTGTTCACACGAATGTCAGATGTCTGACAATATTATTGTCTTACAATGTACAGACAATACTTTTTCTGACAATCTTGCAAGACAAAAGTTGTAAGTTCACACTGTTGTTAGACATTTTCTGAACAATTTTCTTACAATATTGTAAAATCTGACAACCGTCTGTAGATATCTTAAGTTTTGTGTTAATAATATGTTACCAAAAAAAGCATAACATACTTTTTGACATACATATTTATTAACAAATGCAATAATATTAAAACTGTTAAATAAGTTAACATTATGCACTACTGTTAAGTATAACTTGTGCTCTTATGCTCTTTTTTTCTCAACTTGAAGAGAGGAAGAGCACAGAAAGTATTGCCATATTGAAAAAATCCTATACAATTTTCTACTAAATCTCAATTGTACTCTCTCAATTAAATAAAGTTACTCTCATTTAATGTTGTTTTAATATGAAGAAAACAAACTGGCTGTCATGCCAGCCGCTTACTAATTTTTATAACAAATGTCAGTTGTTTTGTAAACACCGGTCGTGTTGGTTGAATGATAAAATACCGAAAACGTTTCGTGCGTCAAGTGGTGCTTTCTGTTGAAAATTTAAAACAAGTTTTAGTATAATTATAAAATAAAACGAAAAACGTGCGCGTCTAAAATAACAAGAGCATTTTAATAAGAATGTTGTAAATTAAAACAAATAATAAAGTGCATATAAATGTTATTGTAAATTTAATTTCTTTGTTATTGCACTTACTCCAATTTTAATAGCAAAATAAAAAAATATATTGAATTAAAATTTAATCAAGTTTTATATTACACCGAGTGTTTATGTGTATATAAATTTAAGTGCATTCATATGCAAGTTTTTAAAACAAATAAAATATATTTAATTACAATTTCATAAAAGAATTATTATGTAGAGAGAAAATTTAATTTATTAATGAAAAGAAAATTTAATTAACTCAAAAATAAGTAATTAAAAAAAAAATAAAAATATTAAACATAATTGAATAAAGTTTATAATAAAATTGAATTAATTTCAATAATCAAATAATAAAATTTAAAAAAAAGTGTACTTAAAAAAAGGTAAAAATATTTATATTTTCTACAAAAATATGCCCATTTAAGTGCATTTGTAGTTGTTTGAGTGTATGTTTGTGAGTGTTTTAAAAAATATTTAAATAGTGCATTTAAGTGAAAAAGCAACGAGTTGTATTCTCGAGTCATTCTATTTATATGTGATCTTGAGTAACCGGTTTCTAGTGTGTTTTGTTTAATCATTCTGTTTTTATTTGGAAAAGAAAAAAACAAAAATGGAAAAAATGGAAAAAATGCTGGACCAGTCACCAGTTTTTGTTTTATTTTGTGCAACCAACAACCAGCCAGCATTTAGTTGATGTTTGTGATCATTTGTTGAATTTCTAGTGTTTGAACAAAAAAAAAACAAAAAAAAAAAAAAAAAAAAAATAATACTGGTTACTGTTTGTTACTGTGCTCTGGCTGCTGTACTTAAAACTTGTTTCATGTTAATTGTTTGTAAACTATTGTGCAATTGCAATTGTACTTCACAAAAGTTCCAAACAAAATAATTTTACTTTGTTTAATCTATTAACAATTTAACGTGTTGTGAAAATAATATCCATCTTTTAATTAACTCATTTTTGACACAGTGTTCCTTTTTCGACCCAATACTTTTAAGTGGCTGTATTTTTTTACTGGAAAAAGATAATAAAGTGATTTAAAAACCTTAAAATTATTCAACATCTAGTCAACAATCGTTAATAAAAATAATATGACAAATTGTTAGCCAGAGTTGCCAAATAATTATTTTAAAAAATCAATTTTTTAACTTTTTTGATAGAACTTTTTTCAAAAATTATTTTAAAATATAAAAACGCCTAATCTTATAGGTATAGGTTTGATTGTTATATTGATGAAAAAATATGAAAATGTATTTCTCTGCTAGTTAGTTAGTTCATTGAATGTATATAATCTGATCGATCGAACGATGAAATTTTCATATACACAAAGTCTAAATATTCCAGAATTTATTTATTTTATTTTCACTCAAAACATAAATAATGGATGGTTTTATTAAAATGCTACTAAACTTATAAAAAATTTATCTTTAGCGTTGCCATATGGCAATTTTAAAAAATGGTCAAACATCACGATTTCCAAAAAAATTAAAATTTTTTTTTGTTTATATTTTGAAAAAAGATTTGGTTTTTCTTCAAATTATACAAAATTTTAAAATATCAATAGTTTCAACTTTGATTGCCCATATTTCCACTATTTAAGGCAAAACAAATTACAAAAACTTCAAAATGAAGCATGGTATATCTGGAAAGTTTGGTCGAAAAATGTCCAGCGGATTTATGACGTGCCATTAATTAGTTAATTTATCATTATGATTTATGAATCTCTCTGTTTTTTGTTGTGTTGTGAAACTTTCTTATAATCATTAAAACCAGTTTAGGTTTGGTGAGATTTATTTTTATTTATACACCCTCACTTTAAATACTCAAAAAACAAATTGTTTTTTGTATTTATATTTGTTTGAAAACTTGTTTTGGCGAATATTAGCCCATTAGTAGCCAGTGTAGAAGAGAAGTTTTCGCACCAAGAAACACATGGTCACCCTGCTTTTTACAGGGTGAGTTAAAAGATGACAAAATTGATTACACCCTTAGAGCTAAATTTTTCAGATCTTGTAACTTTTTAGAACAGTCAAAAGATAGATTTTAGTAAAATACGTTATTAGAATAAGAAATAACGTGAATGCAGCAATTGATTAGCTTTTTTGATTGACTTTATATTTTAATGTCGATGCCAAAGTTACAGAAACGGGGTGCAGGAGCTTACATGAGAAGGAAATTTATATATTGAATACATTATCCCGTTTCTATATCTAATGCGAGCAGTTTTCGTATCGAGAAATTGATGGTCACCCTGCTTTAGACAGGGTGTGTTAAGATATGATAAACTTGAAAACATTTCTTACAGATCTTGCAACTTTTAAAACTGTGTACAGGTGTATTTTTGTAAAATACGGAATTAGAAATAACACGAATGAAGCGTTTGATTAGCTTTTCTTATTGACTTTATTTTATATTGTATATGATTCAAATTGTGTACAGCAGAACATGGTTGTATTTAAATGTTTTTTGCGAATTTTTTTTCAATGCGAAAGTTACAGAAACGGGGCGCAGGACACTAATTCACAAGAAAAATGTTACCCTTTGAAACGTTTTATGTGAAAATGCTATTTTCTGAGTTAACATATGTACGTGAACATCCGAAAGTGTGAACGGCTCAGAAACGTGAACAATTTTATTTTTAAACATACTTCTCCTAAACGTGAACAAAGCTATACAACGTGAACAAAATTTCGTGATGCATTGGAAAGAGTTATTAAATTTAAATACGCAGGCCTGACTTTTAGCCCACCCTGTATATGCAAAACTGGATTTGGAAGACCCAAAGTAAAAAAATGCCTTATTTTGTCCGGTCTTCGGTGGAATGTTCGATATCTATTTAATTATTCAAAGTAACGCATTTATTATTGTTTTATTTAAAAAGAATTATGAAAATGTGAATAAAATGAAATGGTTTTGTGAATGGAAATCTCCAATTGGCTCTACAGAGTTTTTGTGCAAAATATTATTAATATTGAAAAACCCTCGAATGGGTTTTGACCGATCTCTCCTAACCTGTATGTTTTAAATAAAAGTTTAACAAAATGATAATGATAAAAATTTAATGTTTTATACAAAATTTTTAAAAATTTGTGTCTTAACAATACTGGTTATTGATTTGATTGCTACATTCAGGGACAGCGGCGTACCCAGGATTTTGTTTCGGGGGGGGGCCCAATTTTTGTTTTTTAAATTTTTTTTTGTTTGAAAAGCATATAATTTTGGTTTAAATTTATTGATCTAAAAAAACAATTTATTATTTTTTGTTATTAAATCAAAAAGTTCAGCTTCGGCTTCGTCCGAACATTGATATTATGGCCGAAGTTCGGCTTCGGCCGAAAAAAATGAGTTCGGTCGGACACTAATATTTTGTATCTGTTAAATAAGTTTTGGATGGGAAAGTTACCATTGACGTTATACCCAGTTATGATAGCAATTTTGAAGCAAAAATGTTTTGACATGTCTTTGTTTTTTTAGTTTTTTTATATCTACAAACAAGTTTTTTTTTTTTAAATATTTAACAAATTTATGTATCAATTAAATAATTTTATTTTGATTTTTAAAGTGAGCTATCATATTAATTAAGATCCTTATATACTATTAACAAAGATCTTAAAATTTAATTCAACGATTTTTTTTCATTAAAGTGTCAATGTCAAAAGTGTCAATGTCAATGTCAGGTTCAACCTTTTCTCCAGGGACCGTAAAAATTATTCCTTTTTTCATAAAAGTCAGATGATAAAAGTTATTTTTTGATTTTTATTTTTTCGAGCAAAAGTTATAATTATTTTTTGATTTCTATTTTTTCGAGCAAAAGTTAAAATTATTTTTTGATTTCTATTTTTTTCGAGCAAAAATAAATATTATTTTCTGATTTTTATTTTTTCGACCAAAAATAAGTTATTTTTTGATTTTTATTTTTTAGAGCAAAAATAAAAGTTATTTTTTGGTTTTTATTTTTTCGAGCAAAAATCAGTTATTTTTTGATTTTTATTTTTTCGAGCAAAAATAAAAGTTATTTTTTGGTTTTATTTTTTCGAGCAAAAATAAAAGTTATTTTTTGATTTTTAATTTTTCGAGCAAAATAAAAGGTTTTTTTTTGATTTTTATTTTTTCGAGCAAGTATAAAAGTCATTTTTTGGTTTTAATTTTTTTTTTTTTACCAAAAATTAAAGTTATTAGGTTTGTAATTATGATTTTTCAGTGATGATTGATATACAGCAAATATTTTGCAATGTTATTTTTTGTGATAACTGTATAAATATATATTATTATACATTTTTTAAGTATCTAACTACATACAAGACAAACATCTCTATTTGTACGAGCAGGGCTCCAATTTTTGAAAATTAAATTCGTCATTTTTAAAACAAGAATTCTTCAAAAAAATCGTCATATTAAAAATAAGTTTTACTGATTATAAAACTCGAAAATATTACAAAAGGCAACCATAAAATTTATATATTATATGTATATATTTATATATATATATTTGTTATTTATTCGTTATAAAAATAAAAATTTATAACTTATGGAATTTCAACTCAAGAAATTGAAATAAATATCAAAAATAACTTTTATTTTTGCTCGAAAACATAAAAATCAAATAATAACTTTTGCCCGAAAAAATAAAAATCAAAAAATAACTTTTAATTTTGCCCGAAAAAATAAAAACCAAAAAATAACTTTTTTGCTCGAAAAAATAAAAATCAAAAAATAACTTTTATTTTTGCCCGAAAAAAACAAAAATCAAAAAATTACTTTTATTTTCATTTATAGTAATTAAATGTGCTAAAGTCCCAAAACTTATTTAACAAATTGTGAAAAGCAATCTGATGTAGGCGTGTCCCTATCCGAATTTCATTCCTGCCGAAGGAAATCTTCAGGGGACTTTGTTATTAGAATTTCTAGAGATATTTGTTATGTTAAATCACAAACTCAATGAGAATTTCTTGTCCTCGTCTAGGAGCAAGATTCAAAATTTAAAATATCAAAGAAAAAACAAAAACAACAACAAAAAATCGAAAAAATAAAAATCAAAATATAACTTTTATTTTTGCATGAAAAAATAAAAATCAAAAATAACTTTTATTTTGCTCGAAAAAATAAAAATCAAAAAATATTTTTTATTTTTGTTCAAAAAAATAAAAATCAAAAAAAAACTTTTATTTTTGCTAAAAAAAATAAAAATCAAAATTTTAAAAAGCAATGCATTTTATTATAGACTAGTTCATAAGGATCAAAATGGTATGCTTGAAACTGTTTTCCGACATTTACTTCTAATTGCTTTTTTTTTTAAAGTTGGAAATAACTGTTATTTTCGGTCCCTGCTTTTCTCGATACACTGATGCAAGAGCTAGAGCACCAAGTCTAGCTTCACCCATAGAATTCCTTAAATATGTTTTCACTCTTTTTAGGGTGGAAAAACTTCTCTCCGCGGATGCAGTTGTAACAGGAATTACTATCAGTAAATGTAAAAACATGTAAACGTTTGGAAAAAGTTCCTTGTTGCAATCTTGAATAGCATCTAGCGGATTTGATGGTCTTTATGGCAGTGTTTCCATAGATCAATTTCAGTTAATATATCATTAGTTTGAAAAATTATAGTCTCAAAAAAATATTATAAATTCATTTATTACATACTAACCAAAACAAAAATAAAATAAAAAATCGAAAATATTTCGGGGGGGGCTTTGGCCCCCAGGGCCCCCCCCCCTGGGTACGCCACTGTTCAGGGAACTTCTTCTGTATATATTTGCAGTTGTTTGATTAAGTAATACAGTATCTTTATTTGTAAAACAGTCATTTGTAGAAAAAATTTCAGTTTCGACTACATTTGTAGTTAATTTAAAAAAACAAACCACATCAAAATAATGTACTATGAATTTACATTCATTTGATCAGTTTTTCTGTTTCTATTTAACAAAAAATAAAACAAACGATTGTGAATTTTTTACTACATTTGTGGTTTATTAATTATTAACAGCAAAAAACAAATGACAATGTTAGTTGAATTTAATGTAATGTAAGTCGTCCTTTTTTCAAGTGAAATTTAATTTGTTTTTAACTGCATTTGTCAATGGTCTTTTCCTACATAATATTCTAAGTGTAGAAGGTTATTTCTGAGGTTCAATTGTGATGGTTAATTTAAAAAGTTTTGCAACCGAAAACGTAAACACCCTTGGAAAAAAATAATTCACATTTTTGCGAGTTCACATATTCACAAAATTATTCTTTCAGTGTACAAATATTACATATGATTTTGACAGTTTGTTTTTTACGCGTGGTAAAACAAACAATAAAAAATAAATTAAATTAAAGCAGCCAATAAAAATTCACCTTCGGTTGCACTGAAATTTTCACCTCTCTTCATTTTTATTTTATTAATTTAATTATAATTTAATTATATGTATATTATTTCTATATCTTCTGATATTTTCTGTTTTTTTTTTATACTTTAAACAGCTGTTTTATGAATAATGATCATTAATTTTTTGACATTTCATGATGCATACTTTTGTCGCAAATAAATAACAATTATCAATTAAGGCTGAAACTGTATTTAAATACAACTTAAATTTAAATGGCAATTAACTAATATTTAATTACATAGTTAAAAACTGGGCAATATTACTAATTTTTTATGATTTGTTATAAATTTAATTCAACGTTAGCAAGCAAACCCATTACGATTGTAAACACTTCGAATTGACTACAGTTCCCTCTAAATTATCCTGACCAACTAAAGATGAAATTGGAACGTGACTTTTTTGTTTGTAGACAAACAAGCGGGATAGAAGAAAGTCAAAAACAGAGAAAAATTTAGCTATTTGCCAACTAAAATTCGGTTACTACTACACAAATTCGGTTATCACGAATTTCAGACGGTTGGCACAACTTAACATTAGTTTTCACAACAAAGTCCGGTTACTTCAACTGAATTTTAGTTGCAACACCCAAAATATTCAGAAATCTAATGTAAATATCGTTGTACTAACTGAATTTATAATTTGTCACAATTAAAATACACTTTTCAATTCGGTTGGCACTTTATTTCTCTGTGTGCATGCTTTTCGTTATTTTTCTGTTTACACTTATTTGTATTCTTAAAACAAATAAAAAAAAAATGCAAGTAAATTAGATTGTGGTGGTGTTAGAAATTTCATTATTACGAATGAACAACAAAACACAAACGATCAATTTAACTTTAAAAAGTCAAACGCTGTTGTAAACAAAAAGTCACCGTAAAAATTCACATGCATTTAGGGCCGAACAACAAAAGAAAGTTGGAAAAAGGCCTGCAATTGCCTAAATTGCCTCTTATTTAAATGCAGTTACCGAAATAATCTAAAATAGTGTTATCATTTCTAATTTTTAAATATTTATTCAATATTCAATGTTAGTTTAAAATCCTCATTGTAAGTTAAAAGTTACATTTCATTCTGAAAATCAAGATGATTTAATTTATAATACGAATTTATTTCAATTTATTTTCTACTAATATTTGTTGTCTAAAAAATATATAAAAATAGTTACAAAATTTTAAACCTCGCACACAGAAAAATAAAATTCATAAGTTTTTATGAACATGTTCATATTTTTAAAGGGTCATACATACTATTTATTAAATTTACTTACTATTTATGAAGTGTTTCTAATTTTCCTAGCATTTATAAAAAGGTACGTAAAACTCCCAGTATTATTGCAATTTATGCAAGTTTTCTTACATATAAAGATTTTGTACATTGGCAAACTTTTTAAGTAATTTTTCATAAATATTAATTTTTCATAAGTAATTTTTCATAAATATTTAAAGAACCTTGTCATAATTTACGAGACACAAACTTTCTCAGTATATTTTATGAACTGTTCATAAATGTTATGAAAAAGTTCATAAATTAGTACATTGGCAAATTTTTCATAAAATATTTATAAATAGTAAGAATTTTTTTTTTGTGTGTAAATCAAAAACATTGTGTTAATACCTCTCTTTAGAGTGGGACGCCTAAAAAAACGCGTGAATTTTTCACATTTACTCCATAACGAAACCACTGTGAAATCCTTAGTGTAGAATCCCACGGACTATATTGTTGTATCTCTGATTCCAGCCAACAGGTGTCGTCACTTGTGTATTCGATAATTTTTGTCTCCATTTTAAAAAAAAATTTTTTTTTGTGAAAATTTTCTTTTTACGAAAACGATCATAATGGTAGAAAAATCCATAAGCTCTGGCAAAAGGCCAGTTACATACAAATCCTTTTGCAGTGATCTCAAAGTGATTTGTTTACAAAATACTACTTTATATTTTTTAAATATGCTTGTTTTAATTTTCCAATTTAAAAAAAAAAAAAAAACTCAGCACATGCATAAACTCTTCATCAAAGCAATGTATACCCGAAATTTTGTTCTTCTAATATGCCATAATCTTATAGAAAAAGAGGTTTTAATGTATCTCCCAAACCAGAAACTTGAACTTTAATACATAGCTGCTTAGAATGACCAAAATTAAACCAAAAAGGTCAAAAATTCCAAAATTCAACTTTAGAATACAAATTTTGGTAGGTAGAAATCGTAGGCGGAAACGTGTTAATATTTTTTTTTTCTAATTTGAGATCCTTTACTCAGAATCTAAAGTCAGAGCAGTAACACAAACAAAAAGTCGAACTTGAAATTTATTTGCTTTAGCGGTTTTTATTCTTGGTGTTATATGTACTTCGTTAGAGATTTTTTTTTAATGTATGTTAAATTTATGAATCAGCTGATTTTTGTTGTTCGCTATATTATTATTTTAATTTAAGAAAATTGTAAAAATTTACAGAAAAAGAAAAAATCACAAAGTGCGCCCCGGTAGGCTAGTTGGTAGCGTGATGAATTATCTGTGCGGGGGTAGTGGGTTCGATTCCCACCAGAGGCACTGGTCTGTTCTCGCTACAACGAGCCGACAGCCATAGTAGCTAGTGCTCGGTTAGTAATTATGTGATCAATAATAATTTGTAATTAATGAATTAATGATTTAAATGTGTGATAAAATTAGTTTTTTTCAATTTAAACCATAAAAGTGAAGTAGCTCCCTAAAAAATTGTGACTCAGTACGCCCCGGTAGGTTAGTTGGTAGCGTGCTGGCTTATCCGTGCGGGGGTCGTGTGCTCGATTCCCACCAGAGGCACTGGTCTGTTTTCGCTACAACGCGCTGAAAGCCATAGTAGCTAGTGCTCGGTTAGGGTAATAGGATATAATTTGTAATTATATGTTTATTAATTAATAAAAAAAAAAAAAAATTACAAATGTTTTACTGCAAAATGCTTTCGTTTTCAACTGGGGCTTTCGATATTTTTATTAATTTTTAAGCTTTTTCCAATAGTTAACACAAAACATTTTTTTTTGACTGCAGAACAGTCAGCTGTTTTTTTTTTTTTTTGCTAATAAATTTAGCACGCGTGGTAACTTCAGTTTTTTATGTATTATTTCGCCACAGAGTGGTAAATTTTAGTGCAATACATTTTGTTGTTGGTTCTGGTAAACTCTGATAAGTAAAATTTTCAAATACTTATTTTTAATATAACCATTTTTACACACCGAGAGAAATGTTGCCATTTGCCAACTAAAATTCGGTTACTACGACTAAAATCGGTTGGTACAACTGAATATTTGTTATCACAAAAAAATGTTGTTAATATAACTGAAGTTTAGTTCCCACGCCCTAAATGGTTAGAAATCACATTTGAATATGGTTGTATTAACCAAATTTATTGGCTGTAGCCACCAAAATACACTTTTCAATTCGGTTGGAACTTCATTTTTCTTTTACATCAAATACCACATTTATACAGACAAATACAACTCCGAATGTATTTATTAGCTTTCAGTATAGAGTACTTAAAAAACCAGTCGGTATGGAGTATACCACATACGCCCAAAAAAATATTTTTTGGAATTCGGTCAAAACCAGTAAATTGTATTTGATAGTACGTTATTGTATTTGGAATGACATATAATCGATTAATAAAGCAAAAATATTGTATTCGGAATTTAAAAGAGGGAAAAGGAACTACAAAACAAAAAACGTGGTATAAATTTCAATAGAAAATAGCTTAGGCCGGTTTGGGGGTTACGTTAATAATTCTCAATTCCACTTAAATCTTGTGAAGTGTACATTTTAATAGACTTCGTACCCAAAATATAGCAAAGGGTTAAAATAAGAAAACATCCAATTTTAGGCCACTGTATAATTAATTTATATCCCTCCAATTTAAGACTCAATTTTTCTTATTTTACGCTTTGTTTTTGATGGTTTCTTTTAATTGTAGCCAAAATAAGAACTCTAAATTTACAAATTTATCATTCTTTTAGGATTCCTTTACTTTCTTTTGTTTTTTTCTCTCTGGGGTATCATTGCAAAGATTTAAAAAAAAAGCACACTTTAAATACTAAATTTACAAAAAAAGAATAAAAAACAAGCAGAATACCTCTTGATTTATGCCTGATGTTGAACTGGTAGTCATCCAAGAAGCAACAACAAAAACAATAATAATAACTGCCAACCATTCAGCTGCCATCCAGTTAAAAAACAACTAAAATTTTATTTCTTAAGTTCTTCTTTTCCTTTCAAATTCTTAAACTAACAACTGCATGTGAACGAACGAACGAATGAACTAATAAACATCCATATAGGCTGCAAAATTCAAACCTAACAGAAACTACTAAATATGTACAAACAAAAAGTAACAAAAGCGTCTAAAAATTTGGCCTAAGCAAGGTTGGAAACTGATATTATTTGAATGCTGTTATCTGTTTGTTTCAAACTGTTAACCGTTACTAATACCAACTGTTAACCGTTACTAAACCCTTATAATCGGTATCGTACCGGTATTGAATTTTTGTTTTTTAACATAGTCAGTTTTTTCTATGGTTGGCAAACACTAACCCTAAAATACCAACAATAATTCAATACCGTTTCAAGGAACTATTTGTAACTTTAAAATACCACTAACGAAATAATTTAAAATACCGATAACCCTAAAATATCCTAACCCTAAATAACTTAAAATACCGTTAACTTTAAAATACCCTAACGAAATAATTCTAAATACTGATAACCTTAAAATACCCTAACGGAAAACATTATTTTTTTTATATTTCTCCAAAAAATTATAAAAAAACAAGTTCACAAGGGTCAATATTGGTAATCATAAAAAATACATACAAATATACATATTAATAAAAAAACTATAAAAATTTGCATTTTATAACCTCATGTCATCCGTCTTTCTTCATATTATGAACATGAAGACTTTATTGAGCCATATGGACATGCCCGTTTTTAGATCTTTAAAGTTTTATAAATTCACGATATTATTCACCCCGATTAAAAAGAAATTGCTATGGAGCTTTATGTTGTCATATCTATGTGTACGCTGTATCTTATTTAATTTCATCAGAAATATGGGCCCATTGTATCTGTTTGTATGGGTTTAGATTTAATCTGATGCAGTATAATTTGATCTGAATTATGAGCCGATAGAATTGTATAAGATTGTATCAGTTTTGTATTTTTATTGTATCAGTTTATATCAAAACTGATATAAATATAATTATGGTGGGCGTTGTGGTGTAGTGGTTAGCGCGTTGGACTGTTACACAGATGGTCGCGGGTTTGATTCCCGGTGACGACAACATCAATTTAGAAAAATAATATGTATGAGTTTTCTATCACTTATATGTATCGCTGCACCCACCTTCGGTGTTCCCATAGCACTTAACCCCACCGAAGTAAAATAATGAATCAGGGCTATGAAACAAAAAGCTTCAATAAATTCGCCAACTCTACATCCGGTGGCGACCAAAAACTGTTCTAAAACTTATCTACTCGCCCAATTACAGTGTTGCCATGTTTGAAGCCCTTCATCTTTCGACACCTTTCATCTCTCCACTATCCCCTTTCCAAAGAAAGCAACACATTAATTAATAGGAAGAATTTCCTGAGCGTTGCTTCTCTTTAAAAAAAAAAACAAAAATAAATTATATAAAAACCAGATATTATTGTATGCGGATTTTGAGCTGATATAATTGTATACGATTTTATGTAAACTGACAATTAGATGTGTATAATTAGATGTGCAAAATTGCACAAAATGTTAGATTTTTGTTTATGATTATATGAAAATATACACAATTTTATACAAATATATGTTCATCATATCATATCCGTTAAGTGCATAAAAAATTTTAAGAAACATATTACTTTTTTGTGGGTTTCAAACTAGTTACGGCATAAATCTTTTTTAAGTTTTAATACACATTAGGGTGTAACGAAAGTGGAAAATATGACGTAAAAGTGCTCAAACGATGAGTATTATCCAGTTGATTATGGAACAAATAAAAAAATCGAGAATACTTACAGTTATTTTTTAAATTCTTGTTCAAAATTGTTTTCAAATGTTTGGTAATGCTGAGCATATTTTTGGAAATACATTTATATAAAATTTTCATAGAGTAATTTTGATCCACTACATCTTTCAATTCAAAACAAGTAATAAAAGAATTACTTGTTTGAAACTAAATGATGCTGTGGTGGACCAAAATTTATCTATGGAAATTTTATAATTCACAAATTTGTTAAATTCGGTACAGGCTAATACATCCATCAGTCTTCAAATGCTGCAATATATAGCTTGATCCAAAAGAAGATGTACATTTTTCTGGTATGAAGCGATATATAACTACGAATAGGTCAAGATGTCGTTCTATCCAAAATGAAATAAGTTTTTTGAATATATGTTATTATATGTTATTTTATATAATTTTGATTTGTGTTATATCTAATAATACATGTATTCGTACATAATTAGATTAACCTTATATATAATTGTATATGTCATATACGATTGTATAATGGTCTATATGTAATAACATGTAATTATATGTGGAATTGTATTAACATTTTAGAGGAAAACATTTTTATATATAAACATACATAAACATATATATTCACATATAATAGCCTGCAATAACATATATATATTATTTTTTTGATCAATGGAGATAATCTTTAACTAAGCTCATATATTAGTTCTCATGTAGTGAGTAAACTAGTTTATATGAATGTTTGATGTTTGGCATGGTATTGTTACATCTTTCAAAACGTGTTCTGATGATGGGAACCTAGAAAATTCCCGAAATAGTTCTATCAACACATTCCTGAAGGAGTCAAATAATAAATATGAAAACAAAAAGCTCTATAGATTATTTGTTATTACAATATCATAATAAAGAAATATAGAGTATGGCCTCGAACTTGAATAATTTTCATTTTCAATAACATATATATTTATATAAATCATTACTATATATATGTAAACGCTTTTTACTCGGGACGTTTTTATTTTTTTAAAACTTGACAAAATTTGAAAGCTATTGAACTTTAAAGACTTATAGTTTGTAAACTAACTATTTCAATAACTTCAATAACTTAACTAACTGTTTCAATAAACCTGCGATTGTCTACTTTTACGATCTGTAATTCAATAATAACCTTTTCTCACTAAAATTTGCTTTTTTAATTTTAAATTTTGTAAAATTTTTGCAAAATGCTTAATTTTTTTTAAAAAATATATTGTTCACTCCTTCGATTTGTAAGCGGTTTTTATATTTGCGAATAATTAATTCTTTAATAGTAATTTTTTTTCCCAAAAAAAGAAAGTTTTCTGCAATAATGTAAACTTTTTCAAAATCAAAGGCGACAAATGCGTTTTTAGAAAGAAGCGGTTATTTTTAATTACAGAACGTAAAATTAGACGATTGCAGCTTTCAAATGCTTTTTCAATTTTTGTGCTCAACTTTAGAAACTGAGTTTTTTAAGTTTTTGAAAAATTAAAAACGTGAATATAATAGAGAGTTTTTATAACCTCAAACATTTCTTTCCTTCTTCCCATAACTTATTTTCGTAATAAAGGGTCCGCCAAATAACTTTTTTTTTTTGAACTCCTGAACCAATTGGACTTTGTATGGCGTCATACCAAGGTCTTTATGCAAAATTCGTCTCAATGATGTCTCCGAAATGTTCAATTGTTGAGAACGACGGTGAATTTATGTTGATGGCGCTTCACGCACACTTTCTGCTACAGCAGCAATATTCTCGGGTGTACGCACTGTTTTTGGCTTTCCACATTTTGGTTTATCGATGAGGATGTCAGTTTCTTTCACTTTTTTCACAAGATAACGAACATACGGACCATATTCGTTCAGCGGAAGGATAAAACTAATTATCTGTCAAATCAGACATGAGCTAAGTGTTACCATTCACGAAATAAGCACTAGTTGAAAAAAAACGTTAGATGACGGACCCTTTATAAACACAATGCTGTGCATTAGAAGGGGACATCCCCTGAGTGTTGGTCTAACGCAAAACAAGAGAATGAAATGTGTATATGCCTCCATAGAGTCTTTCGGTCAGATTTGTGATTGTGATACAATTGTAGTTAGGTACATTGAATTTAAGAAAAAATCAATTTAAATTTTTTCCTGTTTTTTGTTTTTTAATTTTACCTAGATGTACTAGATATTGCCGTCATCTATAAAATATACTAAAAAATTACGTAAAATATCGTTAATCCTAAAATAACCTAACGAAATAACTTAAAATAACATTACCTTTAAAATAACACAACAATATAACATTAAATACCGTTTACCTTAAAATACCCTAAAGAAATATTCACAAAATAACATTATCCATAATTCATGTTTTTTTAGCAAAATTTAGTTTTTTTTTAATGCAAATTATTCAAAACTGTAAATTATTTTAACTGTTTCCATTTCTGTTTACAAATACTCCTATTGTTTACTTGAAGTGCGGTTATCAATTTTGATTTTGAGTTGGCCACATTGTGTTTTTTTACAACAACTAGAGTTTATAACCCGGAAATTCCCGGAACGGGGCGGAAAAAAGCAAAAACATCTCAAAGTAATGATAATTTTTCCATTTTCTACCTACTTTTGTGAATTTTTGCTTAAATTCAATAATAGCATTTTATCTTGATCCTATCTTATCTATATTTATCCCTATAAAACATTTTATTCTACTGTAAAAAAGCGATTTTTTAAAAAGGTTTAAAGAAATAATATTTAGTTGTTTTTATTTTAGTGTTCAATGTTTAAAAATATGCTTAAGGAATAGTAATCGTTAAATTTAAATATAATTTATTTTTACCAAGAAAAATCAACGTTGAAAACCTCAATAAAAATTTTTTTAATTTGGAAATCACAAAAATTCCTGTGAATGTACAAAAAAATGTACCGATTTCCGGGAGTTGAAAAATGTCGGGAATTTGAAAACCCTAACAACAACTCTTAAGATATTCAGAAAACGTGAATACCGATATCTATGAAATACCATTACCGATATCAATAACGAAACAAACAAATAATCGATACAAATACCGTTATTTGTATGCTTGCCAACCCTGATTGTAACCAAACTGACTTTAGTAATGTCACTTCGGCATTTATGTAGAGGCTTTTCCCTCTTGAAAATGATAGGGCAACGAATTTCATGCAACTAAAAAAAGGAATATAGGCACTGATAAAAACATGAAAAATATACACTTAAAAGAACACTATTTGCTTAAGAAAGAACACTCAAAGCTTAAAAACATAAAAAAGAAAATCGTATGCTTTTCTTCGGTTCATCCACGTTATAAAATGTAAAAATGATTTCTAAAATCAAAATATTAATATGTATCCAAATTTTTAGATAAAAAAACTTAAACTAAATGAAAAATATGCACAAATATGCATTAAAAAGCATAAAATATGCATTAAAAGTCAAAATATGGAAAAATAGCACTTATGCCAAAATATGCAACTACAATTTTGTTCTAACTGTATTCGATTATACGGATAAATATTTAGTCTATATCAGTTTTAGATTATCGAGAAAAACATGCATTTGCATAAAATTTCTTGCCTATCTAAATACTGGATAAATATTTGACAGTAAGAATATGTAAGCAGAAAAAAACATATGATTGAAAAAATATGATTGTACGAGTATGATTAGTAAACAAAAACAAATTTTAAATTAAGTTATAATTGTATATGAATTTAAAATGATAAATATTAAAAAGAAGTTAAAAACCACTTTTAAATGTTTCTGGTCGTCATTTTCAATTAATTTTTTATCCTTTTCATAATGATCAGTTGATTTTTTTTTAATATTTGGTTTTTACAATCAGCTGTTTAATCTATTTCACTAATTCTTACAAATTTACTGGTCTTTTACTTTTTTTTTTGTATATTTTAATAAATTTGTTCGTACTCTCTGTAATATTGTTACTAATTGTAATTTTTACTTTACTGGAAAAGTTAGTCCGTATTTATTTTAGAATTTATTTAAAGTTATATTTATTCTAGGCCTGTTTGTTTCGCATTTTATTTTATCAAAGTCCTACACTAATTTATTTTTATGAAAATGTAAACAATTTAATTTTAAAAAAAACTAAACACATTAAATTAAGCTAAACCAAACATGATTTTATAAATAAATCCATTTTGAATAAGTTTAATTTAATTCTAACATTTGCATTCTTGCGAACTTTTATTTTACATCAAAGAAATGTTAAATTTAAATAAAAATGAAGTTTTTTTTTTTTAATTTCATTGAAATATGTAATAAAAATCAAAAAATATACCCCGTGATTTTTTAAGAATGATATATAAATATGTTTTGCTGACATATTAAACTTTTGTCAACAAATCGTCATATTAGAAGCAAAAATTGTTCAATCATTTAGGCATTTAGTTATGCTGGGTACTAAAAATCGTCAAACTTGGCAACAAATCTTGCTAGTATTTAAAATTGAGAAAACTTATGGAAATTATTCCAAAAAATACCTAATTCACTGAAATTTTTAGATTGTAAAATATTTGAAAATGCCGAATAATTAGAGACGAAAAACCCAATTCCTCGAATAACCCAAAAACCAACCTTTTTGAAAACCCGGGTTTAACAATACGGGCAAATAGAAAGAACCCGGTTTATCAAATAATTCGGAAACCGGTTTTGACAACTCTATTTGTAGCGGCCTGTACTTACATTATATTCTTAGTGCGGTTACAGCAACTAATATGCGGGAAACTAGCCGACGTGGACTAGTAAATGTGTTTGTAGTTTTTTGTCCGCCACACGCCATGTGGCTTGTACCGCTCGTGCAGTGTATGATCGAACAGGCAGGTTCATTAAAAACTAAAAAAATATTATTAAATACAGGGTGACCATTTTTTTCTGGCATGAAATCAGTACAAAATTTTTAAAAATATTTATCTTGCGATGAATTCTAAAAACACATAGAATTTACTTTTCACTTTCAGATTAAGTGGAAATTTTCCCACAAAATTATGAAATTTATTTAAATTTACAAAAACAATTTAAGACTTAGCTAGTTTTTATGAATTAAATTATACACTGAGAGAATTATACGAATGATATCATTGGATGTATGTATTAAATTAACGAAGTTTCGCTGGATTTATTTTCATCAGATTAATGCAGTTTTTCATAAAATTTTATGAAGAATGGTTTTTTTTAGTTATTTTTGTTGAAAATAGTTTCATTAAAAAGCTTTTTCAAAAACTTAATTTCTTTAAAGAAAAATTTCAATCCTAAATTTAATTTTAGTTGCATTAACCGAATTTATTGTGAAAACCAATATTTAGTTGTTAGAAATCGTTTCTGTGTACGAAAACTGACAGCTTTTTAATTTTTGGTCCTGAATATTTATTTTTAAAAACACCCGATATTTTAAAATATTGAATCTCCCGGATTCTAAGCACTTATTTTTCAACAAATCTTAGATTTAAAAAGAGTTTCTCATATAAATACTTCTAAAGGGTCCGCCATCTAACGTTTTTTTTTTTTTAACTAGTGCTTATTTCGTGAATGGTAACACTTAGCTCATGTCTGATCTGACAGATAATTAGTTTTATCCTTCCGCTGAACGAATATGGTTGTGTATACGCTTGAACAACGCTGGGAAATATTGCGACATTACTTTGAAAATCATGATAATGTTGCAGAATGTGTGCGAAAATTGCCCTGTTTTTGAAGATCGCATTATCAGCCGCAGAGCTGATGTCGTTTGGCCACCTCGGAGCTGCGATTTGACACCGTTGGACTATTATTTGTGGGGTGCCGTCAAAGATAAGTGTTACGCCAACAAGCCAGAGACAATTGACGCTTTAAAGGACAATATTCGTGAAGCCATTGGTGAAATACAGTTAGTTACACAATCGATAATTGCTAATTGGACCGATCGTGTAGGCTACTGGCCAGTCGAGGCAGCAATTTGAATGAAATTATTTTCCATTATTAACCGGAAGGATTGTACTTTCAAATAAAAAAAGAAATTTGAGAAAATATTCAGTAGTTTTTTTTTATAGCATTTTCAAAAAAAAAAGTTATTTGGCGGACCTCTTAGTTTTAAAGATTTTTTTTAACATTTTCTATCAGATTAAAAAATTGTTTTTGGAGAAAACGCATCTCTTTCTCAATGCTTTCTGTTTTGAAAAATTTTAAATTCTGAAAACATTATTCTAAATGGATAAAACATTAGTTTTTCTATCGAAAAAAAAAAAAAATTAAATTTTCCAAAAATTTTAAAACCCACTACAATCAGAACACATTTTAAAAAATCAGTACACGATGTTTTCATCAGGACACTTGACCAAAAGTCAGTACATGTACTGTTCAAATCAGTAGGAATGGTCAGCTTAATTAAATACCAATTGAATGAATACATTGTTAATTGAATATATAAAAAATAACTTGGAGAGAGTTAAATATCCGTCTCGGTGTAATATAACCAGTGTTGCCAGGTATGTTGAGCATAATATCGTCCAATTTTCCAATAAAAATCGTCAAAATCGTCATTTTATTTATAAAAATCGTCAAAAAATCGTCAAAACTAAATATATTTGTTACAAGTGGGATAAAGTTTTAATAAAAAAGAATAATATGTAATGTAATTCACATTTCAAATGCTCATGTACTATCGGTGTAATATAATACGATTTTTTACACTTTTCTGTAATTTAAACTTTGAAAATCATGATATTTTATAACGATAGCACTTTACCACTTTCACTGTTAATTCCTTCTACATAATTCTGTAAACACCACTTCAGTAGCACAATTTTTAAATCTTAAATTCTATTACATAGTTTAGAAATTCTTTAACAATGTTATTTTCTTTAATTATTAAATTTGGACTTCCATTAACGAGTTAAAGTTTCAAATTGCATTACATGTGATTATATAGTTTAATACAATAAATTGTGAAATTTTTGATTATTTCATATTTTTCATTTTGGGTTGGTTTTTAATATTGCTAAAAATTAGTTATTATTTTATTTATTATTTATACTATTATTTATTTTTATTTAAATATTGTTTATTACTGCATGTTTTTCCATTTTCAAATATAAATTGTGAATATCTGAAGTTTTACTTTGGAACACTTTATTTATCTTATTATTAGGCCTGTTTTTTAAGCACCGGATTTATTTTTGGATTTATAAATGAGAATATTCGAACTCGATGTTTGTTTCGCAAAAACTTGGATGTTTTTTTTTTTAATTTAAAAAATATTTTATTTTTATCTCAATCAAAACTAATTAAACTTTATAAAAATATAAATATTCAATAACTTTTCATAATAACGATTGGCTATCACAGTAACACTAAGAGCGGAATGAAAATTTAAAAAAGCGATTCCATTAAAGACATGATTCTTCTTATGTAAACGTTTTTAGGTTAGGGTTAGGTTAGGTCGAAAAGAGGATTCGGAGAAGGGAAATACTTTCCTAAACCGACTCAAGTCCCTGAGGACTTACACTTAAGCCAGAATGTCGGCTTGTTGTGCGCTCTATAAACGTTTTTAATTTTCTATTTAACCTGTTTGATTTTGCAATGTCTTGAAACGACGATTTATAACGTTATTTTGTTTATGTAACAAAATTTAATGGGTAGAATTTTGAAATAAACCCTGTAAAGACATGCCACTATTGGAATCGTAGCTTTAAAACGTTCATAACGGCATTGGGGTGGCCGTGGCAGGCAACGGCCATTGAAAGTAAAAAAAAGTTAGCACATACTTAGGGAACTTCTGCTGTAAATATTTGTCGTTGTTTCAGTTGTAATACAGTATCTTTATTTTTAAGTGAAAAAACAGTCATTTGTAGAAGAAATTTAATTTTTGACTACAATTGTAGTTCATTTAAAAAACAAACCACATTAAATTACAGTATTATGATTTTACATTCATTTTATACAGTATTTTTTTTTTTTATTTAAAAAAATAAAACAAATTAATGTTTGTTTATATTTTACTGCACTGACTGAACCACTCATTAATAATACAATTGTAGTTAATTTTTTGAACAGTAAAAAACAAATGACTATGTTAGTTGAATTTACTAAAATGTAAGTCGTTATTTTTTCAAGTGAAATTTCATTTGTGTTTAGTTACATTTGCAGTGGTCTTTATTAAGTGCAGAAAATAAATTAAAATAAACTTAACATGAATCCATAAAATAACTTTTTTGCTAAACTTTCAATAGAAAAGAGTTTTTAATTTTAACGAAATAATTAAATTCCAAAAATAGATCCGATGATTTTTTAATAAAAGTAAATAAACATGTTTTGCTGACATATTAAACGATTGTCAAAAAATCGTCATTTTAGAAGCAAAAATCGTCAAATCGTCATTTAGTAATTTAGGTACTAAAAATCGTCAAAATGACGATAAATCGTCAAACCTGGCAACAGTGAATATAACTTGTTTTACTTTCATATAGTTAGCATCACTGAATATTATTAATTCTTATAATTGTTTTTATTTATCTTCTTATTTTGTTCCTTCTCTCTCTCTCTCTTCTCTTCTAGTGATTCATCATTTATATTTCAAAGTGCAGTCGAAATTAAATAACCTGAAAATTCAGAAAGAAAAGAAAAACAAAAAGTATACAAAAGTGTAATAAAATACATTAAATAGAGTGTAGAGTTTATCAGTTTTAAGAATATAAGCTTTTGTATAGTGTATCAAAAAAACAAAAAGAAAGAAATACGAATAAATACGTTTTATTTTCAAAAACCAATTGTGGATTAAATTACTTTATGAACCTGTTTGGATATTTGATCATTCATATTCTTCGTACATGCCGTGTTCTAATTGATATACATTGGATTAAATAATTTTTTTACTTTTACAACATATTAAAGGTAAGTTACTTAAGTTTTAGAGAATATATAATTATTATTATGGCATTTAAAATATAATATAAATTTATTAGGGGCTTTTTTGTCATTTTAAATGACAAATTTTGTAAGTGCTCTTCTAAGGGAATGCTTCCAACACTTACACGCCCATTTGAATGAAACTCGAATATGTTGTAGAGAATTAAAATTTAGGATATATGATTTTTGTTTATGTGCCATCTCGAATGTTTAAAAAGTGGGATCACTTTTTTTAGTACTTTTTCTTAACCCTTAAATGCTTACTATATCTTCAAATATACAAACATTAAACAAATTCATACGGCTTTATTTTGAGCTTATTTAAAATGAGCTGTTGTGTAATGGTTAGCGCGTTGGACTGTTACACAGATGGTCCCGGGTTCGATTCCCGGTGAAGGCAACATCAATTTAGAAAAATAATATGTAAAAGTTTTTTATCCCTCATATGTATCGCAGCTCCCACCTTCGGTGTTCCCATAGCACTTAACCCAACCGATGAAAATAATGAATCAGGGCTTTGAACCAAAAAGCTTCAATAAGTTCGCCAACTCTCCATCAGGTGACAAGCAACAACTGTTCTAAGACGTATCATCTCGCTCAATTACAGTGCTGCCATGTTAGAAGCCCTTCATCTTTCCCCACCTTTCATCTCTCCTCTATTCAATTTCCAAAGAAATCAACACATTAATAAATAGGAAGAATTTCCAGAGTGTGGCTTCCCTTAAAAAAAAAAACCAAACCCAAGCACTCTTTAATAATTATATCTTTTAATATATATTTGGAATGCCGCTTTTTATTAAATATAAAAGTCGATAAATTTAGAATGTGCGAAATTAATTAAAAACTCAAAAAATTTGTTTGTTTTTTTTATATTCAAAATATATAAAAACAATTTTATAATGTTTTCAATAAAATACATAAGTGTTTAGAGGCAAATGTAAGCTTTCAAATGTCCCCATTTCACTTCATTTTTGTGTAACGGGCAATCCAAAATTTAGGATTTTTTTTTTTTTTTTTTTTTTGGCGGCGTAAAACATTTTTTAAAAATAGTGGTTCCCAGTTTTTGTTTATTCAGCATTTCACACCTTAAAAATATTTTCATTCAAATAGACGCTGTTAAGCATTTAAGGAACCATAAGTAAATGATCGCCGATAGGTGGTTTTTGCTTTAATGTTGTTGTTGTTTTTGTAAAAAATTTACTAATTTTAGGGTACTTTATATGGGGATGTATACTGCTATCACTAACAAATCCTTATTAAGCACTGGTTTTTACAAGACGTTCGCCGCTCTACACTAATGAGTCACTACATATATATTGTTTAGGTATTGCATGTATTTTGTTATTATTTTTTCGTTCGTGTGAAGAAAACCGTCATCTAAAAACAGGGTATAAGTTTAAGTGGACACATGTATTTTTTTTTTTCAATATTCGGGCTATTTCGGATTTGATTGTTGTTTTAACGAAGTAAACCTGTTGGTGCATTTTGATGAGCTATGTGAGTAAAACATAGGCAATATGCATATTTTTTAGGGCACTTAATTTTTATTTCGTAAATGTTCCCATACAAAAAGTGAAAAAAAAATAGGTTTTGTGCAAAAATTTGATTTATTTATATATAATTGTTTACTCATTTTAACTTCATAATGTTTAGTTTTTAATAAGCTTTCCAATGAATATTATAAACCAGTGCCAAGTACTTATAGTAAAATGGGCAAAAATGAAATTTCAATAATTTTCATACATTTCAAACTTCAGTTTTAAGATTTAATTCTCAAGTGTTCAACATATTTTATAAAGTACTTTATTATTTCAATATAGCCTTTCATTAACTTTTAACTTTGGACTGTTTAAAAATCATATCATTCATTGGCTTAGCTCCAATGCATTTTTCAAGACATTCATGAACAGTTTTATTAATTCATGAAAACTTCTTAATAATAAAAAAAAAAATTATAAATGAACTTTTTAAAATTTTATTTTGAAAAATCTAATTTTAGATCACCTATTTCATGGTTATGCCAACGTCAGAAATTTTGTTTCCCCAGTGCTTTTCCGACACTATTTGAAAAGATGAACCCTTTGTCTAATGATGTTATAATTTTGGGATTGGGAAAGCACTTGTTGCCACCACTTGTACCACTTGCTACAGTGCCTTGTCAGTGGTGGTCTCTTTGTCTTTTTCTGACTGGGAATTTATACAGAGACATGACTTAATTTAGAGAATATAACAAATATTAGAGCTTCGTATTGATGTTCTCAAAAAATTACAAATTTGGATTTGGTTACTAAAGTTATATGCATGGTTTTTAAATTCCCGACTTTTTTCAACTCTCGGGAATCGGGAAAAGCAAAACAAATATTCTTTAATTAAATTTAATGATCATAATTAATTCAGGAATATTTTAAACGTTCATTTGACTAAAAACAACTCCAAACACGTTTTTCAAAACTTTTTAAAAATTTGTTTTTATATAGTGGATGTTCTTAGGCCATTTTGAGAGATATCTCTTCAGATTCAAATGCCTTGTAAGCGAATATTTTTATCATTTCAAATATTAAGAGATTATTCCGCTTTTAAGAGGCTGAATTTAGAACTTCTTAATACAATCGTAAATAATAATAAAATCTTTTCAAAATGTTGTATATCAATGGTGTGTTCAAGTTTGAGAAATGTAGGAGTTTTTTTTATTGATATAGAACCTAAATGTTTTGAGAGAAAGGTGTTCTTTTAATAAAACATTTTTCTGTGATTAGAGTTTCCGTATTTTTTCAGATTTTTTTTTTTTTTAATTTAACAGTTACTCTATAATAACTTAAGTATTTCAGAATTTGAGTAACTTTAAGTAAGAAAGATTTCCGCAAAATACTATAGTATTCCCATTGAAAAACATCCTAAGCGTCGTATTGCATTTTTTAAAAAGATCTTTTTGGTATCTATATAGTGAATATAATAAGCATTTTTTCCATACAATACAAATTTTTATAAATTTAATGTGTGGACTCATTTACACAAATTTTTTTAAATATTATAGTTTCAGATGGTCTCCTAACCTTTTGCCAACCGATTTTAACAAAAAAAAAAAAAATACTGTAGTGATAAAATAGAGATTTTTACACAAAAATGTAAATAACTCGCTTTTTTCCCTAATTTTTTTTTTATCTTTTTATTATAAGAGGCTGAAATTTCAATTCCAGAAAAGTTTGATCATTAAGTTTAAACAAAATGTTACAAACATATTTAAACAATTCAAAAATTTTTAAGATTAAGCGACGTTTGTGCTTTTTTCGCATTTTTAGTTAAGCAAACATGTTTTTTTTAGTGTTTTTAATAATTTCCGGGAATTTCGACAAAAACTCCCTTTAATTGGGAAGTGAAAAATCGTCAAAATTACATCCCGGGAATTCCCGGGCTGAAAACCCTAGCTATATGGCAAAAAGTTTTTGTTTTAACATTGCTTATGGAGACATCTCTTAATTAAACCAATTGAAAAACATTTAATTTTTTTACAGTTTTATTAGTTTTTCGTTTTTATATACATCGAGATTATTTTAATGTTATCTTTAATTTATAAAGAGCTTTCAAACTCCGTATGCTTACAAAAATAAAGCAAATCAAACTTATTAGCTAGGTGATACTAGTATTTCGATCTGGCTAGATATCTCATCAGAACCCGATGCTTTAGAAAAACTAGAGCCCCGATAATAGGCAGAGCTTTAACAAAAAACCTATTAACCATCAATTTTGCTCCATTCTTGTCTTCTTAGTAATCGAACACGTGGCTAGGGTCTTTTCCTAACAAGCATCATAACTTTTTTTATTGATGAACTTGAGAAATAAATACAAAATGTTGATATCCATATTGAATATGTTTTAACTACATAGTGGTTATTGAATCAAAGAACATAAAGACTGAAGAAGAACCAAGGTACTCAAGATATTTTAAATTTTATAATCCAACTGGTTTAAAGAAAAAACAGTTTTTTAAATGTTTTTCTAATACATATTTTTTAGTATCCATAAACAAAATGTTGTGTTAATTATACAAAACGTATGCAGAGAATACATTAAACAACACAAATTAACTTTAAAATTAAATTTAAATTGATTAAAAGCATGCAAATTAATTAATTAAAAGCACCACTGTTGACACATTTTTTTCGAAACTCACTTAAAACCAGTTCTGGTTTTTAGAAGAGAGCGTTGGATACGGGTTGATTGAATGGCAAACATGAAAGCCAAGAATGCATAAAGTACTATTTTGTATGGGAAAGTACCAGAAAAACATATTTTTTGGTTATTTTACTATAAGTGTTAGTCCCTGTTAAAAATTACATATTATGAAGTGAAAACAAGTGGACCCTTTACGTATAAATAACATTTTTTTTTTGACAAAACCCGTTTTTTTTTTTATAGTTTTTGCATGGGACCATGTCTCAAATTTATGAAATAAAAACTGAAATGCATACATGTTTGAAGTAATCTAAAAAATATGAAGTTTGATATGCATATTTATTGCCTGTGTTTTGATTACACAAGCAATAAAATCGAGTACGCAGACGGATTTCAATAGTTTTTTTGTGTGTTAATTTAATAAATGTAGTTTAAGATGCATACAATATGGAGCCACACATTTGCACACAAAATATATTTGAAAATATATATATTTGAAAATTGCACCAAAACGCATATGTGCGTCGAAAAGTTATAAAATGCACTTACAATCATTAAAACCTCTAATATAAGATATATCAAAAAACTAAGCTCTCTTTAGGCCAACGACTTATGAAAAATCTTTGAGGTTAAATAAGATTGAAACTATAATAGATATAGGCCCACGTTGATGTGCATTCGAGATTGCAAATATAAAAAAACACTCTTCGAAAATATTTGTTTGCAAAAGGGGGTACTTTGGCGCTTTGTGATACATCCTGTGTTTTTCCACCATGACGTTGCTGACATTTTTATGGAAGCCGCCAGCCTTCTGAGTAGTCTTTCACAAGTTCTATTAAGATCAAATCAGTAGTTTAGACGTAATTTATTTTTGTGTGCTACATTGGCATTTTTCTCACTGTGTGCTGGACAAGGAATCCCTCTTCAAGTGAATATCTTTGTATATTTTGTTTTGTTTTCATTTAAATACTCAAGTTTTGCAAAAAAACCTTTCAATATTTTGCAATTTTCTGTAATTTTAACTCAAACATTCGTTAAACATTTTCTTAAAATAAAGTTCCTCTGGTTTGAAAAACTACTTTTGTGGTATCATTGCTGCATTTAGTATCATTCTGCACACAAACTGAACAATATCAGTTAGAATACGATAAATTTATTTTCAGAATTATTAAATTTACGAATTTTAAATTGTGATATTTTTTTTATTATCTTCAAAAGATCAAATAAATGAATTTAATATGATTTAATCGGTAACAATTTTGGTAAGTAAAATGCAAAATGTTCAAAGTTTTCTGTGTTATACAAAAAAAAAAAATCGATCCTACTGAAATAAGCAGTTAAAAGTTGTTTAGCAAATATTTCTCCTGATTTTTAGCAGGATGTATATGGGCTAATGTCTAAAATATTTAAATCCTTTGAAACTGATTTTATGTTTCAATAAATTTCCCAATTTTTGTATTTTAGAAAAGCCGGTAATATATTTAATTTAACATCACTCGTAGAAGTGCAAAATTTTAGGGCCATACGACTATATTTCTAATTGTTATCGTTACGCAAAGATGAAAAACTAAAAAAAATCGTTTGAAACAAGCTCACTTTTTTAGGTTCTTTTAATTTTTTTTTGTTCGGGACTTTCAACTGTTGTATTCCATTTGGTAATACGAAAATCTCCTTGACAATTAAGATAATATAAATTCAATGTGTACCTTATTGGCGTGCCATCACCTAACAAATAAATACATGATAGTAGAAAATTGAAAACACCTTCTTTCAGTTTTAAAATTTTTGGAATAAGAATTTAAAAACAATTTTTCGTTAATGTTGTAAATCTGCGCAGTTGGAGGTGTGGCTCGTTGATGTGCCCTTAACAGATAACGAGTACGACCATCACAAAAGTTGAAAAACATGAGCGTGGATTTTGTTCAAAATGCTGTTTCTCGCATGGCACATATTCTGTTTATTTTTAAATATGCCTGTTTGCTAAGTTTTTTGTTATTTTACAACACAAAATCAAAGGAGCAAATAAAATATTTAAATTAAATTCTATGGACTTTCTGAAATTGCATAATTTGTTTTTGCTTTTTTATATAGCAATCAATGATATTGATAGATTTTAAAAACCTAGAAACAATAGTGGCAACTCTTATAATTGATCGCCATCTCAAATTTTTTTCAAAAGGGCATGTGTGCCAAAAAAATGTACTCTTTTTAACTAAACGCGTCTTCCTCCGGCTCATCAACAATGGTGCGCGAAATTCGTCAAAATTAACATTATTTGTACGATTTATCAATGCTTTAACATAAAACCAGAGAGCATTAATAAATTTTAAGAACCCTGTTAAAAATCGACATATGTGGATCCATACATGAGCACACATGCTTCATACAGGCTCACATACGTTTATACATGATGCATATATGTTCCTAAATGATTCATACATGTTCATATACTGGACCATAGATGTGCATGTGTGTGCATGAACGAAAATCGACATGTATGATTAATATTGAAATGTATGTTCATACATTTCCATACATGGTCATATGGGTACATTAATATTTGCAGGTATGATCGCATATGAACACCTATGAGCATACACTTAGGATATTATGTTGGTAAAGACGACAGCAATTGTAGTCAAAAACAAATGAAATTTCATTAAAATAAAGGACGACTTACATTTCAGTAAATTTAACTAACATTGTCATTTGTTTTTTAATGTTCAAAAAATGACTAACAATTGTAGTAAAAATTAACCACATAGTAGTAAAAAATAAACAAACATTTTTTGTTTTTATTTTTTTAAATAACAAAAAACAACTGTAAAAAATGAATGTAAATCATAAAACAGTCATTTGATGTGGGTTGTTTTTTAAATGAACTACAAGGTTAGTTAAAAATTTCATTTGTTCTACAAATGACTTACATTTACATTAAAAATAATGAAACTGTATTACAACCCAAACAACTACATATTTTTAAAGCAGAAGTTCCCTGAGTGTATATGAATTACATATGGAGGAATATGCCCATTTATGAACTCGAATATCTTCATATGTAAACATGAATTAGTTCATACATGTTCATAAATGGATACATATATGTTGATTTTTGGCCGGGAAATAAATTAATTAATTAACATGTAAAAAAATACATTTTTTCTTTAACTGATTACGTTAGATTCAAACATAATCTCCAAAACAAATTATAAGTTTCAAATATCTCGTAAACCGCGATTTTAAGTCAAAATTAATTTTTTTGAAATACCATAAAAATTGACAAAGATTTCTTTGGAAAGCAAAAAATAATTGAATAAATTTCCATAAAATCCATGAAATTTCGAATTTAATCAAAAAATTTAATTTTAATTTTTTTTTTTTTTAATTTAAGCCGCCATAACTTTTGCGGCCCTTGCAGAAAGTAATTTATACAAACTGGGTTTGAAGTCCCCAAATAGTGGTTTATTATCGTGTAAAATCCTATTAATGTTCCATAAAAAAATGAAAATGTTTAGCCATATTTTAAATATTCTTGAGAATATCCATGGAATATGCATTCAACGTAAACAAAACATAAAATTTGGAGATATAAAAGCTTTTCTTTACAGTTCTTTGTCAACAAATCTTCAGCAAAATATTTTGCTAATTTTAGCAGTTATCAGTCATCTTTAATTAATTTATAATTTCTTTAAATTCAAACAAAAAATTTTAGTATCAATTGTAAATTTTCTTCATTTTATTTAAAAAAAATTCTTGATTTTAGAGTAAACAATTTAATAATTTGATTTTCGTATTTGTATGTGGATTTGTAAATTTGATTTTAAATTATAAAATCAAATTATTTAAAAACAATATTCGTTCTTATGTAAACTCGTTTGTAGCTTGAAAACTGTACTTTATTTTATGTTCAACATTATTTTACCATATTTACAAGTTATATGCTAGTTTATATGAAAAGGCCTTATATTATTCTTTTGAGAGTTGGAAGGAACCATACGATATTGGTAATAAAAATCATATATCCTATTATATTAACGTATACTTTGATGAAATTGGATGAGGACAAAATTCGGACCAAACTATGTCAAATCATGCCTAATTGTATCTAAATACAGCGAACGTGATCAAATTAGATGTTATTTGATCATATTTAATCGGGCCATCCTTTGGATGAAATTTCATGCACTTATTTATTGGGTTACATTAAATTGTATAAAACTATATAAAGATCCAAATCAGTTTTTTCTTAATCGGGCAAACGTAGTAAATTTCAAATATTTGACGAGGTTTTCCTTAAAATGTCAAAGATCTTTTTAATTTACTTAAGTTTTTACACTCATAAAAAACAGTAAGTTTTATTAAATTTGTTTTATATAATAATCAAATATTCTATATCTCGAAAACTAAGCGAGATAGAGCAAAATGAACAAAAATCCCTACTCCGTACCTTTTAATTAGTCCGTATTAGCCACCCATACTCCCAGTATTAAATATGGACCTGACACTCGTCTGATCCGGCGAGTCATAGTATTCAACAGTAAATTTAGTTAAAAATTTTAGCTTAAATTTAACAGACCGATCAAAAAAAAAAAAAAATCTCATATACAAAATCAGATCTCATTTTTCATTCGATATTCTTATCCAAGTTTAGCTTCCCTTAAATATATTACTGGATTAAGTTAGATCAAAATTGATCTCTCCAATAATATCAAATTTAAGATCCTGATAGATCGCAGAATTTAACATGGAATTAATTTAGATCTCATTGAGTATAATAAGATCCAAAAAGATAAGCAATTTAAGGTACATCGAATGACATATTTTGAGTTTAAATTGGATTTACTTAAATCCCATCGCATATATAATTTTTAGTAAAATTAAAAAAAAAAAATTAGAAAAATAATAATTTAGACATCTGGCGTATAGGCTTATATATAACAATATATAACTATTTCTTATACGACCGAGTAAAAACATTTACATATAATAATGCGCATTATTTCAAATAAATATATATGATAGTGCATGCTATTATTGTTTAATACCAGAAAAATGTAGATCTTCTTTTGAATAAAAGTATACGTATATTGCCGCATTTAAAGTCTGATGTCTGTATATTAGCCTGTATCGAATTTTAGGAATTGGCGAATTCCGGCACGTACTCAAACGTTTGGTATTCTGAGCTCTTTATATTATATCGTTTAATATCATATATAATTATGTATTAGGTTGTGTTATACATATCTTAAATTATATAGCACCAAATATGATTACATATTATGTAATATATGATAACGTTTTATTATATATGACAATAGATGTACCATAACTTATTATGTATAGCATATATGATTAATATCTAATTTTATAAAGGTCAATATATAAAAATATGTTGTTATATATGTTACCATATAAGAAATATATAATAATATATAATAATATATTATAATATATTTTAAGATGAAAAATCTTAAGACCATATATAATTTTTTTTACTGGGAAGACTACGATTCTCAAATTCATTGAAAATACTGCTGTCGTGTAGTATTTTCTGTTGTCATAGCTGAATTTTCAACTATTTGTTTTGGCTTTTTTATGAGTGTACATGATTTTTACAAAAATGTCGATTTGTGCTAGTCTTGATTAAATTAGCTTAATTTTTTTTAATGTGTACACAAGTTATGGTTTATTAAAAAAAATTAGTTAAAAGTTTAAAAACAAATAAAAATAAAGCAACTAAAATACTTTTCTAAGAATTTTCTTTAAATGCTTTTGCAACAGTTTTTCTGCTAATATTCCAAAAAATGCAGATTTTAGCATTTATTCTTAACTTTTCTAATTATGGTTTAGCATTTAAAGTTATACCATTTTTTAAAAAAACTTCTTCCATAAAAAATACAAATATTTATGTAGAACAAACTACAGTTTCATTTAAAGTAATATACCAGACGTGGGCATTTGCGGCCCAGAACGAATTTCGTGCGGCCCTAAACACAAAAATCATTGCAAAAGAGTAATGAAACAAAAAAGGGGTTTAGTAAATAAAAAAAAAAAAATCAAATACATTTTTAATTAAAAATATTAAATAATTAAGAATTAAAAAAAATATATAATTAATGAATGAGAAAAATAAAGGGTAAGATCTGTTTTGCCAGGTCTAATCAGTTCTCAAAGCATATATGATTAGATCTAAAAAATGGGGACAAATTAGAGATGTTATTAGATCTGATCAACTCTGGGTAGTTCTAATATTTTTGGAATTGAAGAGGCAAAATAATTTTTAAAATTTTCTAGTTAAAGAACGCTGGTACGATATTTGGATCTTGCTTCTAACAGTCAAATTTTTGTTTTCTTTGATGTTACTAATAAAGCGTAAAATATTTTTTTTCATTAAAGTTTGCTTTTGATCTAAGTAAAACCTACTGCTCATCGTAAAATCTCAAGCATTTTTGAAGTTTTAAATATTTTCAAAATACAAAACAAACACAATAACAATTAAAAAGAAAATTTTAAGTTCATATGTCATAAAAAAATTAAATTTACGTACGTTTTTATTTTGGTGTCATTGAAAGGGCTCAGAGCTGGATAAAGGGATTATGAAATCTTTTTATATATAAGCAGATCTGGCACCAGATATGAACCGATATGACCAGATCTGTTCATATCTGGTCACGAAAATTATCCAATTTCCCATATCCCTGCAGTTATAAATATATTTGGTATTAGATCTGATCAGATCTGGGCATAAAGTAGATCTCAAATGCCATATCTTATCAAATACGATCAGATCAGGACCCAGATCTAATTATATTAAATCATATTTAATTAGATGCAATCATATCTAGTTAGATCTAATCAAAAACAATCTTTTTTACTTGGGTGGTCATTGCGGTACTTAAATTTGGTAAAACATTTGGACACATTTAAAGACCCTTTTCACTATCACGCTTTCTTTAAGTATGAGAGTCGCTTTTTGTTTTCCACATCCACAATACAAATACAGGGAAAATCGTTGCATAGTTTTTGTTATCATTTCAATTAATTATGTTTTGTTTTCTCATAAATTATGCAAATAAAAGCAGAATAAAGTAAAATCTTGGCAAAATCTTACTAGTTTTTGCATAATTTATGCGAACAAACGTAATTCTTTGATACGTTACCAATTATTTCACAACGATTTTTGTATGTGTATTTCTATTGTGAATGTGTGAAAGAAAATATTAATACCAGATGTGACAATATAAAAAGGGCTTAAACTTTATTCATACTACACTTAAAAAAAAGCTTTATTATATTTATTAAAACCTTGACAAATATACTCCAGTAAATAAAAAATATACATTTTACTCTATCTCTGTAAATATTTCACACATGCGCCATTTTGAAAACAAAAATTTGTATGACAATTTGTTATCAAATAAAAATATGTAAAACTTGTTTCATCAAATTTTACTTCATAAGTATAACAATTTCCAATTTCATTAAGTAGAATGAAAAAAAGAAAGACTCATAATTGAAAAAGTAATTATTTTGAAACTTTTTTGACTTTAAACATGGGTTTAGGAGAACAAAATTCTTTTAAAAAATATTACCGCGCGGCAATCCGTAAGATTGTGATATCCCAAATTTATCCCTTCAAGCCATTTACGTGCCCACCCCTGGCAAATACTATACAGTTGTTATTCAATATTCTTGTATTTCAATTTCAATTTCACTTTTTTCTTATGTTGTTTTGTTGCCTGAAAACATAAAGTTCCCCCTTGCAACTTAAGGACAGACAAACCGGAGGGTGGTATATACAAAACAAAAAAACCGTATTGTGTCATAATGATGGTTTACAAAATATATTTAAGTAGACACACTAATCTTCAACTAAATCTTAGACAAACGAACCAACCATTAATAAATATTCTTCGTCTTCATCTTCTGAAGTTTTTTAATATGCCCACCAAAAATAAACAAAAAACAATCACCCTCCATCCTAATAAAATGATGTTTTTATTCAAAATAAGATACTCGCAATTCAATATCTATATAAAAAAATAAAATACAAATCTCTTAAATAGGAAACTTAATGAAATAACATAAAAATATTTAAAATATACACGAAAAAAATAAAAAATTAATCAATCAATGTCAATGTTTAATATTAATAGACTAGAAATGTTGTTTCATTGCTGGAATATGGTAAAACTGTTAACACAATACTACTCAATCGAGTTATAAAAAAAAATTATAATGATTAAAATTGTGTAGTGGAGACGAACGCAATTTAAGGGCTTAATTTATAACGCAGAAAAAAAAATTAAATAAGAAAAGTAAACGTCTTAAATCAAATTTGAATAAGAAAAAAAAAACATGAATACTAATTTGGAGTGAGGAGAATATGATTAAAGAATTCTTATGTATCTTATTAGATTCCTATTAACCCTCTTAGAAAACAAACCCTGAGGTGAAAAAGGGGTCAGTTGCGACCTGTGCCGAGATATGTGAAAACAGGACCGGTCTATAAAATACCTATCACATGATAGATGAAAAGATGTCCGGTTTCTGAAGTGCCTACCACGTGACCGGTTTAAAAGGCTCCAACACGTGATGGGTCTGAAAGTACCAGTTCTGTGGTGGGTGCAAACAAGATCGGTTCCTGAAGTACCTATCATGTGATTGGTATAAAAGTCAATCACGTGATAGGTTTGAAAGTACTAGCCAATGCGTAAATGAAAACAGTACCAGTATCTATTAGGGAATTCTTTCAAGGGAGAACTCTAACTGAACTAAAAAAATAGAAAAAAAATATTGATATGTTCTTTTACGGTAGTTCCAAGATATGTTTCTTTGCTTTAGTCCTATGACACATTCCATGGGGATAGATAGAAATTAATCTCATATGGCAATTCTATGTTAAAATGACCGGTCTCTTTCGTATAAAAACCGGTCCATTAAATGGTCCCTATAGCAATGAATCGGCCACGTGATAGGTCCCTTTCCCGCAGGGAAGCTATATCGTATAGAATTGAAATTCCGGTATAAGAATTGAAATTCCGGTATAACGAGTAGTATCGAGTATTTGTCTACTTCAAAGTAATTACTCGATGTTTTCAGAATTGTATTTTGAGCAGAAAAACAATACACAAAAATTGACTCCGCTAAAATATTAGCATTGAAATACAACTCTGCTAGAAGTAAAAATCATAGGTGAAGAGTTTAAAGAAAAGTGTAAAGTAAAAAACAGAATAGTTTGTGAAAAAGTTAAAAAATGTATTTTTAAAATTTGAATTTTCAATATAAGTGAACATTTTCATAAATATTTTTAAAAAATGAATGTAAATTTTAAATTTAAAAAGCGTTAAAGGTATCGAGTATCCAAATTAGAAATATGGAGTAGTATCGAGTATCCAAATTAGAAGTAAGCGAATTTACCAGCACGACGAAAATATCATATTATATATTTTGGTGGTGCTGGTAAATCTTATCGCATCTCGAGAAATATATAATTATATATTTCAATATGAATTGGATAAAATTATTACATTTATATATGACGTTATATATAACTATACATTGAAAATACAAAATATCGCATTTATAAAACACAATTTAATTTTGCATAAAATTGTATATTACCTCATAAAGGGTCACACTAAGTAATTTGTCAATCTTCATTTGGATATAAGTATATATAAATAACATCAAAACTTTAGAAAAATGTTCTACCCGATTAAAAAAACTTGTATTGAGCTTTATATAATTTTATCTAATTCAATATGACCCCAAATTTATTATATAAAATTTTATTCTATTAAATTGTATAAAGTAACATCTAGTTGTATCATACCAGATTAATTTGAAAAGATTTGATACAGTCTTGTCCGAACTTTGTCCTCATCCAATTCTATTAAATCATTTGTTGTACTATAATATTATAAAGGGTCCGCCAAATAACTTTTTTGTTTTGAACTCCTGATGCAATTGGACTTTGTATGGCGTCATACCAAGGTCTTTATGCAAAATTCGTCTCAATGATGTCTCCGAAATGTTCAATTGTTGAGAACGACGGTGAATTGATGTTGATGGAGCTTCACGCACACTTTCTGCCACAGCAGCAATATTCTCGGGTGTACGCACTGTTTTTGGCTTTTCACGCTTTGGTTTATCGATGAGAATGCCAGTTTCTTTCACTTTTTTCACAAGATAACGAACATACGGACCATATTCGTTCAGCGGAAGGATAAAACTAATTATCTGTCAAATCAGACATGAGCTAAGTGTTACCATTCACGAAATAAGCACTAGTTGAAAAAAAAAGTTAGATGGCGGACCCTTTATATATTTAAAATTTAATATAAAAGGATGGTGTACATATTATTTTAAATATAAATATCGTATAATTTCTATCTTTTTATTAATATTAGGTCTTCTCATGAAAACTCGAATATAACTTGTGATTATGGTAAGACTATGAAAAACATAAAGTTTATTACAGATTTCAAGCTACCCGAGTAAAAACATTTTCAGATAATCATGCAAAACTTTATATTAATCTATATGTTACTGCATGCTATTATATGTAAATTCATATGTTTCTGTAAGTTGTGTAAGTGTATATATACAATTTTTTTCCTCTTAATTTTTGGATACGACCCCACATACTATTACATCTTATTACATGTAGAACAGTATATGACATATACAAATATATATGGTTAATCTAGTTATATACGAATCCAAGTAAAATTAGATATAACAAAATTCAAAATTATATGTAACTAGCTGACCAGGCAAACGTTGTTTTGCCTTCAAATTTTAATTGTAATCAATTCTTTAAATCAAGAAATTTCTTTTACGCAAACAAATAAATAATTAAAAAAAATAAATTCACATTGGTAAATCATTTTAAAATTTGTAATTTCATGGGAAGCCCAACGCCGCTTTGTCCTTCTATCGCCTTTATTTGCTGAAGTATATAAAATGAATAGCTGAAAACAACTGCCATATCAACTAAGACGTCACCTATTACCGGTGCATTAAAGCGCCGCTCATGCTCACCAGCCGCTGTCTGGTCAGCTCTTATGACAACCGTAAATTCATCTATAGGCATCTGGTCTAGGGCTGTTTTGAATAGATGGATGAGGCTGTTGTGTTCGTGTAACATAGCTTGAAGATTAACATAGGTTTTTTGTAAATATCTTCGGAACTACATAACCGATTTAAGAGTTTGATATCAATAAAATATATTTTTTATGTTAAATGTACCTGTTAAACATGAATTGTTACTTAAAACCATATCATAAAATTTATTGTTTACTTCTTTACCTTTTTTATTTATTCTAGGACTATGAGGAACGCTAAAACAATTTTTGAACAACATTATTAAATAACCTTGCAAAAACTCTTGAATGTGATAATTTATTTTAATGCTTATTTGTTTTTTGCTTTTGGTACCACGCCCATTTATCACATTCCGCCCATTTTCAGTTCGACTACTAATATTTGTAATTGATGGACTCGTACAAAATTTGAAGGCTATATAGCTAATATAGAACCCTAGATATTTAATATTAATATTAATTTTGTATATGAGCTAAATAATCACTTTGTATGGGAGCTGCCACGCCCACTGGTATGATCCCGCCCACTTTTCCCATGACTATTTATAATATAATCAACGTGCACAAATTTCTAAGACTCTGGCTATTATAGAACTGTAGATATATGGTATTAAATATTTACTTTGTATGGGAGCTGACACGCCCACTGGTCCGATCACGCCCATTTTTCCCATGACTATTCACATTAACAAATAATCAACGTGCACAAATTTCTAAGACTCTGGCTATTATAGAACTGTAGATATATGATATTAAATATTTACTTTGTATGGGAGCTGACACGCCCACTGGTCTGATCACGCCCATTTATCCCATGACTATTCACATTAACAAATAATCAACGTGCACAAATTTCTAAGACTCTGGCTATTATAGAATTGTAGATATATGATATTAAATATTTACTTTGTATGGGGCTGACACGCCTACTGGTCCGATCACGCCCATTTTTTTCCTGATTATTCAAATCAGTAACATATGGGATACTGCAATGTTTCAAAACTCTTGCTATCACAATAGTCAATATATATGATGTTATTCAATTTATGTGGGAGGGGAAACGCCCACTTGAAATATATATAGCCGAAAACCTAATTTGGACTATAACCTTTCAAATGAAACCGGTTTGGGCCAAATCGGTTGGATAGTTTTAGAGTCTATAGAGGACAAACATACAAACATTGTATTTTATATATATAGATTATTTTTATGTTTCCGCTCATAACTTTAAAAAAAAAAAAAAATCCGGAACGATATATAGCCAATGTCCATCCTTGAGGACCAAATTAAATATTGGTAAAAAAAAAATTTAGAAATCGTATGATTAGTTACGGAGATTACTTTCTACAAACAAACAAACAAACATTACCTCTTTATAATATTATATATTATTAGTATAGATTATTATTATTATATATATTATTATATGTAATAACATATGGTGTAATATAGTGTATTATTCAAAAAATTAATTTAATTTTTGATAAAACGATAGGCTAATATATTCATTGTTAAATGTAAGGATATATCGTTTCATACTTGAAAAAATTGCCATCTTTGAATAAACCTACATAGTGCCTCGTTCTGAGTCGAATCGCTGCATTTTTAGTCTGTCACAAATTAAAAAAAAAAATATGGATTTTGTCACGTAATTGTACTCAAACGATAGGTATTATTGAGCTGATTATGTGAAAAATACAAAAAATTAAATTCGCTACCCGCGTTTAAAGTTTGGCTTCGTAGTGAATTTTTATTTTTTTTTCTATTTCTATAAATATATTTCTATAAAGAGATCTAATTAGCAGATATGGGCAGATCTGATCAAATCTGGACAGATCGGATGTTTTTAGATTTGGATGGTTCAATAATTTTTTAAATTTTCTAGATAAATGATTAAAAACGCTTGTTTTAATTTAAATACGTTTATTCAAAAGTTTGTGGCAAATAAATGAAAACCATATTTCTTAAACGTTTCAGCTTTTTGAAATTTGGCTGCCGGGTTCATCTCTAAATTTTGCCAAGTCATTTGTTAAAGTGTTTATAAATCCTGATTAATCAGCCGAGCAACCGCTGTCCCTGTGTGAGCAGATACGGGCATAAATTGACGCGGAATACCAATTTATTTTCTCGCATTTGAATATGTACAAAATATTGGTTGATGGATCTACAAATGGATGGATTTACATTCCAAAACAATTTATAGAACGTACAAAATATTAGTGAACAGACAGAATAAAAATAAAAAGGAAAATTTCAAGATTAAATGTCATAAAAAACAGGGATTTAGGCAATACAGCTTAAATGACGTTGTCGACTCAAAACCCTTTCAACTGACTATCGTTATCCCTAAAATACCGTTATCGAAATAATTGAAAAACCTTTATCCTTAAAATACGATTACCGATACAACTTAAATATCAAATTTTCCAAAAGTTTGATCATAAACTTGCCAGTCATGAGAATTCAGGCATAATGGGGCAAAAATATCGGTGTGCATTGCCATTATATGAATTACTAAAATAATGTTACCCTTAAACTACCGTTACCGAAATAGCTGAAAAACGGTTATCCCTAAAATAACGTTACCCAAATAATTAATATACCGTTACCGCTAAAATGCCGTTACCGATATAAGTAAAACACCGTTAACGCTAAAAACCGTTACCGAAATAACTAAAATGTCGTTACCCCTTAAGTAAAAGAAATTATCGCTACCTTTGCCGATACCCTGATCTAATCGGTTACCGTCTATGTAAAAAAATTATTTACATTTTGATTTTGGTGCCTTAGATTTGATGCCAGATCTGGCCCATAATATCTTTTTAGATATGAACAGATCTGGCACCAGATATTATCCATTAGGACCATATATGCGTATACCTGGGCACGAAAACTATACAATATTCCAGATCTCTTTAGATATGAACACATTTCGAACTAGATCTAATCAGATCTAGACATAAAAAGTATCGCAAATGCCATATCTTATCATATATGGTCAGATCAGACACTAGATGTAATTATATTCAATACTATTTAATGATATATAGTTAGATCAGATCTTATCTTTTTTGCACTGGTTTTTCAAATAAATTTCAAAGAAATTTTAAACAATTTTGTCAATTTGAATTTAGCTTAGAACACATACATTCCAAACTCAAATAAAAAAGTCACTAGAAAAATTAGTATGTATAACGTTTTATATTTCAAATTTACAGTTTTTCTATTCATTTTTAGAACAAAATCATTTTTAAGTAAACACTTTTCCTATTCACTATTTTGAAATTATGATTTTTTTACCAATCATTTTTAAGAACAAACTTTTAATTTAAAAATATTTACTAATTTTTAAAAAATTGGCTGTTGTTAGCAAATTGATTTTCATTGGCGGTTTACTAAAATTTGACTAATTTGGTTTACTACTTTCACTTTACTAATAATTACAGACACGTTTTGCTAAAATTAGTTAAACGCTGTGCTAAAAATAGTTAACTGTTATGTAAAACTACAGATTTTTTTGTAACTTTTTATTTGAGTGCAGTTATTGTTAAGAATATACGATTAATCGTTAAATTGTACATACCATATCAATTTATATCTGTAACACTTTTTTTATTTTTATATTTATTTATCATATTTTTTCTGTTTATGTATCAACATAATACATAATTGTATACAATTTGATTAAATATTTACTAAAAAAAAGGTGATTAAACTTCCCATGAAATTTCATAGGGTTCTTAGAAGTGTTCAAGGTATTTTAACATTCCGTGGTTGCTCCAATGTTGTTTCATTACATAAAGAGGAGTTGAGGTTAATGCATTTTTATCTATGGCAGACATTAACTGACAATTTGTTTGAAACAAGTATCTTTATTATTTGTTCATAATTCTGTTTGTCGTTAAACAATTTTACTATGAAAACGTTTAGAGCACTAAAAGATAAAAAATGAAACTTATTTTATTTTTACGCTATAATAGGTAGTGTCCGACTGAAGAATTCGGCCAAAAACGCTACTTGGTCGGGTTTTTTTGGCATTTGGAGACAATGTTGTCAAATATTGGAAACATATTTGTTGAGCCGTTTTAATTCGATTTTGAGTAAAAAATTCACGGGAAAAGCCGAAGTTTAGCTGTAAAATTAAATAATCGGCCACCGATGTTTTTCCGATTTGGCTGAATGTTAGGCAGCCGAATATGGAATTCATTGCTGAACTACAGACTTTTCTTTAAATTTGACACTTATAATTGCATCTAATAAGCCCAATAAGCATTAGTCCATTTCTCCCCAGTGTTGGCAATGTCAATTACTTACAATTGCCATTACGAATCTCATTACATTATATGCTGATGTCGCGCAAAGTAAAGACATACTAGTAATGATCAAAATATGTGGTTTTTTAATAAAGTGTGCGCACACAGGATTCCAACCTTGGCCAAGTTGGCAGTAAACCGCTCTAACATCTGAGCTATCTCGACAGATAAAATACTCTACTCTAAATAAAGGTGTCATGGTGGTTTTTTTCCAAAATTTTCAATATGAATAATAAATTTTAAAAATCTTTAAAAAAATCTATCTTTGACAGTTTTGCTGCAATTGTTTTGTACAATTTTCTTGGAACTTTGATAAAAAACCAATACAAATTTCAATATTTTTGTAATATTAAGCTTTGAAAAGTATTTTTTATGTAATTTCATTAGTTTTTGATCATATACCCTACGTTACGCATTGGTAAAATATTACAAACAAAAAAAAAAAAAATGACTGAGAGTATGTTAAAAAGTTGCACGTTGACTTCGGATTATGTAACAAAACTTCTTAATATTTTGTGTGAATATCTTAACACACGGCGTATAAAACAGTACAACACATGATTTTGGGACTCAATTCTGAGAATTGCACGTGAAAGTAGCCCCAAAAAGAGGAACTTCTGCATCATTCGTTTTGTCAAGTTGGCTACATTAATAATTTAATGGCCATACGAATTTTTTGGCTCAAGGCGGATTTTTAGCACTTTTTCTATATTTTAACACGGTTATATCTCGGTATACCGTACGGAATATTGAGTCCCAAAATCATGTGACTTAATAAAGTCAGTACCGATGATTTTGTGAAAAATTGACAATGTTGAAAATACAATTTTTTTTATCCCAAAACTGTCATATTTTAATTAGTGTTTTTTTTAACTGAAGCTAACATTTTGAATTATAATACTAAATATGGTTTAAATAGCGAAGTACTGAAGACAATTATAAAGTGGTAATATTTACCAAGCAAATAATAGTGCTTACCCAGAAGCAGTTCTGGAAGGCATTATTTAATTACCGAGCGCTTTCGTAACAATTCCACAAGGCATAATTTTTGTTCGCGATATTTCTTTTCAGCAGGCGAAAAGCGCTTCGTTCATGTGCTCTAAGAAGCAATAAATGCATGCTTTCGTAGAAAATGAGAAGCGATTTTTTTGCGTATTGACAACATTAATACTTCATTGTATGCATTCTTTACTGCTTTAAAGGAATGCATTCAAGGAAAAACAGCCAAATGCCTTCACAATTATTTTATTGTATGCTAGACGGTTAAGTGCTTTCCTGGAAGCATACAAATTTAGATACTGATTACCAAATTGAAGTTTTTTTTACAGGGTGGTTAAGTACCACTACTGGTATTGTATTTAATTTTGTTTTCAAGGTATATAAATTTCTAAGAAAACTACCAAAATTACTAATTATGTACATGCAGGACGCTCATTTCTGATATGTTTGCATTTATTTGAAACTTTCTAAACTCGGTACCACTGTTATAAAACATTTTAATGATTCCATCTGAACAGTGAAAAGAAACAAATTTCTAAAATGTGATTTTTTTCGGATGCTGCATATTTAATTCCGGAAAATGTGATGCGGTTAGAAAAATTATGCAACAACCATTAGGCTCATAAAAGTCGTGAGGTTATTTTTTCCGAAAATATCAAAAAAGTTATAAATGCATTTAGAAAAAGAGCTTACATTATTTGAATCCCGTTACAATTTTGAGTGATTTTGATAATAATTTATTTTCTAGTTATGTAAGAACAATTTTGCATTTCTTACAGTTATATTAGTTTTTTGTTTTTATATACATCGAGATTATTTTTATGTTATTTTCAATTTATAACGAGCTTTCAACCTCCGTATATTTACAAAAATAAAGCAAATCAAACATATTAGCTAGGTTGATACTAGTATTTCGATCTGGCTAAAGATCTCATCAGAACCCGAAGTTTTAGAAAAGCTAGAGCCTATATAATAGGCAGAACTTTAACAAAAAACCTATTAATAATCAATTTTGCTCCATTCTCCATTCTTGTCTTCTTAGTAATCATTGAAACAAATTAGGAAATGATTAGTAGCATAAAACACGTTTATAAGTGACAATTCAAAAATTTCAAAATGACATAATTGACATATCCCTTTTTTCATTACAACGAATTGACCAATTTTAATTTTATGTGTTCTGACTTTAATTATCGTTAGTTTAAAATATTTTAGCGTCACTAGTTCAGACATAACAATTTAGGTGATTGTAGGGAGAAATGTCATTTTTATACTTAGTATTTATTTTTTAACTGTCACTTTAACAGTACTGTTAACCTATTAACTACCCTCTAATTTTATTCAATGGTATGCCAAGTCTTTCTTACACATCTGGATGATGAAATTATATTAAAATTTTTTTAACAAAATTACAGTTCTTTTAAGATGTCTATTATTATTTCTTAGATCATTCATAACTTTTCTATTATTTTAAGAAAATGGGCAGCTCGTCTTTTACAGGGGTGAAGATTCTTATTCCATTTTATCTAATTTTTCTACATCCAGCATCCCTGAAAATCATGGGTTCTATAATTTAATTATTTTGAGCGAGGCTACCACGCGAGAATTTTCTAATAAGTGGGCTTCCTTCGAGCTAAATACTGTCTCGTGAATATTTGATTCTGTTATTGCAATGGCATATTAATTTTGCATTTGATACGAGTATAATGCTATTAGTGATACTAAAAATAAAATAACATTATATTTTTTTGATTAACACTTCGCGATATAAATGAAATTTAAGTAGTGTCAGTATATATATTTGCTTGAGTGTATTTAGAACCATAATCTTTGAAAAAATCGTTTAATTATCATTTACTTGTATTAAGAAATTAAAAGCTTAACTCAAATAAAAGAAGCTATTTTAATTAGTTTCGTTTTTATTGGTTTATTTCTGCAAAATTGTTCAAGGTTTTTTAATTTGTTTATAATTTGTTGTAAAAGAAGACATATTTTTGTATCTCTGGGTATAAAAAATGTATATACTGTGCGTAATAACAGGTAAAAAAAAAAATTAACGCAAAAATTACACCACGGACTACAATTTTAGTATTTTACTACTTTATATATGGAAATTTTGTGACCTCATAACAAAAATTAAGGGTGTGTGTTTAAACAGGTATAAAACTTTAAGTTGGCAACACTTTTTTAACTGGCGGCCATTTTGTCAGCTGTCAAGTGATTTACGTTTAGTTTAGTTTGGCATTTCAACATGAATATATGCGTTTGGTAACCGTTTCGGACCCATGAATTGGCCTCCAAGATCGTGCGAATTAACGCCGCTGGACTATTTTCTGTGGGGATATGTGAAGTCGCTAGTCTACGCCGATAAGCCCAAAACGATTGACCACTTGAAATACAACATTCGCCGCGTTATTGCCAATATACGGCCACAAATGTTGGAAAAAGTCATCGAAAATTTGACTTCCAGATTAGACTACATCCGATCCATCCGTGGCGATCATATGCTAGAAGTCGTATTTAAATTATAATGCCAGACTATTATCTTTCGAATAAAGTTAATTTAATGTCAATTTAAAAAAATCACCTTTGTGTTATTCCATTTCAAAGTTATAAATTCTTTTTTAATTTTTTTAACTCAAAATGTCGTTTTATAGATTTTTATATAATTTTTTAAAAAATAACTTCGACTTTCGATATTATGCATATTCTTATACAACTAAGTCCAAAGATTGTGGGTTGCAAATTTCAGACAAATCAGATAATGCTAGTCTGTTGCGACCTATGATCAAAATCCTTCATAATTGAAATTTTTTCGAAAATTAAGGAGTTGATCGCAGTTCGCAAGAGGCAAGCATTATCCGATTTGTCTGAAATATGCACCACATAATCTTTGGACCTATTTGCACAAGCAATTGGCTAATATCTTATGAAAGTCGAAATTCAGAGTTTTTTTTTTTAATTTAAAAAATGAAACAACTTTGACAACCTGTAAGTACACCCTGTACTAAAACAGGGTAACCCAATCACAATATTACAAAAAATTATCACTTATTTTACAATTGCCTATTTAATTCGTACCGATCGTATTTGTAGTTGAGAAGTTATTACCAGTACTTTTCCCAAATACATCACTGTGCAACAGCAAATCTACCTGATTTTAATGAGATTTTGAACATAATCCTGTTTCAAATAGTTATAGGGTGCAGTGTGGACGCCCTATTAATAAATTTATCAAATCTTTATCACGCATATTCTTAAGCATTTAACAAACTAGATTAAAATAGTAGTGTAAATTAATAAATTCCAACTTTTTGTGTTTATTGGAAATGTCTATAGAAATCACACCCTTAAAATAATTTTAAATTGCCTTTAAACAAATAACCAGGTGTAGGGTAAATAAAATAATAAAAACTTATCAGTGCTATAAGTTATTTCATTTAATTTCCACTACACAGTACACTATATAAACAGATACATTGTATACAAACGCTCGCTCCGTCCCAAAAGAAAACTACAAAAAAAGCGAACTGAACGAACGACAAAATTCAGGTAAATTGATAAAATATCGAATGTTATTAGGTTTCCCTCTACCCTTACTACAACGGCAAACAAACAGTCACTCTATCAAAATTGGCTCTTATCATTTTCCGTTACCAAAATGTCTAACATTACTACGGCATACAAAATAAAATTATGACACGAAAATGGTTTACCAATATCATCATCATCATCACCATCATGAACACACTCTATTCCACTATCAACCCAACCATCCTTCCGATTTACACCCAACAAAAAATGTTGTTAAACATTTTATATTGATTTTTATATTATCATTCAGTACTCTAAAGAATGAATTCAATACAGGGATGGAAAATATGTCTTTAGATTATGCACGAACCAGACAAAAAAAAAAAACTGTACTTTTTATATATACACAGAAAGAATTTTATTGGACGCGATTTAATGAAATTTTTCACTAAACTAAGTAAGTTTTCTTCACAAGGTGAGTGAAAAATTGCTTCAACTTTATGAAGAAGCTTCATAATTTTTATGAAACTGTTTTTAATCATACTTTTCCACTAGGCGTATGAAATTTTTAATAAATAAAATTAAATTTTTATTAAAATTTATGAAAAACTGCATTAATTAAATGAAAAGTTTTAATGGACAAATTCCAGTGACAATTCTAATGAAAAAATCTATCAACATCATGCAGATAATTCTCTCAGCGTAATAAAACTTGTTTGACCAATGTCAAATTTATCAGAATTATTTTAAGGTCTTAAATTTCATGTAGAAATAACGCTTAAATTTTAAATCGCCTTAAGCTTGTAGTTGGTTGAAAAATAATTTTTGTTTTTTTTTTTGCTACATTTGTCACAAAATTTGTTTTTTAAGTCTCTAATCGGAAAGCCCTCATACAGGCGGGGTATGTTAGATTGCACGAAATGCGTCGTTTGTAATAAGAAACTAAGTTATTTAGATGGAAACCCAATTAACGCTGCACGACTTGCAGCGAAAACTGTTTAAATTAAAATTTCGTAAAATTTACAAAAAAAAGATACTTTAATTCGAACACAGTTTTTAAAAATGTTAAAAACATTAAGTAATGTTAAAGTTTAAGCTTTTTTAGGACGCGCGCTGAGTTTGAGCAGTACATACACTCATAATAATCCATGCTTAAAAACACAAATATATTTTTCGTAAATTTTTTTTCGTAGAATGTACAAACATTTTGTTTATATTACAAAACTTTTGTATAAAACAAATTATATAAATTTACAAATTTCGTAAAAAATACAAACATGATTTCGTAATATTTTTTTAGTACATTGTACAAAAATTTGTAATGTTACAAATATTACATATGGATGTTGATGTGGTTAGAGGTCGGATTTGCAATCAGAAGGTTGCGAGTTCAACTCCTGGCCAGGACAAATTTTTTTTTTTTAATTTTTATATTTTTTTTGTTTATTAATGTTTTTAAATTTCTATGTTTTATTTGTTTATTTCATTATTACTATTTTTGTGTTTTGATATAAATGGATATTTTGTATTTTGTTTAATAAAGAGGATCCTAAAACAAGTTAAAGAGGACCCGAAAACACTACTTCCACTTTATTTGCCGGGTTTAGTATGAAATTCAATAAAACAAATATTTAAAAAGATAAAATATTTAATAATAAAATGCAATTAGTTTGAAATTGTTATTTAAGTTTTTTATTATTATTATTTTTTTATTTTGTTTTTTAATATATTATTTGATATATTTATAAAAAAATTATATTATTTTATTTAGTTCAATAAACATAATAAAAATATTTAATTGCCATTTTACCTTTTTATTAAATATTTGTAGCATATTTTTCTAGTTTTCATAAAAATTTCATAATATTTTCCACTTAAGTTCCTTTTAAGTTTGTTGTATTGCATCAGCTACTTTGGTGCAAATGGTAGAGGGGTCTACTTCAACACAGCAGGACGCCACTGAAATCGTAAGTTCGATTCTGGTGTGGCACCAGTACATTTTTTTTTTTTTAATTTTAAAACAAACCCGTGAGGTATGAACCACATTTTTATTTATAAAAAGTTTTTACAAAACTTTACGAAATGTGATTTGTATATTCTACAATTTTTTTCGTAATGTCAAAATAACCAAAACTTTCGTAAAATGAACAACGGTTTTCGTGTATTTTACCTATAGATTATTATGAGTGTATATAAATCAAGGTACGTTTTCACAAAATTTCGCTTTATTCCTGAAACGAACTTTGAAAAGTGTGAAAATGTGTCCTTCATGTTGAATATAATCAAAGGCGATACTTCATCGGAGTTTCTTTTGGAAAATATTACTCTCAATGTCCCTCAAAGACCTACCCGTTACTTTTGTCCCATAGCATTACCATTTTTTGAAGCAATTACGCAAATGCTGATCCGTGGCGGAGAGTTGGAAAAGATTTTAATGACTTGTATAAATTAATTGATTTTCCATTAACTTCTACAATTGAAAAACGTAACATAATAATTTATTTAAACACCTAAAACAAAAAAAACTGTTTGCTTACTTATATTTGTTTATTTTTCTACATATGTAAATTTTTTTATGTTCGCATTGCATAGTCTGTAAGGTTGTAATCCATAGACTTTAATAAATAAATAAATAAATAAATAAATAAAAAAAAATATATATATATCGCTATATCTTGATTTAGTCATCGTTATGAATTCATTTACGACATTCACTCTAAACCTATATCGATCAGAGTAGGGAACGAACAACAATGATGTATTTGCACTCCACTGCATTCATTAGTATAAATTTAATTGCTAAAAAGCTTAGGCTGGTTTGAGGGTTAAAAGCCTAATTCTAATATTTGTTTAAAGTTATAAAGTACAGGTCGTTAGTTTCAATTAAAAAATTTAAGATTGGGAAACTTTTGAAATTGTACCAAATGAGTCGTGATAGTATCACGGCACCAAGGAAGGTCAAAATGTACCATGTTTGCCATCTCTGATTCAATACAATTTAAATTAATTTAATTTAATTTAAAAAAGCATTTCATGATAGTAAAGTTGATACTGCAAACTTAATAAAGTGCGATCACGAAGAAAGATTATTTCGTCGGCTTGTTATTTGTTTGACGCATACGCCAAAAAGTTGTTCTTGATAAAAACGACATGTTTTAATTTTTGTATGCAAAATCGGCAGGTAGATCAATTTTGATATTGGATATCTCAGATTTGGGAATATGAATATTTACATTATATTTAATCCATTCCTAGCTCAATTTTTTTTTTTTAATTGTCGGTTTGTGAAACCAATATCATGTCGAGGATTTGTTTATCTGGTAGAATATGACGCACAAGGTTTTTTTAATTTTTCAATAAATCATTTAATAAATAAAATTATATTTGTGAGATTTTATTTGTTCGGTTTTAGATCATGACAAATTTTTCTCTAAATTAACAGAAAAATTATAATTTTTATATGATAATTTACTTTGACTATTAGAAAAAAACACAGAAAAAGTTATTCTGTGTTTTTTCTAATAGTCAAAGTAAATTATCATATAAAAATTATAATTTTTCTGTTAATTTAGAGAAAAATTTGTCATGATCTAAAACCGAACAAATAAAATCTCACACATAAATTTATAGATCAACGATAAAATTCACTATTAATAAAATTATATTTTTCAGAAATGATTATTTTTTATGTATTGTGGATTTTTGTAGTTGAATTTTCATTTTGAATTGTCAGGTTCGGGATAATAATTAAAATGTTGCTATTATAAATAGAAAACACTAATTGTTAATACATTTAAGAGAAAAATGGAAACAAAATTCTTTTGAGAATCAGCTCTAGAGCTAGTGCCCCACTTTTGACATAACCGACTGGGTCATCATCAGCATCATTATAATCCAACACCCACAAGAACTCATGGTTTGGTCATATATTTTTATATAGTGGACCCAGAGTTGCCACATTTTTTAAATATAGGGGATAAAGGCTCTTCGCTCTTCTTTGTATGTAAATTTTCTTACACTTAATAAAGAAGTTTAATCATTTTAAGAAAATTTTCGTTCATTTTGTGAAGAAACGTGTTATTGATTTATTGAGATAGCCCAACAAAATTCTCTCTGTGTGGAAAAACAATTGCTGAACTGATTTATTGCGGCCATTAATGTCCAATTAAAGGAAAAAGGCTAAAGCTGTAAACTTAACTTAATGCAAAGCTTTTTTCGATTTTGACGAAAGGGAATTCAGCCAGAACTTGGTTATTGTTTTCATTATTTTTATACTTAAAAATTAAAATTATGCTTCTTTCTTTACAAAAAAAAAAAAAAATTTAAAACTATAACTGGAAGTATGTAAATTTTTTCTGTGTATGTTTCACGAAATTTCCCAAAAGATAAAGAAAAAGAAAAGGGGTTTGGTTTAAATTTTCGTATTGAAGGAGGGAAGAGGACATTTCCGCGCCAGATTTGATATATGTTTTAAAATTTAACTAAATCGTGATCCATAAATGGAATTTAAATAATGCATAAAGAATATGAAATGTTATTATTAATATCTAATTAATAAATTTAAAATAAGATGAATTTTTTTTTTTTTTTTTTTTTTTTTTTAAAAAGAGAGGCAGCACTCAGGAAATACTTCCTATATTTAGTGTGTTGCTTTCTTTGGAAAGGGATAGTATAGAGATGAAAGATGAGGAAAGATGAAGGGCTTCAGACATGGCAACACTGTAATTGCGCGAGATGATAAGTCTTAGAACAGTTGTTGCTCGCCACCTGATGGAGAGTTGGCGAACTTATTGAAGCTTTTTGGTTCATAGCCCTGATTCATTATTTTACTTCGATGGGGTTAATTGCTATGGGAACACCGAAGGTGGACATTGCGATACGTATGAGGGATAGAAAAAATTCATACATATTATTTTGATGTTGCCGGCACCGGGGATCGAACCCGGGACCTTCTGTGTAAAAGTCCAACGCGCTAACCATTACACCACAACGCCAACATAGATTTTAAATAGAAGAGCTTTCTGTAAAAACTTGATTAGCCACATTTATTGTTTTATGGCGCAGTTTTTATTTATTTTCGCTGTTTTCTAGACATCCGTTGTCTAATATTTGATAGAAGTCTTGCTTAAACACCTCCGTATTCATAAAAATATTAAACAACATTTCAAATACATTTTAGTTAAAACACAAATGTAAGCCTTAAAACTGTATTCATAAACGAATATTAACTTTCACAAGCTTTAAAATATGTATTTTAAGCGAATATTCATTTATGAATACAGTCTTAAGGCTTAAAATGTGTTTTAACTAAAATGTATTTGAAAACTGAATTAAGTTTTTATGAATACGGGTGTTAATGCAAGTGCCTAGAGTACAAACGTGTAGCAAAAGTCAAATTGTTTGCATATCTTCAACCTATAAAAGGCGAAAACAGACTCAAAATAAGATATGGCGTATCAAGTTTTTACAATAAGCCCTTCAATTATATTATTTACCTCTTGAATCCATAATCTTGTATATATTTATATGTATCGATAAATGTTTCTGTTATTAATAATAGTTTGACATAAATTATATGGAAAACTAATCATTTTAGAATTCAGAACCTATTCGATTATTCCACCGAATCTAATTAAGCGGTTAATACCTTTAAATTCACTTCCGATATAATGACTGGCTTTCATCTTTAATCAAATAAAGGACATGCTTTGGGGTTCAAGTGTTTATATCATAAAGTTGCATCAAGGTGCCAAAGTGCATGTTAAAATACTATCCAGATGGTGCAATTAACCATTAGTAATTAATGGTAGTGCAACTAAATTCAAATTTTATCGAGCAAACATGTAAGAATAACAACAAATTATAATTAGGGTTTGGAAATTCCCGGACTTTTTATTTCTCGGGATTTCCTTCAGAAATTTTAAATTTTCCGGGAATTTATTTATTTAAATTATTTTATTTATTATAATTTTATTATTATTATTTTATTTAAAATGGGTTATATGTGTCTATTTAATGTTTTTGTTTTATAAAAGGAAAATTTTAAATTAAATTAACTTTTTCTTTCAAGCTGACCGAAAACGCACACTCATAATAATCCATGCTAAAACTACTGAAAAATGTCAAAACAACGAAATCATTAGTAGTATGAACAAATTTTCGTGTATTTTACGAAAGATTTTATTATTTTGACATTTTTTTCGTATTTGTATTCATGGATTACACAGGTCAACAGCAAAAAAAGGCTTGACTAACCACTATATAGATTTGATGCATCATGGCTGCCTAAGTACAAAAATGGTAAAATTTTTCAATTCTATGGATAATTTTTTTTTAAAAAATTTTTTTTTTAAAATTGACAATATTTTGAGCCATTTCTCCACTTATGTTGTCATAACTCAAAAACAACTAGTCCGATTTTGTCAAATTAAATTTACAAAAATTAAGGTTTACAATATCTTTAAAGAACTGTACAAATTTTTTTAATGCGATCAATAGTTTCAAAGTTATGAAACAAATTGTTAGCAAAAAATGCTAAAAAAAAAAAAAAATTTGAAAAACAAAAATCTGGAAAAAATCGAAAACTGCAAAACATATTACTTTTTATTTTTTTGTAGTAAAGCTACATATCATGCGAATTAAACTAGATATGGATCATAAAAATCGATGCATGCTTTACATTTTTATTTACAATTAATTGAAGGTATCGCATATTTACAAGCACTGTAGAAAATTGTACCTACATAATGAAAATGCAGAACATAAAAACTCAGGTGCATTTTACGACACGCATTTTGGCAAAACCCCTTTGGGAAAAACCTCTATGACATTTTTATGATTCTAATAATTAAAAAAAAATAAGTAATAAACAAAAGATTGTTTAATTTTTACGATTGCGGTAGGATAGTAATAAAACGCTCATAAATGTGCGTGTACGCTGAAGTGCTCTTATTTTCCGTTAGCTACCTGTAACGGATAATTTTTTTTTTTTCATAAAAGTCCTTAATGTTTTTTAGGATTCTTGGGAATAATAAAAAATTTGCAGCACACACAAACTGTATCCACACAAAGGGTTATCCCAAATTATAGTATCAGTATTTATAAGATCTCCTTGACCCTTTTTATTTCATTCAAGAAGTGTTTGCGATAACGCAAACATCATTTAATACCTACACAAAAATTAGAGTCATACAGCTTAGAAGTTAAAAACAATTTTCAAATATTAATAAAAATGAGCCAGAAAGCCAGAACATTTTCATGTAAAAACGATCCAGATTTATTTTGTTATGTGTGCGGCCAATATATCACCGGGAAAAAACGGAAGTGGTTCTTAACTTCATTGCAAAAGTCATATCAAGATTGCTATAATATCTATCCGCACAATTTGAACCAGCATTGGACACCGAGTACTATATGGATTCCATGTCGATTGAATTTATCTATGAAGTCTTCTAACGTAAAGTAAGTATAAATTAATAGATTTGGAATATTTTATAATTACAATATTTCTTAATTAAAATTTGAATTCTTCATATTCCTGATTTCAATTTTTTTTTTCATTTTACAGACGACACTTGGAAATTTTGAAGCCTATGCTATGGAGAGAAACAGCGAACCACGCATCCGAGTGTTATTTTTGTTTAAGTACAAAAAGCGGTTTTGGAAAACATATGCGATGGTCTTACCCCACGAGGTCTGCTGATTGGTTTACACTTGCAGTTCTACATTCACAAGAAATAGAATATGCTCAAGATCGGGGTGCAAGCTGTAGTCATGTGCTTTCATCTTCACCAGGACACTCAACCTCAAGTATGTCTTACCAATCAGATATGTCAGATCCAGCACTACCATCTACAGCTGAAAATGACGAGTTCATCCCACACAAACATTTCTCGCCGAGACCATGGAATCAAGATCAGCTTAATGATGTAATTAGAGACCTTGGATTGTCGAAAATATCTTCGCAAATTGGTGAACGATACTGAATTTGGCAGTTCAATGTCAGAAATTGAGAAGAATGCATGGGATTCGTTTGTATGGGTTATTCAAAATTTCTTAGGAAATAACAAGGGTGATGATTACGTTGCGCACGTTGAAGAGATGTTAACTCACTTCCAGAATCTTGGATGCAACATGAGCATCAAAGTACACTACCTGCACAGTCACTTAGATCGTTTTCCTGAAAATCTAGGAGACTTGAGTGAAGAACAGGGCGAACGATTCCACCAAGATATCCGGACAATGGAGGAACGATACCAGGGTCGCTGGGATGCACACATGATGGCTGATTTTTGCTGGAGTATTCAGAGTAACACTTCGTTATTCAACAATAGTAGAAAATCGACTAAAAGAAAATTTCAGAGTTTGTAGTTTATAATACATATTTATTTATTTATTTTCTTGTTTTATTTATTATAATAAATGTGAATAATAAAATATAAATTTTCTACTATTTAATTTATTTATTTATTTACATTTAAGCTCATCCAACACAAATGTCTTTCCGAAGAATAGAATCAGTATATTCTAGGTAGGGTTTTGCCAAAAAATACACGAATGTTACTATGTAATGCATTTTTGATGTGAAAATTTGTACATAGCATGGGGAAAATGTTTTCAAAATTCAATCAATCGAAAGAAGAACATTAACTACTCAATTTTATGTATATCAGACAAAAAACTAAAATTTGGTGAAAATGAGCAAATTCACTTAATTGTGAATAAATTCGAAAAAAATCAATCGATTTTTATGATCGATATCTCATTTTGTTCCTATTACATGTGGCTTTGCGATAAAGCAATAAATCTGAACGATTTTTGCCGTTTTCGATTTTTTATGATTTTTTTTAACCAAAAAAATTTGCTATTTTCACGTAAAAAAAATATTTTTTCCCTCAATTTTTTATTATAACTCCAAAACTACTGAGCCGATTGAAACGCAATATATTAACGGATTAAAGGCTATGTAAATTTCAGTTTTTCTAAATTTATTTGAATAATATCGGACTAATTTTTTTTAGTTATCATTAATTATGTGGAGACACGTCTAAAAAAATTTATAATTTTAATTAAAAATTTTTTAAAAAAAAACCTCTCCATAGAATTTCAAAATTGAACCATATTTGTACTACTGGGACCACAATACATCAAAATTGTATAGTGGTTTTCAAAGCCCCTAAAATTTTTTCAAAATTGTTGCCTTGTGTTATTATCAGTGAATTTATTATAACAGAATCCGTTACTAAAAGATTATAATCTCGTCAACTATGTGGGTAACTGCGTATTTAATGGTATTCAAAACTTCCACGTATGTACATCTCCAGGACTGGGACATGATAATTCCATACATTTTCTAAATCAAAGTCAATTAATGTTTTTCATACGCTCATAATAATCCATGTATAAAAATACGAAACTATTGTCAAAACTACAAAAACTTTCGTAATATGTACAAATTTTCGTATACATATTTTACAAAAAACTTGGTTATTTTGACATTTTTTCGTAGTTATACGCAAGTATTATTATCAGTGTAGCATCTGTTGCCTTTAAAAATGAATAAATCATAGCCAATTAAAAATACAAACGCTGAGAAATATTATATTACTGCTTTATTAATTAATTGAATTTTTTTCCGTTTTCCCCGGAATTTTTGAATTCCCGAAGCGATTTTTCCGGGAATTTTTTGCAGTGATTTCGCGCACCCCAAAACAAAAATATTCAATTCAAACGGTAATTTTCAAAGTAAAATTATGTGCGTGGCGCACCGATGCGCAATCTAATTTTACAATATGTTTATTAATATACTCAATTCTATCTAATTGCAAAGTTGCAAGGCTAAAGACGACGGAAGATGACAACTTTTGCGTTTTCGAAAAAGTAATAGGTTTTTTATATAGTATAAAAAAAAACTAAAGTTTGAATCTATATAACTACTAAATTATTGCATATGTTTAACTAATATTTGGACATGATAGTTCTGCTTATACTCCTGTTTAACCACTTATCAAAGATTTTAAGTTTTCATAAATTTTAGTTTATATGTAGAATATTATAGATTTTCCTACTTTTTGAAATTCGCGATTTGATCAATTTAATTTATACTAGGAATCCGGTCTTTTGCCCCAATGTGCAATGACGACAAATGTTGATATTGCTAACATATTTATTGAGCAGTTTTAAAAAAGTAAAAATTCTAATGAGTTGAGGCTGTATTTTTTTTTTAACTTGATTTTTATTTATATTAAATACTACTTAAAACTAAAACAAAATGTGTGATGGTATGTCGCCATTGTGACATCCTTCAGTTATAACACCTAGCTCACTAGGTCCAGTGTGGCTCTCCTCTTCAGCCTTGAAAATGTTGATGCTTCTCCCATCAGGTTTGACGCAAGCTGATTCGGATGTTGTTGTATACGGGAAATATATCGATTTGCATTGTTGTGAATTTCATCCTTTACCAAAGGAACTCTTAGTTCGCGGTGTAATTGAGATATTGATATGTATTGTGGTGCTCCTATGATTTGTCTCAATACTTTGGACTGAAATCTCTGCAATATTTCTAGGTTTGAGTTTGCAGCAGTACCCCAAAGCTGTATTCCGTAGGTCCATATAGGCTTTAAAATGCACTTGTATATAGTGAGTTTGTTTTCGAGGGATAATTTGGATTTACTATTTAGCATCCAATTCAAAGACCTTAGCTTAATTCCAAGGGCTAATCTCTTTGTAAATATATGTTTTCTCCAAGTTAGTTTGTCGTCTAAGTATATTCCTAGATACTTTGCTTCTTTGCTTTGAGGAATTTGAATATTGTTTATTTTTACGGGTTGACAGGAGCTTTTTCGCAAAGTAAACGTAACATGGGCGGATTTACTCTCGTTTGATTTTATACGCCATTTTTGAAGCCAGTTGGTAATATTATCGAGTGCCGTTTGAAGTTTGTGTGTGGCTCGAATGGGATTAGAGTCAGTAGCAATTACGGCTGTATCATCTGCAAATGTGCCGATCAAGGTTTCTTCAGTTGTCGGTAAATCTGAAGTATACAGGAGATATAGCAACGGACCCAAGATGCTGCCTTGTGGTACACCAGCATTTAACTCATGTAGAGATGATATTTCGTCACCTTGTTTTACGAAATATTGGCGCTTTTCAAGGTATGATTTTAGGAATAAGAAAAAATTTAGAGGTATTGTTTTTTTTAGTTTGTAAAGCAATCCTTCGTGCCATACTCGGTCAAAAGCTTGAGAGATATCTAGGAAGACAGCGGTACAATATTCCTTTTTCTCAAAAGATGTGTGTATTCTTTCTACTAGTCTATGGACCTGCTCAATAGTACCATGTTTTTTACGAAAGCCGAATTGGTGGTCCGGGATAAGATTTTTAGATTCAACAACGGGGTTAAACCTATTTAGGAACAGTATTTCCAAAATTGTTAATGGAATGGGCAACAGACTAATTGGCCTACATGATTTCGGATCATCTGTGGGCTTTCCAGGCTTAGGAATCATTTTAATTTGAGATATTTTCCATTGTGGTGGAACGAATGATTTAATCAAAATTGCATTATAAATAAACGTGATGAACTAAGGCTGTATTTTGGCCGCAGAAGTTTTTCCGATATTGCTGTGAACGTTCATGGCCAAATATTGAATTCGTCTAATTTTCTTTAAATTTGACACTCAACATCGCATCTAATAAACCCAATACAACATTTTTGCATATGTCAAATTTGTCCATACTGTTTTAAATTACCGAATAACGACATTTTCTGGCCGAAGTCTTCGTACGGACACTATTAATATTATGCAATTAATTCTCTCAGTGTAAAAAATTAAAAAAATAACATTAAAGAATACATTCTTAAAAATTCCTGTCATCAATTCCAGCATAAAAGTCATAAAAAACAACAACAAAATACGTTTATTGAAACGAAGAAACATATTTGACATCATGAAATTCTCAAGTCTTCAATAATGTTGTCGTTGTATTCTTGTGTAAATGAAATTGAAATTTAGTTTTTTATGACTTTGCTAGCAATCAAAGACTCCAACCACCACCTCCTCCCTTGTTTAAAAAGTAGGTTTTCCTATGAGTTTAACATTCTACACTTAAATTATAGACAAGAAAATATAGACGAAAAAGAATTTATACTCGAACAATTGATAACATACATACATTTATTTTTCTATAAGCCAATTCGCAACTATTCGTCGTATTTTCCGTAAAATTTTACACTGGCAACTTATGAGCACGAATTATGATATTTTTGTGAATTCACTCAATATGTCTTTTAAATATTTCACGTGATTCGTTTATTTTTCGGTCTACCCTTCTTTAACGCAATAATGTGTGAAATTGTCACATTTTGTCATTGTCGTCGTCTTTGTGTTTGAAATGCAACACTCCTCATAAATTTATTTTAGTATGTTTTTTTATGAGAAAATATAAAAAAGGCTTCCTTTTAACTATATTGAGTTATATCATGCGATATTAAGTTCTCCTTTTATGAATGTGTGTAACTATTTTAATGCCAGAGAGTACTTAAAAAGTAAGATTTAGAATTTCAAAATATTATGAAAACAAAAACTAATTTTATTTTGCATTGAGACTATAAATCGACATGCGCGACTCCAGCAATTAATATACAGGGATATTTCATATGCCATGATGTACAATTACATCTGTTTGTTGTGTTTTGCACACTGATGCGTATGAAATTTCCTCTTTATTAATTGCTGGAGCAGCGCATGAAATCAAGGCTGGCCACCGATACCTTTTAAATTCCGTTATCCGTTTCAAACTGATAACCGATTCAATACCGACCAACACCTGCATTTTAAAATACGGGTATACCGCAGCCGCTTGCCTCAATATCGGTACGATACCGGTGTTGAATTGGTTTTAAAAAAGTTTTATGTGTTTTTGCAGAAACTAAAACATCCAACAACACTTTTATATAAATTTATAAACTTATTTTTTTTATATGATCTCTATAAATATTTGTCGTAAACCAACTTGTTTTCTTGATAAACTTTAAAAAAGAGTAAAACTTGAAATATTAAACAATTTTTTATAATTTTATGTTCATATTTTAAAAGGACGTACATATATGTAAGTATAAGAGCTTTATATAAAAATTAATAAATTTGATTTAGAAAGGTTGAGGTTAAGAAGAAGAATAAATCAGCCTAGACTAGTTTCTGCCTTTTATGGACAGGCGTCATCTGTGATTTTCCTTTTAAATTGTATTATTATTTGTGTCTTATAATTGTCAGATTGTCTCCATATGAAAAATTTTTTCAACAACCTGCTGCTGTAAGAATTAAACCTGCGCTTCTTGCAAACGTAACAATGACAAGGCATGACCGTTTAGCGATCACACCCAAGTATGGCCTCGAATGTAATGCAGCTAAATTGCAGTTTTCTTTCCTATTAGCTTTTCTGTTATTGTATATTATACTCAGAACTGACCAACACTAAAAAGCACAAATATTTTATATTTAAATTTTTGTTTATTTTTCTAATCTTCTTTGAGTTTTTTAAAATAACATTTTTTTAATAATAACGGGATATACCTCTATTAATATATAATAAATGAATGGAATACCGATAACAATATCGAAACAAACAACCAGGGACCGTAATCATTATGAGTTTTATAATAAAAATTACACAATAATGATTATGTTATGAGTTTTAATGATTTTCTTCAATGGTAATGATTATTTTTGAGTAATAATAAAAAAAATCAGCAATAATCATTATTTTTGAGCAAAAAAAATAAAACTCAAAAATAATCATTATTTATGATTTTTATTTTTTTCGCTCAAAATAAAACTCACTTTCATGTAGGTGTAAATATATATACATATTAGGGTGGGGCGATTAGTATGGAAGGAAAAAAATCTTAATGGGCGCTTCGCGTTTCTGATTCTTGGGATTGTACTGAGCAAAAAAGTCCACTAAAACATACGTCTACGGTGAAAATCGAGCTTCCAAATTTTAACTTTACGGCAAAAAAGCCCTATTTTGAAATTAATAATTAACCCCTTAAACCCCACACACAAATATGATTGATGCATTAATCTGCTAGAGAATCTTCCAAAGAAGAGACTGATACCATAATCTTCGATAAGCTCCTCCTACTTAATGAGATATGTCAATCCCAAACATTGAAAGTGAGTTTTATTTTGAGCGAAAAAAATAAAAATCATAAATAATGATTATTTTTGAGTTTTATTTTTTTTTGCTCGAAAATAATGATTATGGCTGATTTTTTTTATTATTACTCAAAAATAATCATTACCATTGAAGAAAACTTTAAAAATCAAAAATTTAAAAATCATGACGGATATGCAAAGATTGTCAAAAAATAATAATAATGGTGCAATAAATTTTTTTTATGTCTCTTCTAAGTGATTGATTTTTTGATTCAAAAAAACAAGCAATAATCATTATTTACGGTCCCTGCAAACAACAAATCGATACCAATACGGATACCGTTATTCGTTTCGATGACCAACCTTGCTATAAATATATATATATTTCTTCGAGTGTAATAGTTCTTTAGTTGTATACTTGTTAACCAAAGATATTTACCAAAAACGGATGTATTTCGTTTGTCTTCCAGTTTAACAAAAAAAGATACTCTTTGTTGTCTAGATATTTATTTTGTACTTTGATTTTATTCAATTCTACACTCAAAGATTTTTTTTTCGCTAACATCAAATAGAAAAATAAATAAAACAGACCAGATTTCACTAGAATTTTACTATACCAAGTTTCAGAAGTTAAATTTATAAAAATCAGGTTTATTTAGTATGAAATTGATTGGTGGCTTATTATTATTTTTTCCATTTTGTTTATGTGCACAGAGAGAATTTTAATGGGTGAAAAATAAAGAAAATTTTCAATAATATGATGAAACAATTTTTCACAAAGTGAACGAACAATTTTTCTAAATCAAAGGAAAGCTTCATACTTTATATAAAACTAGTTCTTTAATGAAACTTCTTCATTGAGTGAATGAAACTTTTAGTAAATAAAATAATATTTTTAATAAAATTTTATGAAAAAAGTTTTTTTTTTAGGTTTTTAGATGTAACAGATTATTTTATTGTTTTTTTTTTTTAGCTTTATTTTAAGGCGATTCAATACAGCAAAAAAAAAAACAGTTCCATTCCCAGCAAAACCACACATTACCAAATCATGGGTAAAGTAATGTATCGCCATAGGGCCTCGTGCATTACTTTACACGTTACTTCATTGATGAATTTTACAGACGATGAGCCTCAAGGTAACTCATTACCTTGTAGTGGGTAAAGAAACTGGTTACTTATATGGTTACATGGTGGGAAAAAGTAATGTGTCTATAAATAGATTTTCATAAAAAAATGCATAAAAATTTTTTTTACAGATATTTTTTTTTTAATTAAATAAATACTTTTTTTTATTAAATAAATAACTTGGTCATGCTGGGATTCGAACCTGGGGTCTCTAGTATTTAACAATTAGTTAGGCGAGAACTCTACCAACTGAGCTATCGATACATACAATATTTTATTGCTTAACATGTAGATGAGTTGTTGTGCTTCGTGTTTTCGTTCGTGATATCAAAAATGTACACCTTACCATTATGCTTACAAAAAATCACAAAGTAATGTGTCTATAAATAGATTTTCAAAAATATATATTAATAATTACTTTACGTTTATAATTCATGCATTATGTAATTGATGATCGGTAAGTCATTATTTTATGTTTTGAAGTAATGTAAAATGTAATGAGGTCTCATTACAAGGTAATCCATGAGTGTCCAATTATCGGTAACTCATTACTTCTTGTTGGAAAATAATGATACGGGTAAGGAGTACACATTACAAGGTAATGCATTACTTTATCGCACCCATTACCAAAGTTTTGCTGGGTTGTAAAAGATAAATTTTTTATTTGTTGCAACAGAAATTTCGTTAACACACTATATTTTCGATTGAAAGAATACATTTTAATTGTATCAGGAAAACATTAGATTGCGACAACCGAATAATTCCGTTGCTACAACCAAAACATTCAGCTGGAGTTCAGTGAAATGCTTCACTTTTTCCCCTACTCTAACATCCCAGCAAAAAAATTCCAAAAAGGTAAGCGGGTTTGTAATCAAGCATTTTGGGCAGAACGCATTCCTTACTAGATTACCTACTCGATTCTTTTAACAGGGCGTGAGACTAAAACAATTGATTCTTTAGAATTGATTATTTTTTTTACCGAAGAACCATTTACTTTATATTTTTAAGAACTACATACATTTTTTAATAAAGAAATAGTTCCCTTGTAATACTACGAAGGACTTACACAAACAAAAAAATAAATAAATAAATAGTTCCCTAAAAAAATAAGAAGTACTTACATTTAAAAAAAAGAAGTAGTTCCATAAGTAAATTCAACTTTTACTCACACGTGATTCTCCTAGGTCACTCAAATATAACGATCAAAACTCATACGGAAATAAAATCCTAAAAAGTGAAACATCGAATTGTTATGATAACATGTGATTGTCCTACTTTTGGAGCTATAAACCACGAAAATATAAATTAAAAAAAAAAAGAACAATTCAAAATTGAAAAACAAAAATATGACTCACGCGCAATCACCCTCGAAATTTTTTTTTACACTCACTCACGATAACGTCAGTAATTTCAACCAGGGACCGTAATCATTATGAGTTTTATAATAAAAATTACACAATAATGATTATGTTATGAGTTTTAAGGATTTTCTTCAATGGTAATGATTATTTTTGAGTAATAATAAAAAAAATTCGCAATAATCATTATTTTTGAGCAAAAAAAATAAAACTCAAAAATAATCTTTATTTATGATTTTTATTTTTTTCGCTCAAAATAAAACTCACTTTCATGTAGGTGTAAATATATATACATATTATGGTGGGGCGATTAGTATGGAAGGAAAGAAATCTTAATGGGCGCTTCGCGTTTCTGATTCTTGGGATCGTACTGAGCAAAAAAGTCCACTAGACCATACGTCTACGGTGAAAATCGAGCTTCCAGATTTTGACTTTACGGCAAAAAAGCCCTATTTTGAAATTAATAATTAACCCCTTAAACCCCACCCACAAATATGATTGATGCATTAATCTGCTAGAGAATATTCCAAAGAAGAGATTGATACTATAATCTTGGATAAGCTCCTCCTTCTTCCTGAGATATGTCCATCCCACACATTGTTACTTTCACAAAATATGGCAAAAAAAAGCCCTATTTTGAAATTAAAAATGAACCCCTTAAACCTCACCAACAAATATGATTGATGCATTAATCTGCTAGAGAATCTTACAAAGAAGAGATTGATACCAAAATCTTCGCTAAGCTCCTCCTACTTCCTGAGATATGTCCATCCCACAGATTGAAAGTGAGTTTTATTTTGAGCGAAAAAAATAAAAATCATAAATAATGATTATTTTTGAGTTTTATTTTTTTTGCTCAAAAATAATGATTATGGCTGATTTTTTTTATTATTACTCAAAAATAATCATTACCATTGAAGAAAACTTTAAAAATCAAAAATTTAAAAATCATGACGGATATGCAAAGATTGTCAAAAAATAATAATAATGGTGCAATAAATTTTTTTTATGTCTCTTCTAAGTGATTGATTTTTTGATTCAAAAAAACGAACAATAATCATTATTTACGGTCCCTGATTTCAACATCCACTCACAATTTTCTGCTCACGCGCACTTCCCTAATTTATAACTAACCACAGTTTAACAAAATTTAGGCAACATGCAATTTCTGTTTTTAGTATTATTTTCCTGCAAATAAAAATCTGTTTAAAAAAATATATGAGATAAATTCTTTAAAATTGTATAACTTCTTTTTTCAAAATTAGGAACTACTTCCAATAACATCCTTTTATTAAGAAAAAGTATATGATTACTTCTTGAGTACAAAAAGTTATACATATAAGTTAATAACATTGTTATTTTCTTTTAAGTAAATAATTACTTTGTTATTGAGTTCATGCTTTCTGGTTTAAATTTAAAGAATTGATTACAATACTACTTGCTTTTTTGACTTTATCGTTGGAATGACTTTGGTATTGCAGTTACTAAATTAGGCAATGAGATATGTAAGCAAGTGTGGGCATCACCTTCTTTTTGGAATGTGTAATTTTTTCCTGGGATTATGTACTCAAAAAAAATTTAATTCTAGCCGATTTAAAAAATTACAAACAATTTGTGGTAATTTTAGAAAATGTTTTATTTAAAAAATAGTCTATCACTAACTGCCACTCTTCCCTTCTCCATTCTATGATTTTTCCAGTCTATTTTTCATCGCATACACCAAAACTTTTTTTAGTTATAAGCAGGACTAGTTTAAAATGTAGTTACAATAGCAGAACAATTTTAAAAGTTTTAAAAAATAAGAGATAATTTAAGGCTTCATAATAATTTCTGATATAAAATTGGAATTCAATGATAAAGTGCTGTGGTCTCTAGCCCCCTTGCCACCATTTTTTCATTAACTTTTTTTCTATAATACAGTGTGAGAACGGGTAAGAACGTTGAATTACCCAGTAGTTATTACCCTCATAATAACACATGCTAAAAATACTAAAAAAAATGTCAAAACAACGAACAATTTTGTAAAATAAACTAATTTTCGTGCATTTTCGTGCATTTTACGGAAGTTTTTATTATTTTGAATTTTTTGTTTGTTGCATGGAATATTTATATCAGTGTATAGACACTGTATTGTGTATATATTTGTTTCATTCTTAAAATTTTAAAAAGTCGCCATCGACAGTATTTTTGAGAAAATTTGTCAGTGCTGACAGACTTTAAATTTTCGTGTCCGGTCTAGTTAGTCTTTGGCTAAAGGCTGAATCAACTAGACGTAAACGTATCTCGGTATAGAAAATTTAATAAGTTAAATAAGAATAAAAGATTATTATTTTTTAAGTAAATAATTACTTTGTTATTGAGTTCATGCTTTCTGGTTTAAATTTAAAGAATTGATTACAATACTACTTGCTTTTTTGACTTTATCGTTGGAATGACTTTGGTATTGCAGTTACTAAATTAGGCAATGAGATATGTAAGCAAGTGTGGGCATCACCTTCTTTTTGGAATGTGTAATTTTTTCCTGGGATTATGTACTCAAAAAAAATTTAATTCTAGCCGATTTAAAAAATTACAAACAATTTGTGGTAATTTTAGAAAATGTTTTATTTAAAAAATAGTCTATCACTAACTGCCACTCTTCCCTTCTCCATTCTATGATTTTTCCAGTCTATTTTTCATCGCATACACCAAAACTTTTTTTAGTTATAAGCAGGACTAGTTTAAAATGTAGTTACAATAGCAGAACAATTTTAAAAGTTTTAAAAAATAAGAGATAATTTAAGGCTTCATAATAATTTCTGATATAAAATTGGAATTCAATGATAAAGTGCTGTGGTCTCTAGCCCCCTTGCCACCATTTTTTCATTAACTTTTTTTCTATAATACAGTGTGAGAACGGGTAAGAACGTTGAATTACCCAGTAGTTATTACCCTCATAATAACACATGCTAAAAATACTAAAAAAAATGTCAAAACAACGAACAATTTTGTAAAATAAACTAATTTTCGTGCATTTTCGTGCATTTTACGGAAGTTTTTATTATTTTGAATTTTTTGTTTGTTGCATGGAATATTTATATCAGTGTATAGACACTGTATTGTGTATATATTTGTTTCATTCTTAAAATTTTAAAAAGTCGCCATCGACAGTATTTTTGAGAAAATTTGTCAGTGCTGACAGACTTTAAATTTTCGTGTCCGGTCTAGTTAGTCTTTGGCTAAAGGCTGAATCAACTAGACGTAAACGTATCTCGGTATAGAAAATTTAATAAGTTAAATAAGAATAAAAGATGTTTTGTAGTGCATGTTGTTTCATTCACATGCATTGAACATATAGAAAACGTAAAGAAAATCTAATTAAAACAGATTTTTGTTGTCCGTTTACGTTTTGTATATGTTTAATGCATATGAACGAAACATCAAGCACTACACAACATCTTCTGTTCTTATTTAAATTTCAATACCGCGATCATTAAAATTGATCAACGACGAGAAACTGTGAATTATTGTATATGAATATCATAATTTGTATAATGGAAATATTGTTTTATAGAAATAATTGCTAAGTAAGTAAGCTCTCTAATAAGTATGTAAGCTCTCTAATATGTTCCACTCGTTTTGTCAAAACACCTGTTTTGCGTTCAAGTCTGAATTAAGAATGGGAAAATAGACTGCCAGAAAATAATGGGTCCCGACGAATATCGAAAAAAGCTAAAACACCACCTTAAATAAAATAGGCATCATCATATGTTAATTTAAACACCAACCAACAACAATTTCCTCTCTTTTGTTTGATATCTTGGAAATACATATCTGGGTAGCAGGTTCACTTGATACAGATCACAGATTCAGTTACACTTTGAAAATTATGTATGTACAAGGTGGCGCAAAAATAACCTTCCGATGTTTTTTGGCTGTAATTAAAAAAAAATGAAAAACTTTGATTCTTCTTGTGGATTATTTTTATTTGGTATTTTATTTTTTTTACATCAAGTCGAGAATATGATGTCATGTAAATGGCCGCCCCACAGTTGATTGTCATTTGAGCCCTTTTTATGGCATTTTCCATCACTTTGGCCAAAACTTCCGGCGGTAGGTCCTCACATTCTTGACGGATATTGTCTTTAAGAGTCTGAGGCTTGTTGACATAAACCCGCGACTTCAAAAAGCCCCACAAAAAGAAGTCTGGAGCGGTCAAATCAGGCGATCTTGCTGGCCAGTGCAAATCGCCAAAACGGGAGATTAGGCGCCCGGGAAATGCATCCTTCAGCATATCGGTTGTGGCACGTGCAGTGTGTGCCGTTGCACCGTCCTGTTGGAACCACATGTTTTCCAATCCCAATTCATCAAGTTGCGGCAAAAAGAACTCGTTGATCATTGCTCTGTAGCGCTCACCATTCACAGTAACCGTTTGGCCCACGACGTCTTCGAAGAAAAAAGGTCCGATGACTCCTCCAGCGAAAACAGCACACCATACAGTGACTTTGAGCGGGTGTAATGGCTCTTCGTGGGTTACACGCGGATTTTCAGTGCCCCAGAAGTGTAAATTTTGCTTATTTACGTACCCGCTAAGAGGAAATGGGCCTCATCAATCATGATTATTTTTGATGAAAAATCATCTTCCTCTTGGTGGTGATTAAGGATGGCTTGAGCGTATGTTACACGCGATTGGCGGTCAGCAGCTAACAGCTGATGCACCGTCTGGACTTTGTACGGAAACATCTTCAAATCTTGTACCAAAATTCGCTGTAAAGACCGTCGACTGATACCCATTTGCGTGGCACGTCGTCTGGTCGATGACGACGGCGCTTCCATGACATCCTCGGCTACAGCAGCAATATTCTCTGCAGAACGGCTACTCCGGGTTCTGCCACGCCTGGCAGCATCTCGTGTTGTGCCAGTCTCTTCGAGGCGAGCGGCTAAACGTCGCAGTGTTTCACCAGTAGGCGTTGGACGGCCAGGAAATCTGCGACGAAATTCACGTTGTGCCAAAGTCACCGACCGATTATTGGTCAAATAAATAGTCACCAATATTCCGCGTTCTGGAGCAGTGTAGCGTAACATTGTTTATTAACGTGTATTTCGCATGTGTTTACTACACAAATGTCAAAACAGAACTGACATTAGGGGCCAATCGCAAAATTTATAGCATTTTCTGATAGGAGGATTACTTTTGCGCCACCTTGTATAATCAACTGCAAATGGCAGTTAAAATAACTGAATTTGCAGTTAAATAAACTATAATTTGTGTTATATTTAACTGTGTAGTTATTTTTAACTGTGAAATGAACTGTAGAATGTAGTTAAAACAACTGCACATAAAAAAACATTACCAGCATGATTCGAAAAAATTATTAACAAAAAAAGCTATTTTTTTGTAAATATTCTTAATCTGAATTTATTATTTAAAAAACACACTATTGTAAAACTATATTTACACAAAATATCACTATGAATATTCACATATAAGGTATTTTTTCAAATCTATCTGCCTTCAAGAGATGTAAAAAATTGCTGCACTTAGGAAATTATGTTGGTAAAGACGACTGCAATTGTAGTCAAAAACAAATGAAATTTCATTTAAAAAAAGGACGACTTACATTTCATTAAATTCAACTAACATTGTCATTTGTTTTTTAATGTTAAAAAAATGACTAACATTGTAGTAAAAATGAACCACATGGTAGTAAAAAATAAACCAAAAAATGTTTTTTTTATTTTTTTAAATAACAAAAAACAACTGTAAAAAATGAATGTAAAATCATAAAACAGTCATTTGATGTGAGTTGTTTTTTTAAATTAACTACAATGTTAGTTAAAAATTTATTTGTTCTACAAATGACTTACATTTACATTAAAAATAATGAAACTGTATTACAACCCAAACAACTACATATTTTTAAAGCAGAAGTTCCCTGAGTGTGTGATTAAAAATGTGATAAGTTATAAAATTAGTGGTGACTTTTAGCAGTTTTGATGTTATCACAATATTTATATTTATAGAATAAAAATTACGTATTTATTTCTTATCTTTTAAATCACCCACATTTATCTTAACAACAATTGTTGGTATTTAATACATTTATCAAAACCAAATAGAAACTCAAATTTATTGTTATTTATACACTTCTGGTGATTAGAATAAGATCAAACTATTTATTTGTTATACAAAATATACAAGATATACAAAATCTAATAACACTGAATGAAAGTTTAATTTTCGTTCAAAATTAAAAAAAGCATAATTAAAAGAAACTAGCAAAAAAGATTAAATTTGGATGTGCCAAATGTTTGAATGCCATTAACCTTAATATTTGTATTAATCGGAGTAAACCCAAAACATGACATTTCGTTTAAGGATAATCACACAAACTAAAGTGTAAACGGAACTTGACGTGAAATAAATAAACAAAAACGTGACATAATTTTGCATAGACTGTTAAATATTTTGTCAAGTTAGCTTTGCGTAGGACGACATAATAAAGGGTCCGCCAAATAACTTTTTTTTTTTTGAAAATGCTATAAAAAAAAACTACTGAATATTTTCTCAAATTTCTTTTACAATCCTTCCGGTTAATAATGGAAAACAATTTCATTCAAATGGCTGCCTGGCTGGCAATGCAGTAGCCTACACGATCGGTCCAATTTTTAAGCACATTATCGATTGTGTAACTAACTGCATTTCACTAATGGCTTCACGAATATTGTCCTTTAAAGCGTCAATTGTATCTGGCTTGTAAGCGTAACACTTAACTTTGACGGCACCCCACAAATAATAGTCCAACGGTGTCAAATCGCAGCTCCGAGGTGGCCAAACGCATCAGCTCTGACGGTGCTTCTCTTCTTCCAAAATCCGTACGCAATTTTCGCACACATTCTGCAACATTACCATGATTTTCAAAGTAATGTCGCAATATTTCCCAGCGTTGTTCAAGCGTATACACAACCATATTCGTTCAGCGGAAGGATAAAACTAATTATCTGTCAAATCAGACATGAGCTAAGTGGTACCATTCACGAAATAAGCACTAGTTGAAAAAAAAACGTTAGATGGCGGACCCTTTATAACCAAATATTATTTACGTAACGAGAAGTTAGTGACGGAAATGAAGTATGTCGACATAAATGTATGTACTTTTACGTAAGGAGCCGAAATACTACGGAACCTTAGGCAACATAACCCACAGTAACAACGTTTATGGTTGTAGCAAACCAAAAAAAAATTTTCCAACATATTTGTATTAAAAACAAAAACAAGAATAACAGAATGCTTTCAAATATTTACAGGAAAACTCACATCATCATAGAAACAATTTTGAACTGCCTGTGGAAATCACGATCGACGGACTTTGTTGTTTTATCGACTTTTCTATTCATGCTTAACCCGAATAAATATAAAGGGTCCGCCAAATAACTTTTTTTTTTTAACTCCTGAACTAATTGGACTTTGTATGGCGTCATACCAAGGTCTTTATGCAAAATTCGTCTCAATTATGTCTCCGAAATGTTCAATTGTTGAGAACGACGGTGAATTGATGTTGATGGCGCTTCACGCACACTTTCTGCCACAGCAGCAATATTCTCGGGTGTACGCACTGTTTTTGGCTTTTCACGCTTTGGTTTATCGATGAGGATGCCAGTTTCTTTCACTTTTTCCACAAGATAATGAACACACGGACCACATTCGTTCAGCGGAAGGATAAAACTAATTACCTGTCATATCAGACATGAGCTAAGTGTTACCATTCACGAAATAAGCACTAGTTGAAAAAAAAACGTTAGATGGCGGACCCTTTATGTTATGGGGTCAGAGATTTTTTTCAAAAAGTTGACTGAAAACGGAAAGACAGACTAATATTTCCTTCTGCGCAATGGTATGGAGGGTATAAAAAATATGAAAAGAATAACTTATTTTATTGTCGCATTAGAAAACTTGAATTTTTAACTGGTTTTAACAGAAAAATGTATGAAATAGATTGTTTGACCTTAATCGAATGACCAGAAGTGTGTGTATGTAACAACTTCATATGAACGTAAAGCCAAAAAAAAAAACGTGACAGGAAATTTAGACAATCTACATACGGGAAATGACCTGTACTTTATAATCACTGTATGAGCTTTATGTCATATGGTTTACAAAAAAAATATTAATTCCAGACCTATTTATCTTTATACTCTCATATATAACTATATCTAAATCTAAGTAAGTGGTACATTGAAGATAGAAGTATTACGAGTTGTACGTTTTTAATAGCATGAAATTGAAACATTGTATGTTCATTTATGTACGTGCTCCTAGTAGTATGAAATTAACCCTCTATGGGCGGAAGTAATTTCGACCACGAATTATTTTAGTAATGCGTTGTGGGGATGTAGTTACTTCTTTATTGCATTCAATAATATATGCATTTTTAAAATGGCTAGGAGTTTTTCAAAGTAATTTTGTAAAACATTTTCAAATTCGAAAAATATCTACTAGAACTAATTATAGAGAGATATCATTATTATCCAATGTAAATAGCACTACCATATAAGTGGTTATATAAGTGCATATTTGGTAATGGCAAGTATGTACTTACGATTGTAATTACTTTTACAAATGTAATTGCCTTTATATGGGGATGGATCACAAAATAATGACATATTATTACAAAACACCTTACGAAAAATAGAAAAATATGTGGTTACCTCTATGCTCACTAGTATGGACAAAACTAATGACCCAAAAATAAATTTTACAAAAAAATATATTTAAAAAAAGTCTAAAAATAGATTTTCAAAAAATTTTGAGAAAAGTACTTTTGTGTAAAGCATTATTTTGTGTATTACAATAAAATAATGGGATAATTAACTAGTACACAGAGAAAAAATCATAGTTAAATTTCATATTTAAATTAATATCTTATTTTTTACTAATATTTTTAAAGGAAGTATGAATCTTATTTAAGTAAATATGAATATAGTTCAAAGAAACTTTTTCGTATTTAAATTAATATTTCAACGTTGCATAACTTACTTATTTTAAAAATAAGTAGAGACATATTTAAACTTAATGTAAATCAAACTTTGTTTGATTTCAAAGCTGTTTCTATTTAATTTAATGCTTTTTCTACTTGATTTTAAATTTTTTTTCTGCGTGTAAGTCCTTATTATTTGTCTTAAAGTATTGCAAAGTAAGCGCGTGTCATTATTGGTGGTGAAAAAAGTAATGCCGTGTCATTATCTTTTCAGATTATGTTATTATTAGATTTATTCGCGTACTAACATTGGTACCCCGCGGGAGAGATTGATTTATAATCTTTTTCTTGCCAAAGAAGCATATAACTTTTTTTAAGAGTAAGTTGGGGTGAAGGGTTTTAATCTGCTGTTATAACATCAGCTCACGAGAGAAAAATTCCAATCACGCACAATCACTCACGTGAGTAAATCCAAACAATTTAACGCGTAATCTACCTAATAATAGTGGTCACCAACGCCTTAGAAGGAGGACCACTGCTGATTTGGCATACTGAAGTGAACGATGAATGCTTTTGACAACATTGTATAATATACGAGCATACAAAATTTTGTCTGGCACTGGCCGGACTTAATATTATTTTTATTTTGTAGTTTTAAGATTTGAATACTTATTGTTAGTTCACATAATTTAATTGAAGATTCAATAAAATAAAAAAAAACATGCATCACGCTTATTCTGCTCACATGTCCATCTCTAGTTCCCAATACTTTAACGGATTTTCTTATATAAAACTGCGACATTTAATTTTTTTCTATTTATTTTAATTAATATCTACATTATTTTCATACACGTATAAAAATACTGGGCGAATATTATCGAAGTGCTTAGTAATTATTAGTGTCCGACCGAACAGTTCGGCCAGAAAATGCATTTGGTCTGTATTCGGTATTTTAAAGCATTATGGACAAATTTGTTTATTGGACTGATTAGATGCTATTTTGAGTGTCAAATCTGAAGAAAAGTCTGTAGTTAAGTAATGAATTCACTGTTTGGCCTCAAAAAGTTCGGCCAAATCGAAAATAGTTCGGCGGCCGAACTTTTAACTTTATAGCTAAACTTCGGCTTTTCTCCTATTTTTATACACAAAATCGAATTAAATCGGCTCAACAAACATGTTTCCAATACCAAAATTTGTCATCATTGCCTCTAGGTATCAAAAAACCGACAAAATATAGTTTTTTGGCCGAACTATTCGGTCGGACACTAGTAATTATACAACTACATAAGTTTGAAGTTAGTTGTAAAAAGTTCTAGTAAAATAATTACAATTTTTGTAAAACATATATTGTACAATCCTAGTAAAACATTTCTAAAAAAGTTCATAAATTTTACAAGAAATTTTTTAAACTAACATGCAACTTATGTAGTTGTATAATTACTACACTCATAATAATCCATGCATAAAAATACGAAATTATTGTCAAAACTAAACTCAAAAAAAAAAATTAGTAGAAAAGTTAGTAAAACGTCTTGTAAACCAGGTATACTATTTTTTTAGCAAATTTTTTGTTAAAATCGTGTTTTCAGCTAACATTTTTGTCACACTTATTTAGCACTTAACTGCTTTATATAAATGCTTTACTAATATACTAATGTTTTACTAATTAATTTTGCTAAAAAAAATTGTGCTGAGAAGCACACATTAATAGAGTGGACGACAACTAGATTGAAAAATATACGCAGAAAGAAGTAGATGTCACGGCATGTCAAGATGTAGTAGAGAAGAGGAAAATTATACTAAAAAGTACAACTCTAATAAGACATATATCTGTTTTTCATACATAAAACAAAATTGAGGATTAAAACAACTTAAATTTTGCGTTGTCACCGGCTTGTGAAAATAATTGTCTATTAATTAAATAAAAGACAAAATAAAATATTTAAATTTAATATGTATTTCTAAACTAAATGTTTATAAGGGTCCGCCATCTAACGTTTTTTTCAACTAGTGCTTATTTCGTGAATGGTAACACTTAGCTCATGTCTGATTTGACCGATAATTAGTTTTATCATTCCGCTGAACGAATATGGTCCGTATGTTCGTTATCTTGTGAAAAAAGTGAAAGAAACTGGCACCCTCATCGATAAACCAAAGTGTGAAAAGCCAAAAACAGTGCGTACACCCGAGAATATTGCTGCTGTGGCAGATAGTGTGCGTGAAGCGCCATCAACATCAATTCACCGTCGTTCTCAACAATTGAACATTTCGGAGACATCATTGAGACGAATTTTGCATAAAGACCTTGGTATGACGCCATACAAAGTCCAATTGGTTCAGGAGTTCAAAAAAAAAAGTTATTTGGCGGACCCTTTAGATTAATAAGCTAGTGTGGTCAAATTGCAAGCAAACATATACAGACATGTAGACAGAGTAAAGCGAAAGACAAAGACACACATCTTAGATAGATTTTTATGGTTCCTTTTTCTTATTGCAAAAAAAGGGTTGTTTTTTTGTTTCGTTTGTGTTTGTTTATTTTTCGTTTCGTTTCTATAATTATCTTCGGCAGTTGCGTCCTTTAAAAGATAGCATCATTTAGACAATCATTGATGTAAGTAAATGAAATGTATATGTTATATATATTTATTTCTATATATTTTGAGATATTAAATTAATTCATGTGGTCAATGTGGGAAAATGAAAATTTTTATATTTCGCAATTATTGTAAATTATTTTTAAAAGAATCACAAAAATATGTTTTATGATTTTCAGCAAATAAATTAACTAAATTACAATTTATCTACAAATTGTTTGCGTTTTTTTCAGTCGACTAAAATTCAGCAAAAAATTTATTAAGTTTTAGCAAGGCTTTTTTATTTCTAATCTACTAAGTGTTAGCAAAACTTTTGCTGAATCTACTAATTTTGTTGCTAAAAATCAGCTCGCTGATTTTCAGCAAAAGATTTTGCTGACATTAGCAATTTTTTTGCAAGCACCCTCCTGACTAAAATTTTGCTGACACAGCAAAATTTTTTGCTGACTACAAACTTTTTTTTTTGAGTGTACAACAAATTTCGTAAAATATACAAATTTTCTTTAGTTAGTCTCTTTACAGGAAGAAGAAGAAGAAAACATTTTTATTGAAAAATTTTACGGACACAAGGGATACACCAGACTGCCACAGTTTCGTCCCCCTCCTGGGACTCGTCAGTGGTTAATTTATGTGTCAATTGAACAAAGTATTTTATATTGTTAATTTTGCTCTATATGATGTCATTTTTTGACATTTTTTCGTAATTTTACGCACTGATTATTATCAGTACAACCTCAGTTTCTCCCCCAGTTTTATTCTGTGTGTAGCCAATTTTTAAACGTAAGTATATACATTTTTTTAAACATATTTCGCCAATGGGCATGGTTTTGAATATGCTCTAGTGCTCTAATGTTCTAGAGCCCAAACGGAATAAGATAACTTAATGTGGTTGGCAAACACTAGCCCTAAATTACCGATAACCATTCAATACCGTTTCAACGAACTTTTAGATTTAAAATAGCACTAACGAAATAACTTAATATACCGATAACCGATGTACCGATAATAAAATACCATGGATGGCAGGCAGTACCGTTAAAATACCGATATCGATTCAAAACCCTTTTAGCTGACTATCGTTATCCCTAATATACCGTAACCGATATAATTGAAATACCGTTATCCATAAAATACCGTTACCGATATAACCAAAATACCGATATCTTTAAAATACCGTTCCCAAAATAACTAAAATACCATTATCGCTAAAATATAGTTGCCGAAATAATTGAAAAAGCGTTATCCTTAAAATACTGTTACCGAAATAATCTGACAAGTTCTGAAAAAATCGCTGTAAATAGATATATTTTCCCAAAGTTTGATGATAAACTAGCCAGTCATTAAAACTCGGGCATAATGGGGCTAAAGTTATCGGTGTGCATTGGCATTACCTGCATAATTTCATAACGTTACCCTTAAAATACCGTTGCCGAAATAACTAAAAAACCGTTATCCCCACAATAACGTTACCCAAATAACAAAAATACAGTTACCGCCTAAATACCGTTAACGAAATATGTGAAATGCCGTTAGCGTTAAAGACAGCTACCGAAATATTAATACCCCTAAAATACCGTTACCGAAATAAAAGAAAATAGCGTTTAACTAGTTGCAAATATAGTAGTAATTTCATTATCATAATGTGTCACAAAACCTTTTTTATATTATCTTGTACAATTTACCTTATAACATTTACAAAAAAGTCCTTGTGTTGGTTGTGTAGTTTTTTTTTTTTTTTTTTGTCAGGGCAATCAGCTGTTTTTAGTCGTCACTTAACGTAGATAGAAAATTCAGTTTTTAACAGGTTCGTCCGGCACGGAACTTTACATTACATACAAAGTAACCACACGCACTAATTTTCATATATCAAAAACAAATCAGCTGATTCGTCACGGAACGTTACGTACAAACTAATTCAGCCTTTATACTAACTACATACATCTTTAACCCATATAGTGATGCAGTAGTGTATAACAACACAAACATAATCCGGCGAAAGAGCAATCTAAAAATTTATGAATACAGAGTCCTATTTTGTGACTATCTTGTGCGTTAGAGGGTTAACTTTTGTTTCACCCTGTAATGTACGGCCTATATGAAACTCCTTCAGTCTATGATATTATATGAGGGTTTGAGTGCGTGCATGTTGGGAACATGTTTTATCTACTAGATATCTTTTTATGGTTTATGGGAAGTACAGTTATTGTTGTTGTTTTTTTTTAAGTGTTTTCCATTTTATTTGCTACCGTATTTTTATTTGGTTCAATACAATTTCTGTTTTTTTTTTATATTCACTCTAGTGGTTTCAACTACCTTTAACAGCCAAGTTAGGCTATCTAACTCTGTACTCTAACAAATTTTTATTTGTATATTTTTTCGATCAAAATTTGCTTAAAATAGAAAAAAAAAAAAAAAACATCTGCGACTGACATCGTCATCAGTGGATTGTTTAGTATCAATAGATGAACATAAAATACATACATTTTTTTTTTTGCTTAATCGTTGTTTTATAAATTTGATTTTGTCTTTATTGGGATGAAAAATAAAATAAAATTGTATGTAATTTATATTGTTTCCACCACCATAGCCACCACTAAAAATCGCCACAAATATTGGAAAATTTTGTTTTGAAAATTGTTTATTTTATTTTTCATGATATTGTCCTTCTTTTGGTTATGCACAGTGGGATATATCACAAAATTGTTTGCTTACTTAATGGTCCGATTGCAATGAAATTTGGAACGGGCATTAGTGATATTGACGTTGAGCCTCACAGAACCCCGGAGGCGGCAATATGACCGACCACACACTTTTTGCATACAAAATTTGAAGTGCTCTCCATTTTTTTGTTTCTTATCCGTAGTTAACATATTTGTAGAGACCAACAAAAACATGGGTTATCTCTTGTAGTACGAGAGATATTTCCATTTAAATTAATTCTGAATTTGAACCGACTAAGGTCCCGTTGTTTGCTAATAGCGGTACCAAATCAGGAGAATTTTTTTTTAAATATTGGTTATTTAACCAAATAAATTCTTTATTACACAAAAAATAAATTAATGCAATATCTTGTCCCACTCAAAAACTAGCCAGTCAGAAAAATACAAACGGACCACCGCTGGCAAGACACTTTAACAGGTGGTACAAGTGTTGGCAACAATTATAACATCATTAGCCATCCGTCTTTTCAAAAAGTGTCAGAAAGGCACTGGGATAACAAAATTTCCAACGTAGGCAAAAAGTTGGTAAACCCATAAACCCCTTAAAACAGATTTTCCAAATTAAAATTACAAAAAGGTAATTTATAATTTGTTGGTCCTGCCGGAATTGGAACCCTGGCCAGATTAACAGACGACAGCTCTACCCACTGAGTTAACAAGACATTTACTAATTGATAGCTTAAAACGTAAATGAATGATAACTTCTGGGTAACCGATGATTGAACAAATATAGTAGCACTTTACATAATGTTTACTGGAAACACTTTGCCAACTTTGGGAAAACTAAAAAAAATGGTCTTTAAAAAGCTTTTCCAAACACAAAATAAATGCTCTCCCATTGGTTAAACATTTGTACCGTTGCTGATTTCTGACTGGATAGCACTGGGAAACACTTTTTGCCAACTTTGGCAAGTGGGCTCAGTGAGTAACAGTTGGCTGCTCAAATATGTCAGTTGGTCTTAAAATAGCTTTTTCGGAAACAAAAAAATCAATTTTATATTAAAAAAAGCTTTAAATATCGCAAAAAATGTTTGGCTAAAACCGGGCTCGAACTCGGAACCTTCCGACTACAAACTTTTTTAAACAAAGCATTATAATTTCTATAAATGCTTTAGTGGTAAGACTTTTGAGCCGTTGTTTAATTCTGACTGGATAGCACTGGGAAAACACTTTTTCCCAACGTTGGCATAGTGGCCTCAGCCAATTCTTTGATAATGATTTTTTCTGTAGACCACTGAAATCGCTGTGAAACAAATACTTTCAAAACTCTTTTTGGAATCACTGTTAAGGCGTCTTAAAGAAGTGTTGTACCAGTAGTTTATTTACAATTCCTCGGTTAGCGAGGGATATACCAGTGCTTGATGTTTAGTGCCACTGGCGGTTTATGACAGTTTTCTGCATTCATTTAAAATAGAAATTAAAAAAAGTGCCTTAAAGCACTAACAGTATTTTACCTCCAGTATTTTACCTCCAGTGTATAAAAGCATTACCTTTTAAGTAGTTATGGACTAAGTACATATTTAGTATTGAATTGTCATTACAAATCTCATTTCTTTTATATGGGGATGTCGTGCAAAATAATGACATATCATTACTAAACACTTTTCAGAAAATATTTGTTTACCTTTATGCTTACCAGTATGGACAAAAATAATGAGTATAAAAATAAATTTAAAAAAAATATATTTTTTTTATTGAAATTTTATTTTAAAATAAAATGTGCGCACACGGGATTCGAACCCGGTCCTCTAGGCTGTCAGCCAACCGCTCTACCATCTGAGATATATCGCTATAAAAAATTATAAATAACTTGCTTGCACAAAATGTCATTACTTTCCAGCTTACAAAAAATTATTACGTGGCTTCGATTTGCGTAGTTAATATGAAAATTTTTATCGAAATCCCATATTTTTTAGATAAACAAAGTGAACAAATCAGAACATAAAAATCTTACCAAGCTTAAGCTACTTACGTTTTTGAAAATAATGATCCGGACGAAGACGCAGTTTAAAAGTATCAATAAAATGTTGTTACAAGGAAATTTTAATATTATGTTTTTCTTATGAATTTCTATTTTAATAAAAACTTTTTTTTTTCCCAAATATAACAAAAAAAGATATATTTTTTTCATTGCAAAGGGATATTTTTTATTGAAACAACTTTTTTTATGGAAAAAGAATTTTTTTTATCAAAAAATAGTTTTTTTGTGCTAAAATAAAGGGTAATGGAACCAATTAAATAAAAAACAATACAAATGCATGTAAAATCGTGTTTCGGTTTGAGTCGTTTCGGATTGAGGCGCTTTTTTCCGGTCCCCATTACCGAAGCAAACCGGTGTATTAGTGTACTTACTAGAAGGGAACAAATAATGAGCCTAAAAATAGATTTCCAAAAAATTTTTAGATCATTACTTTAGATTTAAAATAGAGATCAAAATAAGTACTTATGGGTAACGCATTCTTTTTTGTATTGAAATAATGGGAATATTAACTAGTTATTAGTACGTACTTATTATTTGTGTTCAAGTGTGAGAAAAGAAAGTGTGAGAAAAATAGTGAGAAAAGTAATGACATGTCATTATCGTTTCTACACTGGGGGGTTTGAACATATATGCATGCATATGCTTACTATTCTGAAAGGTACTTTCACATAAAAGCGAGTTGTGTTAATAATCTTTGATTTGCATATCCTTTCTCTGTCAGTCGCTTCTAAAGTTATCACTTTTCTTAGGCAATTATCAACTTTAACCCACTGTTCCAAAAGTTGAACGCCTCCAATTAGGTAGCGAAAGCGGCTGTAGGTTCTCCAATATATACCTAATTTATTGAATAAGTTTCTTTAAATTTCCGCTTTAAATATAGACATGACAGCTAACAATTTACAAAATCGAATTTTTATAAATTTTTATATTATTTTAGGGAATTGTGGGATTGCTTACATCAAATTTTAAATTCTGACATCAATTTACATTTGAGTCGGACCGTACTTGGCATTTCAGATTTTCAAATGGAAATATCTTTAGAACTATAAGAGATAACTTTGAATGCTGCGCCCCGGTAGGCTAGCGTGCTGGCTTATCAGTGCGGAGGGTCGTGGGTTCGATTCCCACCAGAGGCACTAGTCTGTTTTCGCTACAACACGCCAAAGGCCATAGTAGCTAGTGCTCGGTTAGGGTAATAGTATATAATTTGTAATTATATGATTATTAATTAATTAAAAAAAAAATTTTTGTATGCAAAAAGTTCCCTATTTTTTTGGGTCTTATTGCCAACCACTGGGTTCAACGTCAAAACTTAAGCTCGATATGACGTCACTGAAGCCTGCTTAAAATTTCATTGCAATCGGACCACTAAGTAAGAAACGGCTGAATTATTTCCAAAAATTTCGTGATATATCCCACAGTGTGATGAAGGGCTGTCTTTTTTTCAATTTATTTTGAAAAATTAAATTAACTGCTGGTCATGTATGAAATGACAGTTTTTAAATTTTTATATTTTTTTTTAAATTTTATAAAATTCAGGTAGCATAACTAAATAGTAAGTAAATGAATAAAAAATAAATTTTTTGTTATCTACTAAATATTTTTGTTGTGTATTGAATATTTGATGGTTTATCATTAAATTTATTATATTTTTAATCTATTTTTTCAAAAAAAAAAATTTAAATATTGTGCTCATCTTGATTATCATCTGGTTTTAAAGTGTCATTAACAAAAATGGATGAAGAAAATAAAACAACAACTGAAAAATAAAACAACACCTGCTCCATTTTGCTGTAGGTAAAGTTTTTGTTTTTTTTTTTTTTTTTTTAAACTATAAACTACGGACAGATGCCTATTGCACGCTTGAATTTTCTTTATTTTTTTTTTTTTTCAAAACAATTTTTAATTTTCTAGTTTTTATTGTTGTCGTCCATTGGATTTTGTATGTAAACAACATCATCTACTACACTTACAGAACTGAATAATAAACAAACATTGAAACAAAGAACACAACACCGTCAACCGCCACACGTTACTAATTTATCGTGCGCTTTGTTTTACTTTAAGATTATTCGATTAATTTATTATTTTGTTGTTTCTGGCTGTCTCTGTGTTTTGTTTATTTATTCTGTTTAAATATTATCGACTTGAAAAGAAATTCCTTTAAAAACTACCACTATAAAGCAAACGTTTTTTGTGTTAATTAAACTTTTGTTTAAATTTCAAATTGTCGTACTAATCGAATGTTGTTTAAATATATCATTATCATTCATTCATTTTGAAAAATAATCTTAGGATTTGTTTTAAATTTTTTTTAAAATACGACTTTTATAACAAATTATGTGGTAACCAATTACACTGTTCAACAAAATCAAATTTTTTCCAAAATTACAAGGTCCGACCTATAAATTTTGATAGAAGAGACAAAAAAAAAAAAAGGCACGTGTATCGGCGTTTTGAAAGTTTACTCTGGGTTTCATTTTAGGGGGAGGTAAAGTTTCGCCCAAATGCAAATTTTGTAATGTCAATCGGCATAGAAAATCGAGTAAAGCTTACGTTTAAAGTATATGGTGTGTTCACCAAATTTATGTAAAATGTTACGGAGAATATTTTGTAGAATATGTTAACCCTCTAACTCCTAAAGATAGGTGTCTTTTTTGTCCTTCTTTTAAAAAAGAGCAAAAACACCATTAAAACAGGGATTTAAGGGATTAAAATGTTAAAATTTTACTAAAAGTCCCTGAATACACAAAAATCAAACATTTTTGTAGAATATGTTAACCCTCTAACTTCTCAAGGTAAGGGGCTTTTTTGTCCTTCTTTTAAAAAGAGCAAAAAACACCTTTAGAACACGGATTTAAGGGGTTAAATGTTAAAATTTTACTATAAGTCCCTAAATACACCAAAATCAAACATTTTTGTATAATATGTTAACCCTCTAACTCCTCAAGGTAAGGGTCTTTTTTGTCCTTTTTTTAAAAAAGAGCAAAAAACACCATTAAAACAGGGAAATTTTATTATAAGTCCCTGAATACACCAAAATCTGTATACACTCAAAACACAAAACAAATTATGTACACAATATATGCACTGCAAATTGACACGTTTTCAGTACAATAAGAAATATAGCACTTGATTTTTGTTTTAATTTTTTTTTGTTGTAATGTAACGGATCTAATCAGCCAAAGAACAGCTGGCACTCTATCAAAATTTATAGGTCGGACCTTGTAATTTGGTTTTGTGTTGTACAGTGTAATGACGTGGAATTGCGTAGAGGTTAAAAAAACTGTAATTAAGGAATATTTCCTATCCAAATTTGCTATCGAAGTGGAAATAATAGAGATATTACTGATTTTAGTTAAATTTGAACTATTTATTTTCATGCTAAATTTTTGGAGTACTTTAAAATAAAATTCTTGATAAATGCGAAATTAACCATAAGCTCTCTTTTGTTTTGTCCTGTTTCTGACTTTCTGGTTGAATTTTCCTTTTTGGTGTATTCAGGCACTTATAGTAAAATTTCACGGAGAATATTTTTGCGAAACATTTTAACCCATTAAATCCGTGTTTTGAAGGTGTTTTAAAGGTGTTTTTTTTGCTCTTTTTTAAAAGAAGGCCAAAAAATACCCTTACCTTGAGGAGTTAGAGAGTTAACATATTCCACAAAACTTTTTGATTTTTTTGTATTCAGGGACTTATCGTAAAACTTTAGCATTTTTTTTAAGGTAATCCCTTAAATACGTTTTTTAAAGGGGTCTTTTCCCTTTAAATACCTTTTTTAAAGGTGTTTTTTGCCCTTTTTTAAAAGAAGGACAAAAAAGACCCTTACCTGGATTAGTTAAATTTTTAACATATTCTACAAAAATGTTCTCCGTAACATTTTATATAAATTTGCTGAACACACCATATACTTTAAACGTAAGCTTTACTCGATTTTCTATGCCGATTGACAATACAAAATTTGAATTTGGGGAAAACTTTACCTCCCATAAAATGAAACCCAGATGTAAACTTTCAAAACGCCGATACAAGTGTCGCATTTTTTCGTCTCTTCTATCAAAATTTATCAGACCTTGTATTTTTTTCTGTGTTGTACAGTGTTACCTAACAAAGTCATATACATACAGTGGCCGACAAAAGTCTACGTATGACTACAATTTTGGTCATTTTATGAGATCAAAAGCGTTAAACAAAAAAGTAATGAAGCAGTTTTGTTTGAAATCTATTTTTATTGATATACAAAAAAAATATATTTATTGCAACATTAAAACATTAAAAAAGTATTGATAAAAGTCTACATACGACCAGCATGCGTTGGCTTTTGTTATTAAATATTAACCGAAAAAGCCGTTATTATTACTAATGGAAAAGTGCTGTTGGTTTTTTTTAATTGTTGTGTTAAATGTTTGCTTAAAATAGTATTCAGTTGAAGTTTATGCAGATTCAATTAATATTTAATTGTAGTAATGAAATTTCAATTGGTGTCCGAAATTTAGTTGTAAAGTGCCGAAATGAAGGAAAATCTTTTAGTGAAATATCAAAGGTTTTAAATTTAAGTAATTGTATAGTTCAAACAATATTTAGAAACTTTGAAAACAATGGTACAACTGAAAACAAGCTGCGTAGTGGTCGCCCAAAAAAACTATGTAGTAGAGACCTTCTCTTCCTTTTAAAAGAATTGAACAAAGATCCAAAATTAAATGCCACAATATTGGCCCAAAACTGTAATTGTACATCAACGAACCATACAAAGAACTTTAAATAATAATAGTTACCATATCAGAACTCCTAGCAAAAAGCCTTTAATTTGCGACAAAAGTCGAAAACTCTGATTCTAACTCGCCAAAAACCATATTGAAAAGGACATGGTTTTCTGGAAGAGAGTTTTGTTCACTGACGAGTCGAAATATAACATATTTGGAAGTGAACGGATCCGAAGAACTTAGTCGCCACTGTTAAGCATGGTGGAGGCAGCGTGATCGTTTGGGGTGCTGTCGCTGCTTCTGGAGTAGAAAAGTCAGTATTTATTGAGGGTAATATGGATCGTTATTTGTACAAATCCATTTTGGAACAAAATTTGAAACCATTGGTTGACATTTTAAATCTTGGCCAGAGTTCGATTTTTCCGCAAGTCAAAAATTGGCTGCTCTACCATACCCCACTACAGCTGCACACACCACCTCAAAGCCCGGACATAAATGTAATTGAGCACGTGTGGGATATTCTAGAACGAAAAAATCATATTACTAGTGCCCCAATGCTAAAAGAGAAGCTTCAAGAAGATTGACAAAACATTACGTCCTCAGAGCTGGCAAATTTTGTTGCTTCGATGCCCAGACGATTACAGGCAGTGTTAGATGCCCGTGGTGGCCCAACGAAATATTAATTTCAATGAAAAGTAATAACTTTTAATACTGGAACAAAGTTCTTTATGGTAGTGCACATATCGTATGTTTTTTAGTATTTAGTGAATAAAAGTTTAAGTTTAAAACATATTTAGTTTTTTTTTTGTAATATATTAATAAAAATACATTTGAGACAGAACTGTATCATTACTTTGGTTTATTATGATTTCAAAATGCATAAGTTGTTTTTAAATATTTTGCCTCAGTGTCGAAAAATTTTGAAATTCCTTATATATTTATAATATAAACATAGATTACATAGATCTCAAACTCTTTCACAATAGCTGTCAGTGCACGCAACTTATGAGAGTGTGTTGGACATACGTCGTATACATATACTAAAATATTCGAATGTGTATGAAAAAATTTGTTTGTTATTTAAAGAAGAAGAGTTTGAGATCTATGTAATCTATGAATATCAGACCCATTTCACACCATTTTTTGTAAAATCTTCCCAGCATATCTTTTCATAGACCTTTCCATATTATGCACTCAAATGTTAATAGAAACATATATCATTATTAAAACATTTCCTGATGATTTACTGGCATTTAGTGATGTCTTTAAAAAGCATTTCCTAAAGTTATAATGAAATATTCATTCATTTCATCACATGCCATTATATTAAATGTTTCAACATTATATACATAAATAACTCGAGTGCGTATAATCTGCTCATTTCTCATAAGATTATAACAATATTCATCATTTTCATTTATAATTCAATGTGAATGTATATAATAATGTTAATTTCATAACATTTTCTTCGTTTCATTTGCCACCAATAATAAGCAAACTTAACGAATTACAATCTTACCACTTACCTGATTTTACGACATAATATTAAGAATAATAATAAATCAATGGATTTCTGTATATAAATGTTTGCCTTATATTGACGCCATTTGGTCGTTCAAATATGTATACTTTGTGTATAATAATCCTTGCTGAAACATTGAACGTTATGATGATTTTTTTCTCCTCTTACCAAGCCAATTTTTTTATAAAAAATTTCGTATGTTTTATGGCTTAAATGTATAAAAAAAAGTTTATTGTTTTCATTTTAATGTTATTCATCATTCAAACATGGTAACACCACAATAACAGCAACAACAGCAAAAAAGGCTTAATATAAGTTAAGTTCAAATAATAATAATAAAAAGGATCATTACTATCAATATTCTTAAATCATCCAAAGATACAAACAAAAAAATAAGACGAAGAAAAAGTTTTATCTCCACAAATATTACAATGGATGACTTCATATATTTTAGCTATGTTTGTTTCATATCAAAAAGTTTCAAAAAAAAAAAAAAATTACACTATGTTTCCACTGAACGTGTTTTGAAACAAAACATGTTTTCCTATACAATTTGTTTTTAAATACATGTTTTGCTCAAAACACGTAAGTGGAAACATAGTATTAAAGAAAAAAAAACTGAAAGGGGGAATTACTAAGAAAAACATTAATACTTTCAACTCGTTATGGAATACGGACAAAATTGCATGTAGTATTATAAGATGATTGTTATGAATAAATATATTGAATTGTGTGAAAAAGAAAGTACTTTCAATAAAATATTATTTCAAATAATAAAAAGATGAACACAAAAAAAAAAGTAAGATGAAATATAACATCATTTCATATCACAAAACCATACAAATGGATTTACATCGGTTTATCAATCACACATAAAAGAACAAAAAAAAATAAAATATAAATTTCAAAAAAAATAAAAAACAATTCCTATATTGATATTTTCCTTACATAAAACAGTGGTCCAAAAGCCCCAAAATATAATAGAAATAAATAATCGATTACAAAAAATTATTAATATGGAGGTTTATATAGTCATGCATAATTTAATGGTATCCATATACACTGCGTTGCAAAGCTTTAATTACACATTAATTTCATTAATTTGGCCTTAACTGAGATATAGGTTTGTCAGATTTATATACAATTTTAGTATATACGTTCTGAATTGTATCCAAATTATGACCTGAGGCAAATTTATGAGTTCAAAGTTCGCATATTCCATCTGATACAATCATATCAGGTCAAGAGTCGGATACAAGTATAGATGATTTATATATAATTGTATCAATTTATATCTAAAATGAGTAAGATCTGGTGAGATATAATAATATCAAGTACCATATAACAAATTCTCTTAATACAAATGATCAGTATTCATGTAATTGTATGTAATGATATAAGCCGTAATGTGATTGCATTCAAAGTCCGATATGACTTGATCATATTATATAGACTAGATATAACTATTATTACCTGGGATATAAATAACTGTTTTTACTTGGGTACACTTACACTTAGAAACGCAAAGACCGATGAGAACAAACTCTAAACGGTAGAGGAATAGTTGTGCTTTCAGAAACGTTTTTGGAATCGATATCTAGCTTATTTTTACAGACAATACAGATGATCATTTTGATAATTAAAGTAAACAAAAAAGCTTTAAAAATATATACTTTAACATAAATTTTTTAAAATCAAATGCACAATCACATAACAATTTTACTTATCACAAAATAAGCTATTTACAGACTTAACATTTATTCCTAATCTGGTATGTGATGTATTTCACTTTCGATCGAAATTGATAACTTAATCGATTATCATTTGTTTTAGAAAGCACATATTCGACAAAAAACTTTCATCAATCGATTCAGTTGAGAGTATAGACACAATGCAAAGGTTCTATGCAATTTGACATTTGATTTCGTGCACCTATTTCCGTGAGAGATAACACTTATTTTATTATCTCACTGGAATTTCTTATTCTGAATGGTTCGAAATTTTATCACAAAATCAAGAAGAAATATAGTCTATACAATCTACACAAAAAAAAATCTACTTTATCAGTTTTATCCTTATATGCTAAAAAATGCAAATATTGTATTACCGTTCATTCCAGTGCAAATCCATTGAATATGCCCTGAAATATTTAAAAAAGAACTTTAAATTTTAACTTATTTTCGCTATGCTGGTAATATTTAGAAACTATTAGCGGCATGATTGCAGTCGAATAAAAGATACTATTCTAAAAAAAAATTTCATGATTTTGGGGTTAAATTTCGAAAAATTAAGCAAAATGTATGAAAAAATGGGCAAATGATAATATAAAAACCGCGACGTTTCAAAAAACTGCAAATAAGAAAAAACTAAACATTTTGGACAGATTTGGATTCAGCATAATTAAGTTTAATAAAAAATATGTACTTCACAGACAAGTTCTGCAAAAAGTTGAAAATGTGTTGAGTAGTAATTTTTCCGTGACGTTTTACCTTTACGTTTTGAATTGTATTGTGCTTATTCTCAGATATTTCAATTTATGACATTTATTGTCATTTAAAGTGAAATTTTTATTTCGATATTGAGTGAAATTTATCATACACCAGAATAAATGAAAATTTATTGTTATATACAAATGGATTAATAAAACTTACGAAATAAGTGTCACTTTTTTGTGTCAAGTTCGAAAACAAATTTTATGCGACCAATGCTGCTCGCATGATGCAAATCGAAGTGTAGAGGGTTGCTGATGAATGCTGCCACAAAAAGGAAACGTAGGAAACATTTTTTTTGTGTAATTAATTGCTTCGATTTCTTTTTTTTCAAAATGAACGATTTTGATGTTGAAACTAGAATTAATATTGTGCGCCACTGACACCCATTGGATTCTGTAATTTTCGTCTAAATTTAGTTTATTGTCACATTTGGCACTCCTCCTAACAATCAATTTGGCATTAAATGTTAAACTTACCTGAAGGAATACTGCTTTAAAATTAGCAATAAGTGAATTGACATCTTCAAAATTTAAACGTATAAAGTACAGTCTGTACAATCTGGCAAATTTAAGGTAAAATGCGTTACTTTAAGGTAAAATGGGTAAATTTAAGGTAAAATAAAAAAATCTTAAAAATATTGCAAGAAGGTAGAAAAATACATTTTAAAAATTGCTCTCACATAATTTCTAGCCCATATTCATCGAAGAAAACGATTTTTCACATATATTGTAAAAGAAATATTTTTTCGCAACGTAGAAGAATAGGTTCATAGTGCCTATTATTTTTCTGGTTTGTGGTCCTTCTATATTGCTACTAGAATGTGTGTTTGATGCATCACTTAACAATGATAAAAACTGGAGTGTACCTATTAAGTATATTATCGTTATGAGCTAAAACATCATCATCATCAGTATTATCACAACAATTAAATTTTGGATTATAGAGTAAACAGTAAATGTTCTCATTACTATATTATCGATTATCACACAGTTTTATATGCTCGATGATGTTACAGTAAATAAAACATCAAATCAATTGACAAAAATGTTAAGAGTCATTTAATGACATAATAAATATTTATAATGGTTTCAAATTTTCTAAAGAAATTTATTCAACACTCTTACACTAACACAGATAGAAACATTCGCACACACATTCAAATATTTAGCAACCTAAAGTGAATAAAAAAAATTACATGTTCAATATAAAATTCTTTAGTGTGTTTGTGATGTTAGTAGGGAAAGCTCTCTTCAAATTATTAAAATTTGGCAATGGGCGGGGAATGAAAAGTAAAAATTAATGAAATAAAAATGATGCACTAGATATGTAAAGCCATACCCCACTGTAGCATCAAACTAACGCCATAGTTGATCACCGTGTACATTTATCTCTGTTAGTTTTTGAAACAAAGGCGAAGTTTCAAGTTAATGCTCTTTTGCTCTGCGATGTCTTCGAGAAAAACGCGATGTACGAATCTAAACAATCAAGTCAAAATTTAGAATCGTTGTAGGGGTGGGTAATGGGCTTCAGTTTTGAACACTGGTGCATACATAATTTCTATAGCTAAATTAGTTTTCGAAATATGGACCTTTTAAAAATCGCCTAAATAAAAACCATAACGCAAAAAGTAAAAGAGCTGGAGGAAAAATGTTTTCACCTGTGAACTCAGCCCTATTCCCCAATACCGGTCCTAAATTTCTACTTGATTGGCTAGATTCTTATATCGCGTTTTTCTCGAAAACTAAGCATCGCAGAGCAAGAAGAGTATTTGTTTGGAATATCGCATGTGTTTCTAAAACTAACAGTGATAAATGTACACGGGCAACTATTTTTAATTTCTCGTAAATTTTTAAAAAAAATTTTTTTAATTTTAGCTTTTTTTCCAATTCGAGCGATTTTTTTTAGTTTTGGTGATTGTTTTTCAATGTTGGCTATTTTCTTTAAATTTTCGGAGATGTTTTTTAATTGTAAAGATTTTTTAAGTTTTAGCGATTTTTTTTTGCATTTTTGGCGAGTTTTTAAATTTTGGCAATTTTTTGCAATTTTAGCGATTTTTTTTTTAAATCGATTTAGTAAAAACTGAACGATTGAATTCAGTGATTGAATAAATCGAAGGATTAAAAATGATTGAAGGCTCTAGAAATACAATCGAATGAGACCAATTGAGGATTCATTAAGTATAAATGTTTTTAGTACATTGTGAAGTTTTTTAATTTACTATCACAAATATTGCATTTATACATTTTAATTTGTTTATTAATTCACAAAAGATCTCAATAAATTTTAATATTTAATTTTTTTTTAGCTTTTTTAATTTAAAAACGTCAAAATATTTATTACTATTATAATCTAGTATATTTTCAAACTTTGTGCGTAAAAAAGATTTTTAATACTACTTGTAGACATGATGTGTTTAAATGTAAACACATAATGGGTAAAAATACTGTAAGTGTGTATTATTGTATATAAAAGTGTGTGCAACATAGTTGTACACATTCTGTGTTTAAATTTACCGAATTTGCATAATAATACATTAAACTTTACTAATTTTATAGTAGTAAATTTATAATTATTTTTTAGGGTGTAGTTATTTCGGTAACGTTATTTTAGGGATAACGGGTTTTCAGTAATTTCGGTAACGGTATTTTAAGGATAGCGTTATTTCAGTTATTCAGGTAATGTCAAGGTACACCAATATTTTTGGCCCCATTATGCCCGATCTCAAATGACTGGCTAGTTTATGATCACATTTGTAAATATATCTATTTACATAAATTTTTTCCCCCAATTTTGTCAGATTATTTCGGTAACGGTATTTTAGCCATATATTATTTAACATATAGATTTAAAAGCTCTTCGAAAAAAGTCGAATAAAAGCCAAACAATTACTAATGTCGGAAAAAGCTCAGGAAAAAGCTCAGAAATTTAACACGCATACATATTTTTTTTTTTTTTTGCTTAATCCAACCATAATTGTTTAACAGTTCACTTAAAACACATTTTTTTTTAAATAACAAAAATACTTGAAAGTTATCGGATATGTTTCGTATACAAGTGAATGCGTCTCCAAAAGCTCTTTCATTTGATACCCCTTTTGTCTAAAATTTCTCTAAAACAATTCGCAATAAGCCGAAAAATGAAAAATTTTCGTTTTTAACCCCACTTTTTAATCCCTTAACAAGGGATTGGACAGCTAAAAAATGTATGTGTCCTTTTTTTTGTTTAAATCACTTATCTAAATTTCATTAAGATCGGAGAGAACCCTTCGGAGACTCCCCTTGTTAGTAACGCCTAAACATGAGAATGGACAGCTAAACAAAAATTTTTATTTCCTACAACATTTCCGAAGTTCATTAAGATCTGCCGGTCAGGGTCGTTCCTTGTTAGAAATTTTATTTTCACTATTAATAAAAGCGAAAAAATTACATATTACTTCAATAATTAATAATGCTAGAGAAGACCTCAAATCGAACTGAAACTTAACAATATTTAAGGATTAACATATTCAAATCCACCCAATTGTATGTTTTGTGAATGATTGAATAAATATGGATAGATGAATGAACGAATGACAAAACAAAATAAATTAATGCATGAATCAGCTATTTAAACTCTGGGAATATAAATAAATTATTTTTTTTATAACTGATCAATGTGAATATTGAAAATTTATTTAAATTTGAATAAAAACAAACTGACAAAAAATATTGTATAAACACATATAAACAAAAATAACTTAAAATTTTGCTGACATATTGTTAAAATAATACTTAAATATACTTGTAGAACAATTAGGGTCGGTTCCAAAAATCCAACAAACTTTTAGCAAGATTTTAAATGATTTTTTTTTTTGCTAAGAAATTTTTTATTATTAAATTCTGAAAATATTGTCCAGTCACCCTCCGTTTAGAAATTTTATGACATCGAGATGCTGTACAATTTTTCTTGTTTGCTATCATTCTGATATTAATGAGAACTCTTAAGATCCTTAGACTTTTTCCAATAACACAGAAAAAATTATTGTCAAAAATTTCAATTGAATTTTTGTTCACTTTCAATTAAAAGTTTAATAATATGTATTAAATGCTTTATTGAAAATCAAGTTGGTGCACTCAAAATGTCCAGTTGTTATAGCTCATAATGGCAACAAAGAAACAAATGCCAAAATTTGAAAAACATCAGCAAAATTGGGGAAAAATCGACAAAATTAAAAAAAAAAATCGATTAAATAAAAAAAAAAAAACGCAAAAATTTTGAAAAAAGTGTAAACATTTTTTTTGGTGATTTTTTTAAATTCCGATAATTTTTTCAAATGTTATCGATTTTTTTCCAATATTATAGATTTTTAATTTAACTTTGGTTTTTTTTTTCAATTTTGATGATTTTTTAGTTTTAACGATTTTCTACCCAACTTTGGCGAATTTTTGCAAATTTTAATTAAAGTTTTAGTAGTAGCTACTACATTGAAATTAAGTACAATATCAATTAAATTTTTAATAGATATGATTAAAACCTTAATTGAAAATAAAATCAATTAAACAGTTACAAATTATTTTAATTCCTTAACAGGGCCGAATTCAATTAAACTTTTAATTGAATCAGCAAATCTTTTAAATATTGAAAAAGAAGTTTTTTAGTTTTTCCAAAAAAAATCTAAATAAATTTAAAAAAAAATTGCAATACAAATTATTAAATACCAGCAAACAAAGTTCGGTTAATTACAACTGAACTTGAATCCAGATTTCAAACAAAAATCTAGTCCAATTAGTTAAAAAAATACATTTTTCATATTTCGAAGCCAACTTATTCGTTTGAGTGTACTTTGAGCAAGCGAAATAGAAATTAATTCGAAATTAATTAATATATGCAAATATTATAAAAAAAAAAAAATATTCTTTTATGTGTATTAGGGCGTTTCAGCATTTCCACTTTTTTGGATTCATATAACTCTTAAGGCGGAATATGAATACTTATGTGTGTACTTTTTGCCGACAAGTTTTAACTTTTTTAAAGTAGTTTGGTCTCCTAAATCCGAATATGAAAAAACGTTCTACCGGCTCTGCTTTCTGAGTTATGGTCCACTCTTTTTTTTAACCCTCTTACCAGGGCAAAAATAGTTTATTGGTCAATAATGCGGAGATGTATTTAAAATCTGTTTTATTTTTTATGAATTTGAATCCTGCATAAATTTAACTGTAATTTGAATGTCGCGAAATTTGCTCTATTTTGAAACTCGGAGGGGGCTCGAAAATGCTTTTTTTTGGAATTGCACCTACAACATTCAGATTTGTTAAAACAATTTCACATATTAAGCATGTTTATAATATTTATTTCAATAAATAAACTAGGCGTAAAATTAATTATTCAATCTATTAAGTAGAGCCAGAAATATATGGAAAATAGGTCCAAGTATTGAACCAAATATTTTTTGAAGTACATTAGGCCTATATTTCGGGAGGCTGGTTCAGTTTTGGTGTTTTGACTTCAGATTCGCCAAAGGACTTAAAAAAAGTTATATTATAAGTCTGTGCAAAAACTTTTCTATTTCCATAAAATATTTGAATTTCTGTTAAATTTCGGCCTAACTCTGAAAAATCGTTACTTTATATCGACCTCTAATTATTGACCGATTTAGCTGAAATTTGAACCTATCATTACTAAGCACTACTGAAACAAGGCAGACTTGTCTACCTCTACAATTCGACAGTAATTTTTTTGGGGCCCTTAATGTTATGTAACATGTAAATTCTTCATAAATTAACCCTCTAGTGCGCAAGAAAACCAAATTAAATGAAATACTATTTAAAGGAAAGGAAATGGTTAAAAAACAAACTTTTGTTCTAGCAGTTTGTATAATTTTAGTTTATAAGGACGCAGGAGGCGAAAAATCCTTTGATGCAAATTTGCATCATTGCGCATTTAGCTGTAAATTCAAAATCTAACTTTTTATACTTCAATAGTGATTTAAATGCACAATATTTTTGTTTCTTTTTAAAGCCCAACGTATTATTTATTTATTGCTTATGAAATTTTACATTTTTTTTTAAAAAAAAAGATAACATTTTAATTTTGTTCATTTTGTATGAAATTTTACAAAGCAATTTTTGGTTTTTGTTAGACATAAAGATATGTTACACTTGCTACAAATCAGTTGACTTTGGCCCTTACAACCCGGCAGCTTGCATCTTACCCTTTTTTCTTGGAATTCCGGTAAATGGTCCACATGATCGTGCCTGATATCTACGGATGGTATAGCTGATGCTGGACCTCGTTTTTGCTTTCGGACATGCAATCTTTCGACAGAAGGTGAATCGTTGGTTCTTGGACATTTCTGTTTTGTGTTTATTTTCAGAAGTGTGAATGACAGATCTTTACGAAATTTTAATAGTGTAAGAGTCGTATTCCCTGTTGCTCGCTTATACAAAAACCAAGCATTTGTAACTGATAGGTCCAGTAGATGGTAGTAGATTCGGTACCGCCCCATCATGATGTCTAAGAGATCAACACCGCCCATATGACGGTTGTACTCTTTGACAATCGCTGGGCACTTAACCATGATCGATTTGCGTTCCCGACGGTCGAATCTGCGAATATCATTTTCTTTCCACAAGACGTTTGCGAGCTTTAAACCTTCAAAGTCAGCAACGAATTGAAATGATGATCCCCTGGAACATTTTTTTATTTCTTGATCAGTTGGTAATTTACAATTTTGTATCCTATTTCTGACTGTTCCAACTGTATGTATGCCCTTTTAAATAAACAAGCAACGGGATGGCAGTGTAATAATTGTCGAAGTAAACTTTATAGTTACATCCATTTGGGACATTTCGTAATAGTCGCACAACAACGTTGGCAGAAGCTCCTAGATCAGGCTCACTTGGCAAACGTTTATGCGGCAAATTGTCTTGGCCCGTATATATTTCAAAATTGTATGCAAAACCTGATACTCCAGAAAGTACAAATAATTTGTAGCCCCACTTGTGTGGCTTTGAAGGCATATATTGTTTCAAATGATGAGAGGCTTTACTTGCGCACATTTTTTCATCAACAGATAAGTGTTCTTCTAACGGACTGGATGAAAATTTTTCATTTGAACATTCTACCAGTGGCCGAACCTTGTATAATTTATCGTAACAAGGATCTGTTTAATCAGCAATGAAATTTTCATTATTGTTCAAATGAAATATTGATCGTATTTTTAATTTTTTTTTTTGAGGCATGCATTCCTTTTCACAGTCCAAACCAATTTGGCTGTCCCATAGAAGGCGAATATTGGAGTAATTCTGTATTGATGACAAAATTGGGATGCCCATAAATTGGTAAATATCAGTTTTTTCCAAAATAAAGCGCTCTTCAATATTTTTTTGCTTCGCATACAAATTAGATTCCTCAACTATATGTTGTAAAATGTCTTCATGAAAGAAGTAGTTGAAAAATTGGAATGGAGTCTGAAAGTTCTTTATAAATTTCGGCTAATCGGTATTTCCTCCAAATTTTATTTCGTCTTCACTGACAGAAAATTTAGTTTTTTTCCAGACAATATGTCTGCAAGCCTCTCGTGTTAAGAAATTTGTGGCACCAAGTAGATTTTCCGGAATTTCTGGAGCTATATTTTCAGTTACATTTTCATCTACACTATTCAAGTCGTTCATGAGATCCACAATATTTTCATCACCCAGAAGGTGTTCTAGATCTTCATTATTTAGAAGCTTAATTTACACAATTTCATCATCGGAGTCGTCTAATTCATCTTCACTTGCAGCAGAATCAAACAAAATACGGAGAATATCCTCCTCTAAAAGTTGTTTTCTTGACATATCCTAAAAATCCGTTACATACGAAAAATTTTTTTTACTATCGCTTAAATGCGCAGTGATGCAAATTTGCATCAAACCGTTTTTTTATACACAGCAAAGTATTTACCACAAAAAAACAATAAACACTATTAGATTTTAATAAAAAAGAGTGTAACTTATGTAAAAATCACAACTGTTTAATAAACTTGTTGAAATTAATTAAATTTAAGGTCAGAAAAAAACACAGTTTCCTCTACGCACAACAAACTAATGAGCAGACACTTCAAAATTGCACAATAATTCAATGCTGCTATAACGGTACTTCAAAAGCAGAGAAAACGACGCCTACTTAAATGGAGACAACATATAACGAACATTTACATAAAACTGTTTTCAAATTTTGAAACTACGGAGAGATTTTCGGTATGATTCAAATTTGCATCACAGCGCAAAATAACAGTAACTCAAAAAGTTAATATAAGTCTTTTAGACCTAGATGTTTTATATTTTTGAATTAAAAAAACCTTAGAGATAGCTTAATTTTTATTTCGAAATATGAAAATTTATAAATTTTACAGTTATATTAGTTTTTTGTTTTTATATACATCGAGATTATTTTTATGTTATTTTAAATTTATAACGAGCTTTCAACCTCCGTATATTTACAAAAATAAAGCAAATCAAACATATTAGCTAGGTTGATACTAGTATTTCGATCTGGCTAAAGATCTCATCAGAACCCGGAGTTTTAGAAAAGCTAGAGCCTATATAATAGGCAGAACTTTAACAAAAAACCTATTAATAATCAATGTTGCTCCATTCTTGTCTTCTTAGTAATCAACCACGTGGTTAGGTCTTTTCCTAACAAGCATCATGACGTTACTAAACTTTGAAGACCAAAAATGTTCTATTTATATAAAAAATTTTTAGTGTGTACTCTGGCTCAAGTAATATTTTTTACAGTTATATTAGTTTTTTGTTTTTATATACATCGAGATTATTTTTATGTTATTTTAAATTTATAACGAGCTTTCAACCTCCGTATATTTACAAAAATAAAGCAAATCAAACATATTAGCTAGGTTGATACTAGTATTTCGATCTGGCTAAAGATCTCATCAGAACCCAGAGTTTTAGAAAAGCTAGAGCCTATATAATAGGCAGAACTTTAACAAAAAACCTATTAATAATCAATGTTGCTCCATTCTTGTCTTCTTAGTAATCAACCACGTGGTTAGGTCTTTTCCTAACAAGCATCATGACGTTACTAAACTTTGAAGACCAAAAATGTTCTATTTATATAAAAAATTTTTAGTGTGTACTCTGGCTCAAGTAATATTTTTTACAGTTATATTAGTTTTTTGTTTTTATATACATCGAGATTATTTTTATGTTATTTTAAATTTACATTTAAATTACATTTTACATTTAAAACTTTTTCGACAAAAATCATATGATACTTTTTTAGTGTTTAACAAACCAAAACTATATGGGAAAAACTAACACAATGTTGAATATAGTTCAATAAAATAATTCAAAATCTTAATTTTTTTTTTTTTTTTTAACAATAATTTGAAAGGTCTATTTTAATGTTTTATCGATTTTATCTTTAACAAATCAAAGAAAACCTTATTTTTCGCCGTAAATTGTGGCTGCTTGTAAAAATTATATTCCAAGGTAGAGACTTTTTCTTTTAACAAAAAAAAAAAAAAAAAAAAAAAAACAATTAAATATGAGTTAGTTTTATTAAATATAAGTCACTGTTATTATTTTCGGTACAGAATTAGTTTTACTTCAATTAATCTAGGTCTAAAAGACCCAGATTAACTTTTATGTGCAAAAACAAGATTAACTTTCTAGGGTCCCTGATTCAAGGTTCTCTGATTAATTTTATGTTATTAATAAACAATTTCAGCAAAATATTAAGACTCTCAACAGTTGATTAATTTCTGTAGATCTCCGGTGGAGCCGGCAAGGGAGCGTCGTATGCCATTGGTTAGGTATCCTGCAATCTCTTTAGCTTTCTATACTCGTTGCTACAAATAAAATGTTTGTTTTCATGTTAAATTTAATTATTTGTTCACTTTATTCTTCTGCATTCAATTGCGTAGTCAGTGCTAAACATGTTCGTGTAGCATTTATTTTATTTTCCACTTAAAATATAAAAATAAATTAATTTTTTCTTCAACAATATATTTACAAAAGAAAAAGAAGAAACACTTTTGAATTTCACTTTCGAATAGAAAATGAAGGGAGGAAAACAATCACTTGACTGTCATTGTGAATGAAGTGATTTTTTTTTTCATACTAGAGTCGCATTTTAGTAGTATACCCAAGTAAAAAAGTTTTGATGTAATTATATACACTGATTTATAATGAAATATTGCCAAATCTATAGTAATATAAAATTTTATCTACCACTCATAAAAAAAAAACGGTTAGTTCAAAAGCCAGTTAAATCTGTTATAATTCTGTTGAACTAAGTTTTTCTGTTGCTTACGTTTAAATCAGTTATTTAGCTAAGTTCTTAGTTATTTTATTTCAACACAAAAACAAATTTCATTCATATTTGGACTAATTTTTCAATCTAAAATTAAGTACAAAATTTACAAATTTGCCACTTAAGTTAAACTACAATTGTTTTTAAAAAAAATATTTTTTACGTCTCCGCTATTAGTCGCACTTTTTTTTCTCATAATTTTAGTTTAAACTATATAGTCTATATAACCAGATATATTCCTGGTAATAAAAATGGACTTGTCTATTTTTAAATTCGAAGAGAATATTTTAGCAGAATGTTTCCGTTGATTTAACTTAAAAATTCTGTTGATTTTGCTAAATTCGTACTTAATTGAAAGACAAATGTCAACCAAAATTTTGTTCTTCTAAAATTTAGGTCATCGAAATTTAGCAGACTGTGATTCTTCTGGCGCAAATTCTGGTACTATTTTCTGTTGTCGTAGCTGAATTTTCATCTATTTGTAAGGGCTTTTTATGAGTGCCGATATATAATTATAGAGCAATTCCATATGAAAACGATCAAAATTGGCAAATTTTTGGACTACCCCTCTCCGATTTTAAAATAAATAGTCTCAATCGATTGCCCAGCAAAAAATAATGTACTTACATATATATAAGATATATATCTTTCTTTATAGTGCAATATATAAAAATCTCCAATTACATTTCGAACTACTATATGATCACTAGGGCAACCAAAAATAAGATCAGGCTTGTTTTTTTATTTGAAAGGATAGCACTATTTACATATTACACTATTTACTATTTACAATACAAGTTCTGATCATGAAATTATGTAAATTTAAAGCTATATTTGTTAGAACATTTTTAGCATATTTTTTGATATTGCTATTTTAGCTTATTTTGTAAATATTAGCTGCTTTTTGAGTTTATTCTTTGAAAATTAAGCTGATTTTTTAACTATTTTTTTTTTTAATTAAAAGTTAAAATTTAATGTTACATGTTGTTGGTTTATCAAAAAACATTTTGATAACACAATTTTAACAATTAAAGCTTACAAGGGAGGTATCCCGACCCGGACCTCTAGATATTAATGAATTTCGAATATGTTGTAGAGAATAAAAATTTAAGGAACTCATATTTTTTTAGCTACCCAATCTCATGTTAAGGCGTTACTAAGTCGGGTCAAAAATTACCGCATTTACTGTGTTTTTCGGTATATTTCGCTCTATTTAAAGTAACTACCCAGGCAGAAAAATGCAATCGACACCGTGTTGGCAAAGCGTCGGCGACTGCCGGTTATGCGTTATATTAAATTAAATAAATTTTGTGAAATATTTGTAATAAAACACATTTAAAAAGCAGCAATACGGTTCGGTATTAGTCTTATACATAATATTTAAATGTGTGAAATATAATAAAATAAAAATGCTTCTAATTGGTTGTAATATTTTAAAAACAATATTGCCAAACAGTTTTGAGGGGAGTACTGGTAAAATACATTCTTTGCAAACAAAATAGTGTTTTCCTAGTACAATATTAGTTGTACCTTTGGTAACTTTTGGGACGGTGGGTTTTACAAAAATGTCAGTTTTTTGCCAATACTATTTTTTTTTTGTACGGTTGGCTATTTCTACCTGGGTATAGACATATTTGGTATCAAATAAAAGGTCTTTTAAGTATTTTTATTATGAGTATTAAGTATCTTATTAGTAACACTAAATCTGACGTTTTATTAAGGAATTTTGGTCCTGTTAAGCTAGAAATAACGCATGGCAATGCGTATTTAATTTAATGGAGGGGGGGTGGGTGTTTGAGCTTTTGCCGATATTCGACTTGTTTCCCCTACATTTCAAGTAATTCAAAATTGTGGCAACCCTGAGTCCACTATATGTACAATATGAGTATCAGAATTTTTGTTTTCTTGAGTACTTTAACCTGTGTACAAACAAATACAGGTAGGGATAACTCCCGTGTTAGGCAATAAAACTTTTCTATTACCTTCGTTTGAATGATCAAATTTTACAAACATTTTATTTGTAGTAACGATTTTAATAAAAAGTTATGAAATTTAACAGTTTATTTTTTGTTTTTTTTTTTTAAATTTAAAGGCTTATTTTTATATTTACACGGCTTATTTCGATCCTTTTCAAAGCGCTTAAAAAATTGTTATTATATCTGTTATTTGGTTGGGTAATGATCACATATGGACAATTTCAGAAAAAGTCCAACCACGAGTGGAAAATGCAAAGTGCTCAATGTCAATAATAAAGCTTCAATGTCTATAATTTATAAATGTAAAAGCATTTTTAATTTTTCTTATTTCTTGGCCGAAATATACAACTGCAAAAAAACATTTTTTTTCTGAGCCTTTTTGCGATTTATATCAATATTGTTCTCAAAGATGCTTTATCGTTTTATCAATGTGCAAGGAACAACATTGATGGAGTTAAACTTTTTTTATATATCGACAGAACAAATTAAGGGTTCTTCACCTGAACTGCCTTAGCTATGGCAGAATGTTCCAAATATTTCTAATTTCGACAGCGAAAGCATTGAGGTTGCTCGGACCTCTTATTCATTAAAATTAACTTATAAAATCCAACTTTATTAACTATTATATATCCTAAAATACCTAACTGAGATTATGGAACTTTATTTCGATATGATTTTTGTTATTATTATTACATTTACTTGAAGTTAACTTTATGTTATGGTTTCTTTAGATTTTTTTAATTAAAGTTGAATCATTATTATTACCAAATTTAGTGTTTTTTGGTCTCTTAGAAAAAATTGTCCCGTCCGTATTTGTACTTTACCCAATTTAAAAAATTAAAAGAAAATTTTCATATTTCATAAATCTGCACATCAAATTTTTTTTACTACATTATTGATTTTGCCCAATGTTTATCCTCAAATTTAGTACTCTTCCTTACGATGCACTGAGGATAGGTGGCATGACATAACGTCCAATGACATAATGTCCATGGACGTTATGTCACTCGAAAAGTGTCATAATGTCCATGACATAAAATCCATGGACAATATGCCACTTTTGGGGTGACATAAGGTCCATGGACATTATACTCCAGTGTGGAAACAGATCAGTAAGTTTGAAGTTTCTTTTGTGTCGCACGCAGAAAAAACTTTATTTCGCGAAGCCGCCTGCCGCGTTCTACGAGGAAAATAACCCCTAATAGCGGCCGAAGGCTGCCACCTAGAAGAACTTTTTTTTTCAAATCAGATGTCGAATCCGTTGAAATCTTATATTTTAAAGACATCAAGTAATTTGTAAAAACAAGTTTTTCTGTGTGGAGGCCTTCGGCCGCTCTTAGGGGTTTTTTTCCTCCGTAGAACGCGACAGGCGGCTTCGCGAAATAAAGTTTTTTCTGCGTGCGATTATACGATTTATAAATTTAGTTTTATTTTGTGATATACTACTAAAGAATATTTAAAAAAACTGTATTGATATACTGAATATTATTAATCTTTTATTTTAAAAAGTCTGGACGCTATGCCACATTTGAAAGTAACATAATATCCAAAAAATTGTCATAAAGTCCATGGACATTATGACACTTTTCGAGTGACATAACGTCCATGGACATTATGTCATTGGACGTTATGACATGCCACCCTGAGGATATATACCGCATCTTTACATCCCTTTATTGTATTTGGCTCAACTAAAAGTGTGCGAATGTCGCGTCCGTCGCCTAGGAATTGCCCATATGTCACATGTAATAGCATATATTTTTGTACAATTTTATATAGTTGATATACAATTACTTCACATTATATAAATTTAATCTTTTTGGATAAGGACAAAATTCGGCTTCAACTGCATCAAATTATATCTTATTTTATCAAATTGGATCAAATTGTATCAAACAATGTCTAGTTGTTTTAGATTAGATCTAGTACTATGATGCAATTAGATGTTCTCATTTTTCTTATATAATTATATATAATGCGAAAATTCACAAATATTTTTTTTTACTTGGGTATATCTTTTTTTTTTTGCACAAAATTTGTTCCGTGCATTAGATGGGTTTGTAGTCTAGACTTTAGACACATTAAAAAAAGCAGAATCAACTGAAAAGTTCTTATATAAATATTTTATACTGAAAAAAAGATGATACTTTTTTCGTGTTTAACCCATTTTAACCAACGTGTCTGTAAAGACACGTCAATTTTAAAAGACTACTTTTGATTGGAAGACGAAAAAACATGCTAATGACTTATTATTTTTTTGTACATTACCTTGTGATGAGTACTCAATAGAGTTGTCAGTCGATTAAGAATAATTCGATTAATCGATCAAACAAAACCAAACTCTTGTTCGAATAATTTAAAAATTACGATTTTCGAATAACGAATAAATCGATTAATTAACGTCAATTAATCGAACATTTTTTTTTATTACAAAATAAATTAAATGAGAGCTTTTAATTTGATTTATTCTAATAAATTTTTAAAGAAGGATGACGAAAGCGATGATGAACTTAGTAATGAATGTGACGTTGATAATGTATTTCAATTAAAAATTAATATACAAAATGTTATAAGGAAACTACGGAAATACGTCAAACTTTTTAACAAATCCACCGAAAAACAACAAAAACTGCAGACATATGTTTGTCAACAAGAAGGAAATGAAGTTCGCGTTATTCATGACGTGAAACACAGATGTTCATCATTATCAAAGATGCTGTAAAAATTCATTAGAATTCATAAATGTGTTAATCATGCACTAATTGATTTTGGTTTAACACCATTTACGGACTTTGAAGTAACTGTTTTATCCAACCTTTATAAAATTTTACAACCACTTGATGTTGATATAAAGAGCTAGGAAAAGATAGCACATCCATAATAGAATTAGAGGGAGTAATCAAGTTTTTAATAAATAGTTTAGAAAAAATTAATAAATCTTTTGCAACAGACTTTCTAACACGTATTAAAATAAGAATAAATGAGAGACGTATAAAAGTTTATAATACGTTAATAATATTTCTGAATTCTGAAAATTTTCCGAGCAATGAAAGTTTCCTAAATATTCCCAAAAAAGTTAAATTAAAGAATATGCTAATGAATTGTACTCCAGATTATTTTATGTTCAACGTAATCACAATAATTCAGATAAAAGTATTGAAATAGAAGAAGTTATTAGTAATGAAAATAATAATATTTTATGCGAATTAAATAATTCAATTCAGAGTATTAAAAATACAGAAAATAAAAAAGACTTCAGCGATATATCAAACGATATGGTATATTTGAAAAAATCAGAACAGAAAAATTAGATAAACTATTTAATGCTCTTCTTACTATATCACCTACCTCAGCAATTAGCGAAAGAGTGTTTTCAAAATCTAATTTAATAAAAACCGAAACCAAAAAATGTTTAAAAGCAAAAAAAATTGAGTCAACTTTTGTTTTTAAAAGATTATTTCTTAAGAACAACCTAGCTATTTTATTTTAACGTTTTTTTTTTTGTTAGTTATGAATTTCTTGTTAATTAAAATATTAACTTTTTTATTTTTAAGTTTTTTTGTATGAATTGTTTATTTTTTGTTAATAAAAATATTATTTAAAAATAATTTTTTTTATTCGTTATTCTCATCGATTAATCGAATAATTTTTGAAATTTAATCGTTTGATCGAACGAGCGAAAACAATTATTTGAATTATTCGAACAAAGCTGAAAGGCGAATAATTGACAACTCTAGTACTCAATGATTACTACTAATTACCTTCTGGATTATTTCAAAAGATAAAATAATGTATTACTCTTATACAAACGCATATTTGATGAACAAAATTTTGATGAACTTTAAGGCAAAAAATAATGGTACAACATTATTATGAAAATCAGTTTTTAGGTTCATTATAATTTTTATTTTTTGTGTAAGCTAATGGATAATTGGTTGGTTTTTGGATCTCTTATGTTTTAAACTATAAAACACAAGATATCCAAAAACATCGGTGTGTTTATGATGCTCATAAATAATATGATTAAGTCATATATGACTTTGTGTCTCGGAAGTGATGCGACTCCATTACTCTTAATATTATTATATGCAAAGACATCTGCTAATTTTTATTGATATCATTTTTTTACTTGATGTTATTATGTTATTATGTCTCCAAATCTTACTCCATATATAAATACATAAGCCATATAGTAATCTAAAATTATGTAGTGATCGATAAGATTATATATGGTCACATGCTAAGTTTTATTATACTATGTGCCACGTCACAGTGAAAATATTTTCCTTCCCGACTAAAAAAATTATATTGAGTTTTATGGAGTCATATCAATTTCTATGTAACGCTATATGTAATCTTATTAAATTTCATCCGAAATATTTTCCCAAATAATTGTATCTGTTTGTATGGGCTTATATCTAATCTGATCCAATTACATAAATGTCAAGTACAATTTGATCCGAATTGCGGCCCGATAGATTTGTATTAGATAGTATTAGTTTAATTTCCAAACTGATAGAAATAGATATAATTATGTAAAAACAAGATGTTATTGTATCAGGATTTTGACCTGATGTAATTGCATACGATTTTATCTAAACTGAGACATCTAAAAATATTTAGAACCGAATTTTAGTCTCGAAAACTTGTATATATTATATGAAGATATACACAATTTCATACCTATCATATCCGCCAATTCCACAAAAAATTATTAAGAAACATATTACTCTTTAATGCAAATTAGGGCGTCTCGGAAGTAATGAGTATTATCCAGTTGATTATGGGAAGCAAATTGAGAATACTTATAGTTCGCTACTTGTAGTTTTTAAATTTTTCTACAACATTGTTTTCAAGTTTGATCATGTCGAGCATATTTTTTGGAATATATTTATAAAAAATGTTTATAGAGTAATTTTGTTCCACTACATCTCTAAATTTAAAATAAGTTGTAAATAAAATCATTTGTTTGAAACTAGATGATTTTGTGGTGGGCCAAATTTAATGTATGGAATAATATGATCAGCATTGTCAAACTTTTAAGATCTTCTTTGTCTCAAAATTTTAAAAATACACTACGAAAGTATGTATATTCAAAACATTTTTTGGTTTTTATCCATAAACAGCTCTATAATACCTATCGTCTGAGTACGTGACGAAATTCGCCAATTTGTTTAATTTGTGACATGCTAATATACATCCATCTGACTTTAAATGCGGTAATATATAGCTTTATCCAAAGGAATATATACATTTTTCTGGTATGGACGATTTATAGCTATGAATAGGTCAAAATGTCGTTTTGTACAAAATGAAAGACAATTTTTAGAATATTTCACTACATGTTATTATATATAATTTTGATTTGTGTTATATCTAATTATACATTTATTCGTACGTAATTAGATTAACCACATATAAGTGTATATGTCATATTTTTCGATATGTTATAAGATAAAATTATATGTAGCATTGTATTAAAAAGTTTAGGGGAAAAAATTTGTATATATAAACATACATAAACATATATATTCACATGTAAGAGCATGCAATAACATATATATTTATATAAAATACATATGTAAACGTCTTTATCGCTTTTTAATTTTAATATAGCTTTATATATAATCCAACAGATATTTTGGCAAAGTTTAATATCAAATTATGTTATCTGAAAGTTAAGACTTCACATATAGTCATATTAATTTTGTAAGAAATTCATTTTTAAGGGATTTCTTTTATATAATTTCAAATTGAAAAATGAGTACATTTTATAAGACAAAAACACGTAATAAAAGATTTTGAAACCCTCAAAATGTTCTTCATCATTTTTAAACATTTCAATGTGTTTCATTTAAAAAATTGTGGGTCTTTAAAAATTTTAATTTCTAGAAATTATAATTTGCAACTTAAATACTTTTAAACATAACTTCAAGTCACAAAAAGCATGCCGACTTTTGGCTAAAATATATATAAAATCAGATATATTTATATCCAAATAGGTATAATTTAATGTCACGGGTATGGAAAAATCTCGGATAAAATTGTATCAAAAATTGTATATGCACGTTTTTACGCGGGAAAACAAAACTAGTGCATATAATGAATGTAAATTCATATACAGTAATTTTATATGTGTCTCTAAATGACTGTTTTGTACTTAAAAATTAAAATATGTACTGAATTTCTTCTCAAACAACTACAAATATTTACATCAGAAGTTACCTGAGTGCATGCTCGGCAATTAATAAACAGGAAAATTTCATACGCAATGATGTACAATTGCAAGTGTTTGTTGTTTTTGTACACTGAGGCGTATTAATTTTCCCTTTATATTAATTGCTGGAGCCGCTCATGCCTGAGTGTACGAACCAGTTCTAGGAAAACCAATTAAAGATCGATTGTAAAAAATAATTCTAAGTGAAATCAAAACAATTTAGGTCAGAACATGGCCTATATATAATTAATATTTAAAATATAATTATACCGTTACCTTATATGTAGTTTGCCTAATCTACAAAACAACACACTTACCATACACATTGCAAACTACGAGTAGATACATTTACTTGATTAAGTCATTTGGTTTTTGCCAAATAAGCACTTTCAACGGTTAAACCATGAAATTATATTAATCGCATATAATTAGTTAAGCAAATAATCATAAAATACAGAGTAATATCACAACAAAATTTAAATAAAAGACCAACGAAAAATTGTACGTATACAAATTTTGTTTCCGTAATTCTAAAAAATACTACCAAAAAATTGATTTTATTTCTGCTTACTTCAACGATTTTTTTTATTTGAATGTCTAAAACCATAGATTTCTAAAACAAACTAATTCTAACAAAATACGGATATATGTAAGGTAAAGGAGGGAGCGTTCGAAATATTTTTTTAAATATCTGTCTTTACAATATTTTTTTTTTTTATCCAAAGTTATACATGTCGCGTCGCAGCTTTCATTTCATTTCATATTTTTTGACTTAAAAAGAAAGATAAAACGAATGGCCCCGCTTTTACCCTACTTGTATATACAAAAATCAAACAATAAAAAAAGGATCCCAACCATCATCAAAGCCACTTAAAGAAAGAAACGAAATCTTAATTTACAAACAAATTTAATAAATACCATACAAATCAACATAATCCAAACAGACGAATAGAAAATCATAAGGGACATTACAAAGCAAGGGCACAATATGAAAATACAAACCCTAAATGACTGACTTTGGTCAAGAGGCGAAGTGGAAGGAAACTCCTTAACTCATAAAAAAAGTAAATTATTATAAATAATAAATTAATAACAGGAAGTTTATAATGTCATAATATATGAAATAATATTAACGTGACCAACTCAGTGTTGCCACTTCTTGTGTAATTACCCGAGTAAAAAGATCACATCTAGTTAGACCTGTTTTACCAGATCTCATAGCATATATCGCACACCCAGTTCAAAAGTGACTCAACTCAAAATTTTAATTTTTCGGTTTTATATGCTTAAACTATGCACAATATACTTCTTTATCTATTAAAAAAATATCAGTGTATTTTGTTGTTGTTAACTGTTGCTAAAAAACAGTTATGTCTTTCTTTATGCTTCAATTGGTATAGAGTTGCAAATGTTTTTTTTCGATTTCTGAAGAATTAAAAAATTTTAAGTTGAGTCACTTTTGTACTAGGTGTGCGATATGATTACATCTTTAAAATATAGACACATTTGAAATCTAGTTAGATCTGATCAAATCTGGGCAGATCTAAGCAAATCTGAGGTTTTAAGATTTGAAAATGTCCAATAATTTAAAATTTTTTTAGTATAAAAAAATAAAGTACAAAATCAGCAACATTTTTGTCTGGAGGATCCTTGCAGGAAAATCGTTAATTTTAGCAAAAAAAAAAAATGTTAAAATCAGCAAAATGTTTAAATTCTTTTTATTAGCTTTAATAAATTTTATTTTAATTAAAACTAAAAACTACAAATTTACACGCGTAAAATAAATACAATATTACACATTTTAAATGTTTTATTCTCGACATATAAGTTGTCCTAAATTATTTTTAAAATGGAATTTTTTATAAAAAATATTTTCTAAAGTTCGACAACAGAAATCAAAAAAAAAAAAATAAAACACTTCTTTTGGGACGGATTAAATTATTTAAATAGTTATATTATTAGGCTTATATTAAAAATTGACAAACGTTTGCTATTTCTTTTCAAATTTTCAAGACAATGAATATTTTTTTATTTTTTCTTTTTTACAATTTTATAAATTCGCTATTGATTATTTTAATATATTATTTTAAGCACAGTGCTTACAACTCGGCCACGCTCCTTTATTCACGACCTCGTGAAGAATCTGTAATTAGAACATTATTAAATACAACACAACCAAAAATTATCTTCTAAATTGTGATCCAAACTTAATTTGAGTCGCACTCAAATGATTCGTAAAGTTTGAGTTTATCCGAGGATGTAACTCCTTCATATGGTTTCTGGGATCTATTAGATCCTGGTAAATCTTTTATTACATATCTGTCATTTCCTAAGTATTTAACAATCTGATAAGGTCCACTAAACTTAGGAAGTAATTTTCGATTTACATCTACTAATTTTGTTTTTCTCACTAACACTAATTGACCTTCCTCATAAACTTGACCTTGTCGCTTTCTTTTATCATATATTTGCTGTTGATACACTTGCTTTCTGTCTATGGATATTTTAGCCTGATCTCGACTTACTAAAACATTACTGACGTTATTCTCAACAACTTCGTTGCTTAAATATGAATCACCCTTTCCTCTAGGCAAAAATCCAAACAAAAGCTTATTAGGTATTTTCCCAGTCGACTTGTTTATTGTTGAGTTCAAACCCCACTGGATATCATTAACGCACTCATCCCATTTATCTTCATCTTTAACCGACGAACTTATTGCGGATAAAATTGTCCTATTATATCTTTCCGCTTGACCATTTGCCCTTGGTGTTGCAGTAGCATTGTGAACAACTTTAATTCCATAGCCACGGGCGAAATTCATAAATTTATGACATGTAAATGTACTTGCTCTATCACAAACTAATCTTCTTGGTACTCCAAATAGTTTAATAAATTCTTCTAAAAACCTTGTAAATGGTTCTATCTTGGTGCTCTGTACCGGTTTCAACATTACATATTTCGTAAAGCCATCAACAAGCACAATTAAATACATATTCCTATGAACACTCCGTGTAAATGGGCCAATATGATCAACGTGCACAGTATCAAACGGAACGTCAACTTTCTCAATAGGATGCAAAAGTCCTACTTGTTTTCCAGCTGATATTTTATTGTACGAACATGGCAAGCAACAAGCAATATACCGATTAATGTATCTTCTCATATTTGGAAACCAATACTTTTCCCTTATGCAAGAAATAGTCTTATCTACAGAAAAATGTCCAACCTTATCATGATGATTGAAAACAATTTCCCTTCTGGTTGACTTTGGTACAATCCACTTACTACCACTATCTGTTTTCCTGTATAACCTACCTCGTTTTAGTTCATACTCAGCATGTATTCGCCTTTCTTCTTCATCCTGTGGGACTCTACGGAGACTTTCGATCAAAAACCTGCATCTATCGTCATTAAGCTGCATTGCTAATACCCAATCGGATTCCGAAATATCAACATGAAAAACTTTGATGCCCTCCGTTTCCCCATTTTCAATTGGATTTCTACTCAATGCATCCGCATGAGCCATTTGAGAACCCGGACGATATTCCACAGAAAAATTAAATTCCTGTATTGATAGCCACCACCTACCGATTCGGGGAACTAGGTCCCTTTTCGTAAAGGCAGTTCTCAATGAAGAACAATCGGTTACTACCTTAAACTCTATTCCAAGCAAATACACTCTAAACCGTTTCAACGCATAAACTATTACTAATGTTTCCAACTCATAGGAATGATACCGCTGTTCCTCTTTCGACGTTGAGTGACTAAAATATGCAACTGGTTTCAATGTCCCGTCGTGTTGTCTTTGTAATAGCACAGCACCAACACCCCATTTGCACGCGTCTGTATGCAGTTCCGTATAAGAATTCCTATCATATAAAACTAACACGGGACGAACTGTCAATTTCTCCTTCAATTCATTGAATGCATTCTGCTGATCTTCCCCCCCATTTGAAACTAACATCCTTCTTTACCAAATTCTGAATTGGTCGGGCTATCAGAGAATATTGTGCAATAAACTTCCTAAAATAACTTGACAATCCCAAAAATTGACGCACCTCATGAGCATTTCTTGGAATAGGAAAATTCAACACCCCGTTAATTTTATCCTTTCCCGGTTTAACACCCTCAGCATTGATTTCAAATCCTAAATAGTGAATTGTGTCCTGGAGAAAAAAACATTTCTTAAGCTTCAAAGTCACGCCATTTTCCTTCAACTTTTCCAAAATCATTTCCAAGTTATGAAAACCCTGTTCCATAGTGTCTGAAGGAATTAAAATATCATCCATATAAACCATAGCTGTAGTGAATCTCAAATTTCCAAGAATTTTATTCATGGTTCTTTGAAAAACAGCAGGCGCATTAACCAATCCAAATGGCATTCGTAAAAATTCATAATGCCCACCAGGAGTGATAAAAGCAGTCTTTTGAGAGGAATCCTTATCCATCAAGATTTGGTAATATCCACTAGCACAGTCTAGGCTAGTGAAAAATCTGCTTCCCCTTAATCTATCTATTTCATCATCTGTTCTTGGCATTGGAAATACTTCTTTAATTGTTTTCCTATTCAGAGCTCTGAAATCAATGCACAATCTGTATTCTCCTGTTTTCTTTTTAACTAAAAGAATAGGACTAGAATACGATGATGACGAATCTTGAATAAGGTTAGCTTTCTTTAAATCTTCTACCATCTCTCGAACAACTTCTCTCTCGGACCATGACATTCTATATGGTTTATATGAAACTGGAGTTTCATCCTTTAGTAATATTTTCATCTGAGCATCTCTAATGTTTCCTAATTCTGACATGTCCTGTGCAAAACAACTTCTATATTTATTTAGTAAATCAACTAAACGTTTTCTATCAACATTGTCCAGTTGAGGCGCTTGGGAAATTACTTCATTTTCACTAAACGCTCGTAAATCAAAAGATTTTACCATAAAACTTGAATGTTCCATACTTTGATCTAAGTGCCAAGAAGATACTCTTCCTAAACACCTGTCCTTTTCAAAAACAAGATTCCCATTTGAATCATTTTCTACAAAAACAAATCCTTCTTTTCCAAGTACACATCTCATAATCCGGTACTCAGCATTTGGCTTACTAACATACAATTCCTCCAAATAAAAACACGAATCACAAGACTGCTCAGTTATAACCTCAACAAAACATGCATGTTTTGCTGGCAATGTTACTGTTTCCTTTACCAAAAGTGAAAATTTGTCCTTTAATAAGTAATCAAAATTACAAAACATTTCCTTTTCTATTAGGCGAACTACATTATCTTTTACTACCATGATAACTCCTGCTAGATTAATAAATGATCGTCCAATCAGAATATCAAATTCCTGAGCCGAATCAGGAACAACAAACAATTCTACAACTGCCGAAGCTAAATCTACCTGTAACCTAGCTGATATTTTAGAAAAGACTAATATTATTGATCCGCCATATCCAACAACTTGTTTACAACATGATTCGAATGTTATCTTTAATAAATTTACACAAGATTGTTTAATTAATATTATTGCACTACCCGTGTCAATAAATCCAATAAATTCAATATTGTTTACACTACAATTCTTGTAGAAACAATTCTTTCGAAACTTCGACAAGTTATCATTTTGAATCAATAATATTGAAGACATACCTTTTGTTTTTAAGCAATCTCGTGTCAAATGTCCCCACTTCTTGCAATTCTCACACTTCTTAATAGGCTTTGTGCATTTGCTCGCAAAATGGCCTTCATTTTTGCAGTTAACGCATATTATTTTCTTATTCTTATCTTCAGTATCATCCTTAAGCACTGTAATTGTCCTTCCTTCAATGCGTCGTGTTTTAGCTTGAGGCTCGATTATATTGGAAAATGTTGACAGATAGTGTCCAAATAAATCTTCCGGAGTTTGAAAGCGCCCAGCTCTAGCACCAACTTGTATACCAGCTGGAAGCCCATCAATAATGCATGATACGCTATCAGTTCCAGATATCTTACATACATCAACAAGCATTTTCTTTTCAAAATAATAGCTGGTCATCGATTCCGTCGGCAATTTTATTCGATTTACCAAACGCTTAAGATTTTCTGCAAATTCTTGGTGATCAGGAAACGATTTCTGTAACAAGACTTTCCAATCTTCCCAAGTTGACACATAGCTTGTCAAATTTTCGAACCAAATTCGAGCCAAACCTTTTAATCTATTTTGCATGGCAAATATTTTGTACTGATTATCCCAGCCATATAACTCTCCAATTTGCTCAATTTTTTGCAACCATAATGAAGCTGGTAAATTAATCAGTCCTGGCTCAAATTCTGTAACGCAATCCATTTTGAAATTAATGTTGTTTCTTGGATTAGATTGGTGTCGGTTTTCAGTCAAAGATTTAACCAAACTTTCCAACGCATTAATTCGATTAGCCATTTCAGCTTCTCTTCCACCAACTAATGTATCTCCCGAAGGGACGTCTTGATCTGCAGGCATTCTTCGAACTTCAGAACATTCTCTTTCCAAATTTGGCTTTCTTAGTTCTTTTGGCATAGATTTTTCCTTTCGATAATAGCTTTTATTGGTTTTAGTTTTTATCCCACCGCTGCTTTATTAGGCTTATATTAAAAATTGACAAACGTTTGCTATTTCTTTTAAAATTTTCAAGACAATGAATATTTTTTTATTTTTTCTTTTTTACAATTTTATAAATTCGTTATTGATTATTTTAATATATTATTTTAAGCACAGTGCTTACAATATTAGTTGATTATTTGATTTTTAATTTAATTAATTAATTAATTTTAGATGTTGTTGGTTAATTTTTAATAAAGATTGTGTTTTGTAGAGACTTTATTGAAATTAAAGTGCTAGGAATAAAAACTCATCACATTTGTTTAGAAGATTTGAATTTTGTTGAAATTTTTTTCGGAAAAAAAATAAATATACAGTTTAAGTTAAATCAGATTAAAATTTATAACTTTTTTGTTCTTACCTATATTGTTATATTTCTGCAACACTTTGAGGGCTTTTTACAACATTTCTAAAAAAAATTCTATTAACAGCGAGGTAGTCTTTAATTTAAAATATGCAAAACAGGTAGCAGGAACAAAATAGTTTCTGCATTATTGAAAAAAATGCGTACAGTTTGTACAAAAGCAGTTTTAAAAACAAATTTGTTTCTTTCACGCGCGCTCACTCGCAACATTCTTTTGCTTTTAACCTGGTTTATATTTAGTGTTAGAGTGAACACAAACATTATAAATGCTGCAACCAATAACGAAAATTTATTTTCCATGCATTATTAAAGAAATTTCGCTTTTGTTTTAACTTTAATTGTGTTTTAGTCTTCTCTTGACAATATAGTTATTTCATCACTGTTGCTAACATTTTTCAAAAAGCAGCTAAGTCTGATTTAAAAACCGCTAGCATGCTACTTTTAACGAAAAAAAAACTTTTTCGTAGCTACTTTTCTAGTAAAATACACGAAAGTTTTTTACATTTAAACAAAATAAATTTAGTGCAGACTTTTAAAATTTTACGCAACCAACGAAATCATTCGTAGCCACTTTTTTCGTAACATATAAGGACGGTTTCTATTATTTTGCGAAAGAAGAATAGTAAAGGCTTTTGCAATTTTACGAAGCTAACGAAATAATTTCATATATCATTTGTTCGTAAAATATAAGATTTTTATTTCATTTTACGAAATAATTTTTTTTATTAAAAAAATTCAAATATGTGCAACATTTTGAATTAAAAAAAAAATTTGAGGCTTATATTATTTTTTTTTTTTTTTTGGTATTTATTATTTTTATACAATTTGCTCTGAATCTTTTTTCATTGCTTTTTATAATTGCATCATTTTTTATATTATATAAAAAATATTTCATAAAACGGAAAATGTATTTCGTAATTTATACGAAATATTTTCTTACTTATTCGTGTAATTTACATCAACCTTTCGTGGTGCGAAACAATGAAATATTTCGTACAATGTATATTTATTATATAAGCTTTCCAAGATTGTCATCTATTCAAATATGCTTAGTTGGTTCCGTCATTATTTGATTGGCAGAATCGCAACAGTATCTGTTGATGGAATTTGTTCGGACTATTTTATACCAACGTCAGGTATTCCACAGGGCAGCATCATTGGTCCTTTATTATTTAATATTTTTATAAATGACATTAGCGATTGCTTTAAAAATTCAAAATTTTTAATGTATGCTGATGATCTCAAAATTTTCAAGCCAAATTTTTCTGTAAGGGACGTTTTTGACCTTCAGGAGGACTCGAATAATCTAGTTCACTGGTCAAATTGTAATGGTTTACCCTTTAATATTTCTAAATGTTATAGTATGTCTTTCATAGACGTCGAAATATTATAATTTCTGATTACAGAATGTTTGGTAATGTATTGTCATCTGTTGATGAAATTTTGGACCTTGGTGTAGTTTTTGATATTAAATTATCATTCACCAGTCATTTAAATATTATTGTACCAAAAGCTTATTCGCTTTAGCATTTATCCGACGTAATTTGAATAAATGTTTTGATCACATAACGAAGAAAGTTGTTTATACTTCGTTTGTTAGATCTAGATTGGAATATTCTTCATTTATTTGGAGTCCTAATGCTGTTCTTCATATTGGTCGTATTGAGAGCATTCAAAGAAAGTTTGTCAAGTTTGCTCTACCAAGTTTTAACTATCCGAATCATTTAAACATTCCTTCTTTTTCTAGCCCTTCTTACGCAGATAAGTGTGAGTTTATTTCTTTAAAAACTCTGGAAACTCGTCGTATTATTGCTAATTTAACTTTTTTACATGGTATTATTTGTGGTGTTATTGATTCTCCTGAGCTATTAGAGTTGATTTCAATATATGTTCCACCAAGAAGTTTTAGAAATATAAGTAAATTTTTTCATATTGATATACACTCAACTGAATATGCATTAAACGAACCACTAAACAGATCTATGAGATTATTTAATATTTATTGTAATAAGTTAGACATAATTGTTTCTCACTCCCAATTTAAAATTTTGTTAAATAATTTATTTTAAATATCTAATTTTTATATGCTAGTCTGTAAGGATAATGTATCCATAGACTTAAATAAATAAATAAATAAATGTACGTCGATTTTCGTGGTGGATTTTTTTGGTGGAGAAAAGTAAAAAAAAATTGCAAAGTTTCAGAAAAAAAACTCTAAAACTTGAAAAACATGCAAATATTTGGCTTACTTGGGTGTTCTTTTGGGTTAAAATTAGTTAGTATTACTAAATAAAGCTAAGTAATAATACTTAACTTTATAGATATGGAAAAAAAAATTAAAATTTAATTTAATATAATATAACAATACAAAAAAAGATTGTTTTAGAAATATTTAAAAAAATAAAATTTTAAATTTTTAATCCCTCCAACACATCATACCCTTGTTTCGGAACATCTGTTTTATATACACGCTATTAGTATTTGGAACACATTACCGCATTACCGCACAGCCTACAAACAACCAGCAATGCAACGCACTTTAAAAAACGTATTTTTGTCATTACTTCAGTAGTTTTATATGTTTTGTTTTATACATTTTATTATTATTTTTTTGTTTTTTGTTTTTATATTTTGTAATATTGTCTTTTTATTTTCTTTTATCATTGTCAAGTTTTTAATAAATATTAAATATTATAATTTAATTTTGGTTTGTAGACCAGTTATCATTGTGATCCATTTGTATAATTTGTTCGTTTACTATAATTATAAGATTGAATCTTGTTGTGGAGCTTATTAATAATAATAAATAAATAAATAAAAAATAAATTTTTTAATCATATTATTTAGAGGTAAAATGGCTATACTTTACCGATTTCGCAATACTTTTCAGAATATACGAGGGCTGCTCAACAATTACTGTTTGAATGAAACACAGTTTTTTTTTTTGGAAAAAAAAAAAATATTTTTCAAGATAATCTCCTTTTAGCTCAATACACTTAGTCCAACGTTTCTCCAATTTTTGTATTCCTTCCAGAAAATTGGATTTTCCGAGGTCCATAAAATAGGCATTTGTTTGATCAATAATTTCATCGTTGGAGCTAAATCGCTTTCCACCGAGCCATTTCTTTAGGTTTGGAAATAGTCACTGCGGGATAAATCCTGAGAATATGGCGGATAAGGTACCAATTCGTAGCCCAATTCATGGAATCGAGACTGCACACGTGTGCACCCGTGCATTATCTTGATGAAAAGAAACTTTTTTCTTGGCCAATAAGTTGGCATAATATTCGCCGTTTATTGTTTTTACCTTTTAAAGTTAATCAATGTGAATTATCCCGCGAGCACCCCAAGAAACTAATGCCATCACCTTATTGGCCACGATTACGTTTATGTTCAATTGAGTGCAAACGCGGCACCCATCTTGCAGACAGCTTTCTTAAACCCAACTGATCATTTAAAATCGAAATCACACTGACATATGAAATGCCTATGGCATCAACAATCTCACGCACTTTTACTCTTCGATCGGCCAACACCAGAGAATTTTTTCGACATTTTCGGGTGTATTGACCTCTATTGGCCGTCTAGAACGTTCAGAGTCATTTGTACTTGTGCGACCACAACGAAAGTCTGTAAACCATTTTTTTTTTACCATTGAAATACATGGTGCAGAGTCCTCATAGTATTTATCAAGCTTTTCCTTGGTTTGATTGACGGTTTTTTTTCGCAAAAATAATGTTTAATGAGTACTCAAAATTTTATCCACGAGGTTGTATGTTCTGAACAGCTGTTAAACGCAAAGTAAATGACGGAACTTGCTCAAAATTAAACAGTAGTCTATTAACAGGTGGTGCTTGATGGGAGCAGTGGTGCATTTCATATAACTACGAGGGATGTTCGAAAAGTCACGGACTTATTGATCGCCCTCGCAGCATTTCGTTGTAATACCAGCTAAAACCAGTTTTTACTAAAATCAAATTGTTAAATTTCTAGCTAGTTATCCAGTTAGGGAAGAAAAAAAATCGCCAAATCTAGCTGGAAAATCTTCAAATTGGTAACACTGTAGTTTAAAAAAAAAAACTAACAATTCTAAATTTGAACAAGCAAACAAAAAAGAACAAATATTGTGATGTTTAACATTTTGTTCCGAATTTTTTTTGCAATGAAATTAAAAAAATATTTATACCTATGTGTATAATTTGTATACATCAATTCAAGTTAACTACTTCCATTTGAAATTAAAATATAATTTTCTATTTGAAAAACATTGATTAAAATTCCGAAATTTTTAATTATATTTAAAATTAAGAACTGCTCAAATAATATTCAATTGATGTTTCAGAATTTTAAATCATTTTTCGTAGTTTTTGAGGTTTTAAAAAATTTAATTACAAATTATGTTTTTTATCCCAGTAAAAAATGTTCATGTTTTTAGAAGCACAAATGTGCTGATGTAATTGCTTACTATCACATAATACTGAGAATCAGCAAAAGAAACGAATAATTTTCGTATAAAAATAAACAAAAAAAATTTTGAGCTTACAACAAGGATGCAGGTTGTAAGCAGCTTAGCATAGCCCCTTATAAGGATGCAGGTTGTAATGCAGAAAGTTTCGTGAATAAAAACGATCTGTATCAATTTTCCCGAGTGATTTCCGACTGTGTTTGGTGTTTTCGAGTATGTAATAAAAAACAATTAGTCATTTAACTGTTTCTGAAGAGCTATCACGTAGAGCAGTAAAAAAATAAAATACTTAGTCTAAAATTTTAACAACAAAAAAATAATATCTGTAGAATTTTATGTGAAATATATTATATTCATATAATTACTTTTATTTATCATAAAATTACTTTTAATCGAAATAATGTAGACATCAAATATGATTTTAATGAAAGCCAGGAAATCACATTTTTTTGTAAGCGCTGAAATCCGTGCATACTTTGCCCCAAAAGTAATGCTTCCAAGTAGGAATTCGCCATATAAAAATCATAGCATATGTAAGCAGGTTTGTAAGGGATTCTTTTTGGCTTACTCCCTTACAAACCTGCTTGCATGTAAGTAGCGTTTTTTACATGTAAGTAGCGTTTTTTACTGGGATATTTCAAACGAAAACTAAAAATTTAAATTTATTGTTTCTAAATTTCACTATTTTTCCCTAATAGGAAAATTTTTTTTTCACAAAGTTTATGAACCTTTTTTATAAAATGTTAAAAGTCTATGAAATAGTTGACATCAGTTTTTATGAAACTCTTCAGCATATTTATGAAAACTTCATAAAAATTGATGACAAATAATTTATGAAACCATTTCATCTATATGATGAAGCCTGAGTGTATACAAAAGAAAACATTAAATGAACGAAATCAAGCGCTGTTGCATTTTGTGTAAATCTTAAAAAGGTTGTGTTTTTTATCTTTTATTTTCTCAATACTTCAATATTTATGAAATGTTTCATAAAAATGAAGAAGTTTCATAGCCTGTCGTGAAATGCTTCATAAATGATATAAGATTTAATAATTTAATGAAGCACCCCGGTAGGCTAGTTGGTAGCGTGCTGGCTTATCAATACGGGGGTCGTGGGTTCGATTCCCACCAGAGGCACTGGTCTGTTTTCGCTACAACGCGCCGAAGGCCATAGTAGCTAGTGCTCGGTTAGGGTAATAGTATATAATTTGTAATTATATGATTATTAATTAATAAAATAAAAAAAAAAAAATTCATAAATTTTTATGAAATGAAAAATTTTCTTTGGTAGCGTACAAACACAATAAAGGCTACAGCCATTGACGAAAATTTATTTTTAATCTTTTATTTTTTAAAAGCATATTTTTTGGAATGTAATTCAGAATATATCAATTAAAACTCAAAATTTCAAATTCTAATTGAGAAAATATCAATTGACATTCATTTTTATTATTATTTTTATTAATATAATAATAAATTAAGTAAAGAATTCTAATTTTTAATTAAAAACATTAATTGTTGTTGAGAATTTCCGTTTTCACTGATATTTTTAAAAATTAAATTTATATTCACAAAATTCCAAGCAAAATTTAGAACACAACAACTGATTAGAAGTTGTGACTTTCATAGTTTTTTAATTTTAAATATGATATGATGATTTCTAAATTTCTTAACTTTTTTATGAAATGATGAAGATACATGAAACATTTGACATATATTTTTATGAATATGAAGAATAATTGATGCCAAACGATTTATGAAACAGTTTCATCAATATGATGAAACTTTTTTCCCTGAGTGTACCAGTTTTACTTGCTATCCATGCTATAACTGATTTCATCAGCACAATTTTTGGTAGCATTGTAAATTAGTTAAATATTAGTTCAAAATTAGTTTTTTGGTAAACGCGTTTAACTAAAATTTTAGCTAAAAACGCGATGACAGCAGAAAAACAAAAACGTTTAACAAAATTTTAACCTAACTTTTTTTTGAGCTTATGTGTGTTGAAACATTTTCGTAAAACTCCAGATTATAAAAGCTTTTTCTTAGAAAACCATTACGATTTTTTTTTTTAGAAAAAAATCAGATTTGTATATCATGTGATTCCAAGAGAGTTATTTGCCAAACAATTAATTCGTTACGAAGGATTCTTTTTTATCGAAGAATAAAATAGGCAAGTGAAGTGAACACGTCGTACTAGAAAAATATTTAGAAACATTTATGCAAATGGTTTTTATTTATGCAAATGGTTTTATTATAAAAATAAAACTATAAAAAATATTCAAGAGTTTTTAAAAATTGTTAAAAAGGGAAAGATTTTTTCAGAATTGTAAGACTATAATAAATGCTGTTTGTGTTTATAAAATAATTTACAACATTTAAAAAAATTAACAAAATAATTTAAAAAATATTTATCTAATGACAGAATTCGATAAGTCAGTGCTTATTGAATTAAATTTTTACTTATTTTTCTATTCTAATTCTTTTAGATTACGGTTCAGTCTTTGACATCAATCATTCCGATGTACAAATAATAGAAACAAAGGAAATAATAAAGACAAACAAGAGACATATATAACTCTGTGTTTTAATTGTCTTATTATTTATAACTAATAACTAACTAATAAATAAATTTAACTAAAATTTAGTAGTTTTATTTTAAATTTATAAAGAGCTTTCAACCTCCGTATATTTACAAAAATAAAGCAAATCAAACATAATAGCTAGGTTGATACTACATTAGATTAGATCAGAAGGCACTATGCACCGCGACCAATGTAGGTCTTTTGTGCTGCCTAAAGTTACCTACAAAAACAAGCTACCTATAAAGCCAATTATCCAATTAGGCAAAATGTTCGCGATGTCGGAAGGCGAAATGAAGCGATCACCTAGAAACCTAAGTCTCCTGTCACAAAGCCTGGGACATTCGCAGAAAACATGCTCCGAGGTCCCAGACACCATCTCACAAAACCTACACATATCCGTGTCCGATTGACCCTTCTTGTGCAGATGGTATCTGAGATTACAGTGTCCAGTTAAGTACGACGCCAGGGTCCTCAAACCCCCCTATCAAGCGACAAGAGTCGCCTCGACCCCCTACTGGAAGAAGAGATCAATCTTTCAGCCTGGCGCTGACCAGGAGAGTTTTCCCAGTAACCAGAGAATTCAGACTCTCTCCATGCCCTGAGCCTTTCCCTAACATACCCCGCAGGTATTCCACAGAATGGTTCAGGACCGATAAAGGGCCTTCGGGCCCCGCGGTTGGCAAGACAATCTGCCCTCTCGTTGCCCTTATGCCCCTCATGACCAGGAATCCACCCCAAGGTTAGAGAGTTGCCCCTACCAAGCCTATTGAGAGTCTGAATGCATTCCATGACCAACCCAGACGACACCTTATAAGCCATTAGGCCCTCAGTGCAGCCTGACTGTCAGAAAGAATGTAGATGCGAGATCTGCGAGTTCCCCTTCGCAGGCATTCCCCTGCACAGACACAGCTGGCCCAAATCTCCGCCTGAAAAATGGTCGGATATTTTCCCATAGGTAAAGCACGCTGGAAGCCTGGTCCAAAGACGCCCGCACCCGTGTTCCCATTCGACTGCTTATCAGTGAACCACAACTGAGAACCATCTTCCGGTTCCCAGGATTGATTGGTCCACATGTCTCTGTCAAACAACAACACATCAAAATATCTATCAAAGATCCACTCCGGTGACACTCTGTCCGCAACCTTAGAAATCGGGTCATCTATTAAGATTCGCGCGATCCTCGTGTGACCCCTTAGGTCGCCCCCCTCATGCCACCTCACTAAGTCTAGAGGAACCCATACTGACAACCTCCATTACAGAAATATGCAATGGCGGGATCCCCAGCATAACCCCCTAGGCATCTGTCGGGCAAGTTCCGCCGGCCCCTGTAATGCCAACACACGCAAGATGGTAGATTCTCTTAAGAGCATCCCTTGCCTTACTCTGCTCAACTTTTGGCCACCATGCAAGGGCAGCATAGTTGATCATCGGTTTAGTATTGAACGACCAGTAGACCATTTGTGGCCTTTGGCCCCATGATACTAGTATTTCGATCTGGCTAAAGATCTTTTCAGAACCCGAAGTTTAAGAAAAACTAGAGCCTCCATAATAGGCAGAACTTTAACAAAAAACCTATTAATCATCAGGTTTGCTCCATTCTTGTCTTCTTAGTAATCAAGCACGTGGTTAGGGTCTTTTCCAAACAAGCATCATGACGTTACTAAACTTTGAAGACCAAAAATGTTCTATTTATATAAAAAATGTTCAGTGTTTACTCTGGCTCAAGTAATATTTAGTAGATTTTACAGTTTTTTGCTGTTTTTATTTTACTAATATTCAGCAAAAAGATTCTGCTAATTTTACTGTTTTTTCCTGCTACGTCATTTTTAACTAATTTTTAGCATCTTTTTCTGCAATTTTTACAGACTTATTTGTATGCGTGAAAATATCCGTGCCAAAAAAAAAACACTATTTTTGCGAGTTTTTTTGATTTTTTGTAGGAAATGCTATAAAATATAGTCAAAACCCAACCTTTTTACATAATTTTTAGAAAAAAAGTTAAAAAACACATCATTTTTGGAATTTATTTTTAAGTGTATCTTTTTATGTTTGTAGAAATAAAGTTTCGGTAGGTATATTTTAGTTTACACCAACTAATCCTAAACTTTAAAATTCATTTCAATTAACTACGATAAATAACCGATTACTGAATGTTCCGTTAGCTACTAACTGGAACTTTAACTGATACATTTTTTGTTTTTCCCATACAAATTTAAAATTTAACTGTTTGTTAAATATTAACTGGAAATTCAGCAATCGGGCCTTAGCAGTTTAAACCTAGAAAGTTGATATTATTTTTAGTACATTTTTTGAGCTTAAAAGATTATACAAAATCTAAAAAACAAAAAAAAAAAAACTAAATCAGTTTTTAGAACACTTAATTGTCTTTTTAAAATGGTAAAACATCGAGTAAAATCCAGTTACACGTCGGTCTCGATTGCATTATGAAATTCGACAGGCAAACTGGATTTCACTTAATTGTCTTTTTAAAATGGTAAAACATCGAGTAAAATCCAGTTACACGTCGGTCTCGATTACATTATGAAATTCGACAGGCAAGCTGGATTTCAAATTGACAGCAACATTTTGTAAACAAAACAAAAAAAAATAACCTCAAATGGAAAATTTATCCAAAAAGTTATTAATTTATAACGATGAGAGAAGTTTCCACACCGAAAGCAGCAATAATATGAACTTTATACATAGGTACATTTTTTCACATGCGACCAAGAAAATTTGACATTATCTGACTCACCCTGTTCTAAACAATGCAGAGTTGTATTTTTATGTGAGCAAACTTCTCGCTTAGTTATACTGGGTGGCCCAAAATGACCAAAGGGTTTGAGTTCATTATAACTTTTTCTTTAAGACATAATTATTAAATTATTTTTTTAAAAACAGTATATATTTGATTTAATTATTTAATTTAATTATGAAAAATTATATCTCGCTAGTAGTGGCCATTTTCTGCTTCGCATATTTGTGCTCTTTTTCAAAACATTTTCCATAACCTTTCGCAAAGCTCCAGGTGTTATGTTGCTGATTTCGTCGCGTATATTGTTTTTTTAATTGCTGGAAGGTTCTAGCCTTATTAATATAGATTTTTCCTTTCATATAACCAGTCTGGAGCGATTTAATCCAGTGAAAGCGGAGGCCAATAAAAATCGCTTTTACGCGAAATAATTCGTTCACCAAAGATGTGGCTTCTTCTTGTTGGAACCATACTTGCGGATGGTTTTCCACGGCTGGCTTTAAAATTTTTTCAACATTGTCCGATATCGAACATCGTGATAGGCCAAGTTGTGTCGAACCTCTCCTGGTTGATGTTTCTCCATCTTCCCGAAAACTCTCCTGTACCCTTGTTGTCGAAAATTTACAACCAGACGGTTTATTGTTGACTCTGAGGGTTCAACCCGCACATTAACATAGCGACGATAAGCACGCTGAGTCAAAATAATGGACCGTTGATTTGATAAATAAAGTTCAACGATTTGGGCACGTTGTTCAATTGTGTACTGTTTCATTTTAAATTTCCCAAGTCTACTTTACAAAATACTGAAAAGAAATAAAAAAAAAATTATAATAGAAAAGTTATAAAGAATTTAAACCCCTTCAGTAATTTTGGGCCACCCTGTAATTACGTTTCATAATCAGATTTTCACCAAAATCAAACTTAAACGGGATTGCGGGTATATGTAATTTCAATATTATAAGAGTCCATAGCAGTTAGAGGGTTAAGATTCATATAAGATATATTTGCTATTGAAATAATACACCATTAAAATTATGCATTTGTTGTTATTTGTATTTTTGTAGTTGTTTCCTTTGTTCTTGTATTTCTAACAAATACAAGTATAATTTGGTTTTATTGCTATAATTTGTATGCCATAAAACTCCTCATTATGGCCAAGTATGAGTAAAATTTTGTATGCGTTTGATAATGTGGCTCCAAAAGCTTTCAAAGCATAACAAATATGTTTTATATACGAGTACATATGAATGTGTTTTTGTGTGTGTACATAAGAGTACGAGTTTGGATGTGTGTTTATATGAAAGGGAATTGTTACTACCCGAGTAAAAACATTAACATATAATTATGCATTATTTTATATAAATATATATGTTACTGCATGCTATTATATGTATGTATATACATATGTTTATGTATGTTTATATATAAACAATTTTTCCTCTAAATTACAACTTATTACATATCGACCAATATATAATAGTATATGACACATACAATTATATATGGGTAATCTAATTATGTACGTATACATGTATAATTAGATATAACACAAATCAAAATTATATATAATAACAAAGTATTTCAAATAATGTATTTCATTTTGGATCAAACGATATCTTGACCTATCCATAGTTATATATCGTTCTATATCAGAAAAATGTAGATCTTCCTTTGGATAAAACTATATATTGCCGCATTTAAAGTCTGCTGGCTGCATATTAGCCTGTCCCGCATTTAAAAAATTTGCGAATTTGGTCACGTACTCAAACAAAAGTCTACATACTTATAGTTGCTTCCCGCGGCCTTCGTAGTGTATTTTTAAAATTTTTGGACAAAGAAGAGTTTACAAGTTTTTCAATGCTGAGCATATTATGGGGAAAATATTTATAAAATTTGTATAGATTTAGCTGGAAACAAGTTATTTTATTTATTACTTGTTTTAAATTGAAATATTTAGTGGACCAAAATTACTCTATGGAAATTTTATAAGCTTGATCCCAATTCTCTGTACAAAATCCCAATTCTGAACAAAAATACGATTCTGTACAAAAATACGATATGATCCCAATTCTGTACAAAATACAAATACTCATCGTTTGAGCACTATTACTTAAAATTGTACTCTTAACTCTTTTTGATGATCTTAACGAATATGATTGGATGATGATCATATACTTGTATGAAATTGTGCATATTTTTATACAATCATTTACAAAAATATAACATCTAGTGCAATTGTACCACACTAAAACTGGGACCTAATTATATTTAGATGTATCAGTTAACATAAAATCATATACAATTATATCAGGTCAAAAACGTGATACAATAATATCTGATTTGATATAATTATATCTATTTGTATCAGCTTGTAATAAACTGTTACTGGACATTTACCTAAGTGCATCAGATTAGATCTAGACCCATACAATCAGATACAATTATATCTGCCCATATTTCGGATGAAATTTAAGAAGATTACATATAGCGTCACATAGAAATGATATGAATACATAAGGCTTCATATACATTTTTTTAATCGGGTACTTAACATAACCAAAATATGGAAATGAAGTGTATTTTTGGTGCTTTTGCTGTCAGGCTTGTGTATGTGTATTATAAATGTTTGGCTGCTGTTATTGCAGCCGTTATTCCAATTCAACTCTAGAGCTGTTCTCTACAAATCCTTGTCCGTCGTCTGGGTTATATATTTTGTATGATACAAATGTTTGTGTTGTGTGTTTTTTTAATGTAATGTGAATACCAATTTGTATACAATCAAGAAGAAATTGTATGATATTATGATGATGATGGCGATGACGACGATGACGACATTCAATGCATTTTCATCTTATCTTGTATCACTTATACATTATAAATACAGTTTGTTTAAAAAGTATTTGGATGTTTTGGAAATACTCTAATACATTTTTGTATTGTTAACTTTATAATATCGCAGGCAACACTTAAAGAAAAGCTTCATTATTTGTAAGCCAATGAAACATCTTCAGAATAACCCATTTTATTATAAAATCGTAATAATTTATTTGATTTAAATCGTCAAAATCCTCTTTTTGATAATTAGCAGGGCATCGACTTTTGTGCAGTAAAAAATTAAAAATATCCGCTTAAAATATGCTTTTAAATTCAAATATGCACTAAAAATCAAACAAATTGCACTAAAAATCTTTTGTTTTTCCAAATCGATTTATTACTGGAGCGTATTTGTTTAAAAATGAAATCCAATATAAATATCTAAAAAATGACAAGTAGATACTATGTTAAGTGTTACATTACATTTAATTAAGTCCCCAGCAAAACCACACATTACCAAATCCTGGTAATGATACCCATTATACGGAATAGAAATGGAATTTCAAATCTGTGAAATCATAAAGAAATATTTATTCTTATAATTTTTTTGTTTATAGAAGGTCAGAGCTTTGAAGAATTCATTCCGTAATTACTATTTTTTAAATGAATTTAAATTTTAGGAATGAATTCCCTGTCCAACTTTAAGGAATTAAATGAATTCCTTTTTTGTTCATACGATTTGTCTTGAAAGAATTCATTCCAATTTTTTAAATTCCTTCGTGAAAATTATGGCATCATTCAATAGGGAACAGAGATCAAAGCAGTGGCAAAACGTCGGTGGAGACAAAAACAGTCGGCTGCGGCGGCTTAATCGCCCATAGCCACCAAAATATGGTCAGCCGCGGCTATGAGGAAAAAAAGGTGTTGGCGGCGCCTAATAATCAGCTGAAGGTAGAAAATCAATTTTTTTCAAGAAAACAAAACACATGCAAAGAAAAAAGTAAGCTAAATTTATTTTTGGGTTGTAAAAAATTTTATTTAAGAGAAGTAGCTGAATCTGCAGTAAAAAATCACTAGAAATAGATTAGCTAAAAATTGATAAATATAGGACGTATTGGGCTATTTGAATTTTTTTTTTGAGTTAAAATTAGTTAGGACTACTAAATAAACCTAAGTAATACAAAATATTACATATATTTTGTCCCAAAATGGAAAAAGACCAAACGAAAGTCAATTTTTACTTAACTTGTTGTAAGATGAATTTTAAAGAAAACTCCAATATTTGTTATATGATCATCTATGGGAAAATTCAATACAAAAAATGGTTGTTTTGGATATGATGATAAAATTTGATTTTTTTAATCATATTTTATACATTTTGATGCTAGACTCGAAGCTTTGACTATAAACCGGAGATGGACAGGGTTTAGCGATTTGGAGCAAATTTTCAGACGTTATTTTTTGTCCTTGATCAAAGGTTTGTTAGAAAATACTTTATTTATATAAATTTACAACACTCATTCGAGAACTGTTATGGGTTCGTTTTAGGACATAGTTGTTTTAAAAACGTGTAGTATAATACCGCCTCTTTACATGCAATAAAATTATAGCAGGCAATTGTCAAAATTATTTCAGCTTAATAAATTTTACGAAAAGACACTTCATTTTAACGTAATTGTAATATCAAGATATTGTTGATACGCAATCGGCTGTTAATATTATGTCTGATATCAAATCTCACATTTTATTTTCATTTGAATTTAGCAATCAAAAACTTCATAAATTTTAGTAAATAAAATGGGGAAAAGTATGATTTGAAGAAAAAAATATATTTTGTATTGAATGTGTTAAAAATTAACAAAATTTCTCAGCAATAAACTGGGCAAGTGTTCTCTTTCACTTTCACCATTCACCTCATATGTTAACCCTTAATTTATCCCAACAATTTTTATTTGTATTTCTTATTGTCCAAGAGTCTTTGCAATCACCAAATATTCAAAAATCAGAAATCAAAATGGGGCGAATTACTAACAATTGGGAAATAATCAGATTTGAATATTGAGTTGAATTTCGAAAGTGAGTCCGAATAGCTACTAATGATATTTACTAGTATTTTTTTAATACAAGCTAATCCAGAATTTCTGAACCACAAAATATGAGTTTTTGTATGAAATTTGAAAGTACAACGAAATAATTATTGATTTTTTGTTTAAACAATTGTTCATTAAAATATGAAAAAATGTTTTTTTATAATTATGGTCGAATATGTCACACGGCTTAGCCGATTCAAGTCGATAGTGTCGGCAGCTTCGGCTAACCGGCTGACGACCGGCGGCTTGCATCACTAATTTAGACTCAGCGTACCTAAATCTATAATACAATATGTATTACAGAGACAGTTTCAGCAAAAAGTAGCAAATTCTTTAGTAGTAATATTAATAATCGGCGCAAGTTGTTTTTGGTACGAAACAAGTTTAAATTGGTAGTCAAAATAGCTTGAAAAACCATTAAAAATTACACAAGAAATTTTAAAAATGGCAAAACAAAATGTGTAAAAAATAAAAAGTTGAATATTAAAGTTTTATTCAAGTTTCCTTTATTAAATTTTGATTGCATCGTACAACCATGTGCTTTTTTAAGTTATCAAAAAGAAACGGTTTACTATTGCCACATAAAACATTTGGTGAAAATACGATTTCCCCATTTGTTGATGTAACTGCGCATAATTAAAAGCATGTAATTCCGCAGGGAAGTAGTTTTCAATGTAAAGGTGCTTTTTATGGACGTACAGAACTTTGAAATGTAACTAAGCAAAGATGAATTTTTTCAATTGACATAAAATTTACTTTATTCGAAAGATAATCTTCTGACATTGAAATTTAAATTTGACCTTTGGCATATGACCGCTGGCGGCTGGCATATGACCGCTGACGGCTGGCTCGGACGTAGTCTAATCTGGGTCTATTTATGTCGAAATGCCAAACCAAACTAAACATAAATCACTTGACAGCTGACAAAATCCTTTTCATTCTTATTACAAAATATGTTTTTTTATTTTAGTCATAGTTTGTAGGCTACTATTACTCTTCAAAACTTTATTAAATTTTTACTTAATTTCTTTGTTATTGGCATCATTAATCTTTTCCTTAACGCAATCTACAACACCTAAACTTTCATTTATAGAGAGTCCTTTAGTTTCCAATTTGGTCATGATTAAACAAAGACATTCGAAATTACTTATTATAAAATCTAAATCAGATGCTATTCCAGGTTTTTGAAATATCTATTTTGCATTGCGTATAGACTCTGCATCATCATCACTGAGCATATTTAATACGTCACAAATTCCATTGAAATTATCACAAAAATATTTTCAGCCGTAATCCAAGGTTTATTTAAATTCGAATACATTGATTGTAACAACTTTTGGCGAGATGGAGCCTAAAAAGATATCACCATTTTAACGAGTAAAGTCTGCTACTCTACAATCTGTCAATTTTAATGTAAAATGGGTAGAAAGGTAATTTTTATAGAAAAAAATCTAAAAAAATATTGCAAGAAGGTAGATAATGGCAAAGTGGAGCGAAAATGGCATTTTTGGAAAATAATTTAAAAAAAATGACAAATGCTAAAAAAAAACTTGCCCTATTAATAATATATTTTTATATTGAGATTTTTTTTTTTTACTTTGTTATTTGAAGCACGTGGAAAGTTATATTAAATTTAAATTTGTTTTCTAAATATTACAGGACGTTTTCAATTTGTTTGAAAGTTTAATACAAAAATTTGTTTATTGGAATGTATAGTTTATGTACAATGATACAATTTTAAAAACTTTTAACATGCATCAAATTTATAAGGATAAAACTGAAAAAGTAAAATACTAGTACCAACCTAGGTTATATGTTTGATTTGCTTTATTTTTGTAAATATACGGAGGTTGGAAGCTCATTACAAATTAAAAATAGTAAAATACCATTGCGATATCCTGAATCAAACACCGACATGATTATACTCAAATTAACAACAATTTTGTGTTGATTTATATTCTTAAAAAATTTCATTATTTTGCTATAAAATTTCGTAAAATTAAACAAAACATACGAAGAAATGCGATGAGTGATGTAAATGTAAAAGCTGCAAATGAGAAAAAACATGTTCGCAGAATTAGAATCATTGCCCTTCGAATACCTAAAAACCAATGGCTAATGTTAATTATTGAACATAGTGTCCGTTTCCTCCACATTGATGGCAAACACTTAAAGTTTCCGTATGTGCATATATTATAGACGATTTAATATCCCAGTATACATTTCTATCTGTAAGTATAAATTTGGTTGTTTACTCCACTCAGTTGAAGTCAGCAGATAGATGGATGGTATGTCTTTCATTTCGACACAATTGTAATTTTGTGTCAATAAAATGTCAAAATGGGGGTGTTTGAAATTTCATTTCAATTTTTTTTTTGTTATTTGTTTCTTATAAACTGCAGGGAGGAAGTTTATTTTTTGTTTTATTTTTTTATTCAATTTCTTTAAGGCTTTATTATGCACATTAGGGTGTTTTTAATAACCACCATAACCACCCACCATCCATCCAAAAACAACTCTCACCACCCACCCCCCAAAAACAATTCAACAATAGTCCTCATTTCTTTAAGAATTATTTGTTAAATTTTTTTCGGTGTTTCTTTTTTTTAAACTACCAAATTTGTACTTAAGCTTGAGCCTTGTGGGATAGAGTGAATGGTTGGTTGGCTCTGCCTTATCTGATTGTTATATCCCAGCATACCATATGCGCTCTAAATGAGCTCATAAAGACTCTTTTGTCGGAACGCTGACGCTCATAATGAGTTCATAAAATAATCATAAACAGTCATAAAACGCTCATATTTGAGTGGCTTTTTCCACTAAACTGGTCACTCATTAAAGAGCTCTAAATTTTATGCATAAAAGAGTATTTTCCCAGCTTACCATATGCGCTCTAAATGGGATCATAAAGACTCTTTTATCGGAGCGCTGACGCTCATAATGAGTTCATAAAATAATCATAAACAGTCATAAAACGCTCATTTTTGAGTGGCTTTTTTCACTAAACTGGTCACTCATGAAAGAGCTCTAAATTTTATGCATAAAAGAGTATTTTATGACTCTTTTTTTAAAACGTATTTTGAGCTCTTATTCCAGTGCATAAAATAACATTTTTGAGCCTCATTTTGCCTGCATCAAAAACTCTAAATAGTATCCTGAAAATGACGAAAAACAGATAATTCAAAATAGGATTTTTTATTCAATAAGTTAACATATTTGTATTGTTAAAGTAAAATGGTATTAAAATGAATTAAATAAACTGAATGCATTCAACATAAATTCAAAAAATAAAATAAATAATAATAAAACAAAAATTTTTAAATATTAGCACTCTTTCTTTTTAAGAAGTTTGTCACGATATTTAATACGGTCTTTTGCAGTCTGAAACCACCTTAAAGTGCAGTATTTATTATAAAATAACTCACAATTTTGTCTTTACGCTTCCAAAAATATTCACTAATGAATCAATTTGTGTAACTTCTTTCTTCTGCTTAGCTGGAATTTACCGTTATCTGTCAGCGTGCAGAAATTCCTCATAAAAACCACATAAAATCTATCGTTTATGAGCTCAGAAATATGCGCGCAGAAACCACGCATAAAAAACTCATAAAATTTACCGTTTATGAGCTCAGAAATTTACACGCAAGAAACACTCATAGAAAGTCATAAAATCGATCGTTTATGAGCCCAGAAATATGCACGCAGGAAACACTCACAGAAGCTCATAAAATCGCTCATATATGAGCTCATATATAAGAGCGCTCCGATAATGGTATGCTGGGATGTCGGCTTTTTTATTAAGGGTAGTGGTGTGTGCATTGGTAATTTGTTTAATACCATGTGGGGATTTTTAAATACAATACATATGCTTGACTGTATTTGGAAAAAAAAACCTTTTTTAATATTTTTGTTGTTATTTTTACATTTCTTATTTATAATAACAAAATTTTACGCTTTCTTAAGTTGTTATAATAAAAGTAGTAATCTGTTCTGTTATTTTATTTTTTTCAACTACACAAACATATTGGATAAGTGAAAACTATTTTTCGTATATACAGTTGAACCTTGATTATCCGGGTTGCAGGGGACTGGACTCAGCACGGAGAATCGAAAACTCTGTTAATAGAGGTTATTTATTTTCCTCGAATTTTAATTAATTTTATGTACGGATAATAGAGGTATAAATCAAATATACATCATGCCGGCATTTACTAGTTTTCAGGGCTTTTTATTATAATACAGGTAAATACTAACCCTCTAACCGGCAGAAGCTTTTTTGGACTGAAATTTATTCCACTTGTTCGGCACGAGAAATAAATAATATTTTGTTTTAGCGAAATTTTTTTTGTTGCCTCTTTTAGGCGATATGGGTCAAAATAGGTTTAGAGGCTATCTCAAAAACTAACCTATAAAATTTAAAAAGTTAAGGCATAAATTATTCTTCTTACAAAGATATAACAACAGTCGAAAAATTAGTCGTTTTGAGCTTTTAGATAAGAAGATATGGCGATTTTCGTTATTCGAAAAACTCGAAATCGAGCGAAAACGAACCTTAACTTTAATATATATTGACGAAACTTTGAAGCTTTGATAGTGTTACCAAATATAATATTTCTGCCAAATTTTATAAAAATGCGTCTACTCGTTTTCAAGATAAGATGATGTCCTTTATATGTATCCTTTTAAAGTCCTGTATGTCCTTGGAACAAACTTAGAGTATTTTCCAAAAGTTTAAGCTTTAATATTCCTTTGTGTGAAATATGAATGGTTTCATGTTAACAGAAATGTGTTTTAAGGACTTTTGAAAATTGTGGTTGTTTCAAAATATTTATTTTTTTGAAATTACTGAAAATTTTAACTATAACGCTTTCTCACTTCCAAACCATGACATGTATACAAAACATTACTTCGCAAAATATGTGGCTAATTTCGTTCTCTATCGATATAGCTTACATTTTTATAATAAAACACTTTTTTGGCGAACTTATGGCCAATTTAAAATACCCCGCCTAGAGGCGGGCTTGCGGTTTAGAGGGCTAAACTCTTTGGACATGTGACTTATCAATTCAAATTTTAATATAGGCTCAGGTTTTTGAAATATTCGCGATTTTAAAAAATAATGTTTTTTCTTTAAAATTTCTTTTTAACCCGAAACACCCTATAATTTTTTTCTTATTGAATTTTGAGAATATATTTTACATATTCTTTAGCAACTACCGAAGTATAAATAAACTGCAATGCCTTTATTGATCCTGCCTCCCGGACATTCTGAATGTCCTGGTAATGGTAACTATAGGCGGGATAGAGGACTGGTTTTTGTATATATAAGAAAATGCATTTTTTTTTTTGCAAGAAAGCGTGTTATACAACAGCGAACTTTTTTATGACCAACGACTTTTCTGGTACAAACGCATTTACTAACATATTTTATACAAAATTATACGGTTATAACGCATACCGTTTATAGAGAACTTTTTATATAACAAACTAATTTTTTAGACGCTTTTACGTATTTTCATACAAGTTTTTACTCTTATAACGAACACATTACAAAAATCAAAACTTGTTTGAAAAATGTGGTGCAAACTTTAAAAACTTCAACTTAATGGAAGAATTGTATCAATATTACAAATAAAAATTAAAAAATTAGAAGAATTTAAGACAAAAACATGTAATTTTACAGAAGTATAAATAAACTGCAATGCCTTTATTGATCCTGCCTCCCGGACATTCACTATAGGCGGGATAGAGGACTGGTTTTTGTATATAAAGCGTGTTATACAACAGCGAACTTTTTTATGACCAACGACTTTTCTGGTACAAAACGCATTTACTAACATATTTTATACAAAATTATACGGTTATAGAGAACTTTTTATATAACAAACTAATTTTTTAGACGCTTTTACGTATTTTCATACAAGTTTTTACTCTTATAACGAACACATTACAAAAATCAAAATTGGTTTGAAAAATGTGGTGCAAACTTTAAAAACTTCAACTTAATGGAAGAATTGTATCAATATTACAAATAAAAATTAAAAAATTAGAAGAATTTAAGACAAAAACATGTAATTTTACAGAAGTATAAATAAACTGCAATGCCTTTATTGATCCTGCCTCCCGGACATTCACTATAGGCGGGATAGAGGACTGGTTTTTGTATATAAAGCGTGTTATACAACAGCGAACTTTTTTATGACCAACGACTTTTCTGGTACAAACGCATTTACTAACATATTTTATACAAAATTATACGGTTATAACGCATACCGTTTATAGAGAACTTTTTATATAACAAACTAATTTTTTAGACGCTTTTACGTATTTTCATACAAGTTTTTACTCTTATAACGAACACATTACAAAAATCAAAATTTGTTTGAAAAATGTGGTGCAAACTTTAAAAACTTCAACTTAATGGAAGAATTGTTTCAATATTACAAATAAAAATTAAAAAATTAGAAGAATTTAAGACGAAAACATGTACTTTTATTAATATTTTAAAACTGTCAAATTACTATTTATTAATAAATTAATATGAATTATACTTGAAAAATGTAAAACTAAATGTATTTAATAAATGGAACAGGTTATATCAGAATTGATTCTGATTTCGTTTGGTGAAGAAAGGTGATTTTAATACATCAGTTAAAAGAGTGTCACACACTCAGGGAACTTCCACTTTAAAAAAAAGTAGTTGTTTGGGTTGTAATACAGTTTCTTTATTTTTAATGTAAATGTCAGTCATTTGTGGAACAAATTAATTTTTTGACTAACCTTGTAGTTCATTTAAAAAAACAACCCACATCAAATGACTGTTTTATGATTTTACATTCATTTTTTACAGTTGCTTTTTGTTATTAAAAAATATAAAAAAAAAATAAATGTTTGTTTATTTTTTACTACCATCTGGTTCATTTTTACTACAATTGTTAGTCATTTTTTGAACATTAAAAAACAAATGACAATGTTAGTTAAATTTACTGTAATTTAAGTCGTCCTTTCTTTAAATGAAATTGCATTTGTGTTCAACTACATTTGCAGTGGTCTTTACCTACATAGTATTCTAAGTGCAAATACAGTATTGGACCTCTATTAGTAAATAGTTCTTCTTAAAAATAGTCTTGGCTAATTTGGACCTAGTTCGTTACGATATTAAAACAATATGATTAAATATGTAGCATAAAATATATGGTTTTTGTTAGAGAGACAAACTCCAAAACACCTAAAACTTTGACTAATAAACGAATTTTGAAAACAAAAGTGACAATTTTTTAGAAAACATCCAAAAAGCACACACATGTGCAAATACATAAAATATTATAGACAAAAATTTGAAAAATCGGGTGTCAAATTGAAATTTGTGAATTTGTATAGAAAATTCGCCTACTGGCACACAAAACTGCAGCTGTTTTTTAATTTTTTATTAATTAGTGAAAAATTAGTCCAGAGCCTTATTGTGGGGTAAACTGTTTCACCATCCGTGGTATCGCTGGGACTAAGCCGCTGGTATGCAGGCGAATGCTTTGGTTAATCCCTTCTCTTACGGCGGGACTCTAAAAGATCCTTATGTCGTCGCAGTACCGTCGTCTTGGCCAGATCTTGATCTTTATGATAATAATGTATTTACTATGGAGAAAGTAAAAAAAGTACTTTTTTAGTATCCATAATTTAAAATCATTGTTTTTTAGGAAAACGAACTGCAATTGGTTGGTATAGATAAAAAATATACTTGAACGTTTATATTGAATTTTATTAGTACGGATTTGTCACAGACTCCCTTTTTTAAGACATACAAATAAAACAATTGTATTTAGTTTAAGCAGTTTTTTTCTTAAACTAAAAGTTGAAGTACGCAATTTTTCCATAAATTAAGTAAGTCCCGGTTCACACACGGCAATTTTACTTGGGCAAGTTTTCTTCAATTCTCCTTTGAACTTGCTTTTGTGTTCACACAGGAAAAGTTTGTTTCAACTTCGTGTTGAAAATTGCGGATGACAAAACAAAACGGAATTGGAGTACGGGCAAGTCTGTACCGCCTTCCATTCTCTTTTCCTCCCTCTTCTATAAACTCAAGACTTGCGCAAGTAAAATTGCCGTGTGTGAACCGGGACTAACCCTTGATGTTTCTAAATGTACATATAAAAATTTTTGTCCTTCTTTTTGGTGCCCTGTTAAAAATCGACATATATTGATCCTGACATGAACTCACACATGCTTCATACATATCCGCATGCATCCATACTTGATTAATATGTGTTCATAAATGATTCATACATGTTCATATGAGGAATCATATATCTTGATGTGTGTGCATTAACGAGATAATATTTACATGTATGATCATACATTTCCATACAAGGTCATATGTGTACATTAACGAAAATTGAGGTAATATTTGCATGTATGATCGCATATAAACACCTATGAGCATATATGAATCACATATGGAGGTTTATGTACATTTATGAACTCGAATGTCTTCATATGTGAACATGAATGAGTTTATACGTGTCCATAAATGGATACATATATGTTGGTGTTTAACCGTGGTTGCACTTTTTATTAGCGAAATCGTGAAAAATGAGAAATTTCGACTTCAAATATATGTATAGGGAATGTTATCGCATCTTTCGAAACATGAAATATATTAAGTTAAAGAGCATAGTTCATACAATTTGAGTGTAACATTATTATTTTAATTTTTTTTCAAAAAGTTTATAAAATAATTCAAATTTTCTACAAAAAGTTTTTTGCAAATATTTCTTTAACTATTTCTAACTTTGAAAATCTAAGGCCATATTCGTGATCTGCGTTCTAAAGTTATATTGAAATGATAGGTCGCATCGCCGTTGCATCAAACTTTTCTGATTTTGTGTAATGAACAGTGTATTATGTTAATTTCAGCACTGAACTTATCAAATTTGTGCTTCTCACACCAATAGGGGTTCAGACTGCGTTAGGAAAAATGTTTATCTACTGCGCCAACAGTTTTTTGCCGCAGCCTCTTACGTTAGTTTTTGGATTAAAATTAGTTAGTATTAATAAATAAATCTAAGTAATTAAAGATTTTTCAGATATTTAGTCGCAAAATGAACAAAAACCTAATTAAAATCAGTTTTAAGTTAATTTAATTTTAAGTTAAGTTAATTTGTAAAATTTAATATTTTTTTTTGTATGAGCAATACTCATTCAGCATGTATGGATAAATTCAATACAAAAATTCTTGTTCATATTTCAAACATTTTGTCCCCGGCAATTTGCAAACTGTTTTAAGCTTAATAAATTTAACGTGAATACACTTAATTTCAATGTTATTGCAATATCAAGATATCGTTGGCAATCGGCTCCCGCTATGATGTCTGCCATCAAATGTCACTTTTCGTAAATAAAATCGGTGAAAAGTTTTATAGTTTGTAGACACAAAATAATTTGTTTTAAATTTTATGGTTTTTGAAGAAGTTATGACATTTACTAACAATAACATAAATGACATAATTTTGACGTTTCTCTGCAAACGATTTGACCATTGGCATACTATCGTTTATTGCATTTGAAGACACCGGGTAAACAATTATTAACAAAAAAACCATTCATTTATGTATGTAGTTGAAAAAACCCATGCGAAACACTGTTTTATTGCTTTTATTTACAAATAAAGCTAATTCACTTTTTTACCAGCTACGTCAAATCTAGCTGGAAAATCTCCAAATTGGTAAGCAACACTCTTCATAATGTTCATGTAGAACACTATAGCGGCATTTTTTGTATGAAGAAAAACTATTTTTCGGAAAATTTCAATTTATTTTTTAGATTATTGTGGCACTAGGCCTAAAAGTTATTCGGTTTTCATATTCGAAAACATATCCCGATCTATATAACAATTTCTTCAATTTGCCCAAATCTCTAACAGATTCCCTGCCGAAATACATCTTAAATTTCACCAATGTTCTCTCTCTCTAATGGAAAGCTATTGTCGCAACTGACTTGCTTTCCTATACTACAAAATACGAAAGTAGTTTTTTCCTTACCTAATATAATAACATACAATACAGGAATAAATATGGGCTTATGTCAAAAGTTTATAAATCCTTTGAAACTGATAGTATTTTTCAATAACTTTGGCAATTTTTATATTTTAGAAAAGCGGGTTATATGTTTGGGTTAACAACAGCTCATATTTCTAAATGTTATAGTTAAGCAAAGTTGAAAACTTTCAAAAAATCTTTTGATACAACCTCACTTTTTTTGTTCTTTGTATTTGTCGTTTGGGGTAGAGTTGGGCTCGTGAGCAGAATTTTGCGTGATTCACGGGAATTACGCGTGAGTGGGAGTGAAACCTAATTTCACTCCCGTAAATGTGAGTGAGTGTGAGTAGGAAAAAACTCTTCAGTTAAATTTTTAGGTGAGTGAGCGTGCTTGATTATAATTTTTTATAACTTTCTTTCTTTCTTTCCATTTTAATAAATATTTCCATAAATTTTTCACCGATTTTATTTTTTGTTGATTTTTAAAATGCAAATTAAATTGCAAAATTTCGAATACTGAGCAATATTGAGTTGAAAATTCACAATTTATCTTACTTTTAACCTTTTTTTGTTTCTGGTAAAATCTGAATTTACTCAAGTGAGCGAGTGTTTTTAGAAAAAAATTGTTCATTAGTTATTGTACGTCATTGATAGTTTTCGCTCGTGAGCGTGTTTGTGAGTCAAAATTCACTCACACGCCCATCTCTAGTTTGTGCCTTTCAACTTTTGGATCTTATTTGGTATTACATCTATCTCCCAACACTTGGAGAGATAAATTCGACACGTAAGCCTACCGAGTAAATAAATTCATGGTAGTAAAATTGAAACCCATTTTTTTTAGTTTACAAATTTTTGATGTTTTTTGTACCGGGCACTGACGATCCTTCATGGAATAAAAATTTGAAAACAACGGTTCGTTGCTGTTGTAATTATGCACATCTGGGGGTATGTTTCGTTGTTGTGCCCTTAACAGATAAAGAGTAAGAATTTAGTTTTTCTCATGGCACATTCACTGTTCAATTTTAAATAGGCCAGTTTGCGTGAACTAAGTTTTTTGTTATTTTATAACAGGAACTCAGAGGGCCATAAATAAATTAAAACGCTAAAGTTTTACATAGTTTTTGAAACTTGTGCATAATTTGTTTTTACGTTTTTATATAGCAAACAATGAATGATATTGACAGATTTTAAAAACCTTGAAATATGAGTGGCAACGCCAAAGTATATAAAACAATGGAAAATAATTCTTCAGTAATTAATTATAATAAAATTAATTACGATTGTCATTATATGACGGTTACAAACACTTTACCCTAGAAACAATGGATTGTGTTTATTAAAAAAAACTGTACTTTTTTCGAAAATACTTATATTAACATAAATGTAATCTCAGCATAAATGTCAAACAATTTCAATTAAATTGTTTAAACAGTTTAAAACTTCCTGAAAATCGAAAAAAGACTGAACTTGAAAAAATCCCTTAAAAGAAGTCAACGTCACAAAAATATATCAAAATAAAAAAAAAACTGTCAAATTGAATCAAGGAAATCATTAAGATTACAGTCCAAAACAAAAGTGATTGTTACAAAATATGGGGTTAAAAGCCTGAAGCTTTTATTAGCTTGAGCTACGAAAATCCATACGAGACGTATAAATTACAAATTGAGAAAAAATATAACAAATTATAAAAAAATAACTGTTGATACATACCATAATAGCATACTTTTTGTGTAAAGTAGAATACCCTATGAAGAAAGTTCCGATATAGGTATATATAACCATATATAGTCATATATATAATTCATTATCACATCATATCATATCATAGCTTATTCCAAAAATGGCATGCATAACTTGATCCCATGAGATCCCATCTGATATAATTTTATCCGAAAAATTGGTCTATCTTATTATATAAAGTTATATATAATTTGATAAAATTAGATATAACATTTGATTTTGAATCGTCAGGTTTGAGATCATACATAATTAAATATTACTATTACAAATAGAAAACAGTAATTTTTCTTAAATGTAAAAGAAGCTGAACATTTTTTTATGGATCAGCGGTCGAGGGATTGCCTCACTTTCGACCTAAGCGACTAGGTCATCTTCAGCCTCATTCTAATCCACCACCCACAAGAAAGTCATGGTTCATAATATTCTTTGGAAATCACACCACTATTTTGTTTCACATTCCAAATAATAAGGATAAACCAATGGACTGGAAAAATAGACGGAATTTCAATGTGAGACGGAATTTCTTGTTTCTACCATATATGTTTATATATAATTGTCAAAGAAAATAAATTAGCGCTTTTACTTTTTTATGTTTTTTTGTATTAGGATTTTCCGATTTTGAGCATTAAATTAAATTTTTCTTAAAAATTTTGAGCTATCATTCTTTTTTTTAAGATTTTCTGACTTAAAGTTCATTTTATACCCATGAAATATTATTTATTCTATAAACTTTGAACTTTTTCTTTCAAGTGTTGAGTTTCTAAGTTTGCTTACTTTTACTTTTTTTTACAATATTTTTTTTTGCTTTAAATACATTGAATTTTGTTTTTTTTTGTCTTTTCTGATAATTATATATAAAATAGATTGTTTTTTTTTAATTTTTACCATATATGTTTATTTGCATTTATCAGGGCAAGTTTTTTTTTGGCATGAGAAAAGTTGAAAATGGCAGGCAAAATAGCTCAAAAACCCATTAAAAATGGCACAAGAAATTGTAAAAATGGCAAAACAAAATGTGTCAAAAATAAAAAGTTAAATATTAAAGTTTTATTCAACTTCTTTTATTAAATTTTGATTGCATAGTACAATCATGTGCCTTTTCAAATTATCAAAAAGAAACGATCTACTTTTGTCACATAGAACAATTGAGATTACTGAAAATACGAGTTCTACATCTCTAGATGTAACTGCGCGTAATTGAAAGCATGTAATTCCGAAGGGAATTAGTTTTAAATGTATTAATCCTTTTCATTCTTTTTAAAAAATATTTTTTTTTATTTTAGTAAAAGTTTGTGGGCCACTATTTCGGCTAAAAACTTTATTAAATTTTTCAAACGTCACAGATTCCAGTGAAATTATCACAACAATATTTTCAGCTTTAATCCAAAGTTGACTTAAATTCAGATACATAGATTGTAACAAATTTTGGCGAGATGGAGCCTAAAAAGTTATAAAATTTATAAACTAGATAACACGAGACTTATGCCGAGTTTTTAGGATGTAGATTATCTTCAATCTTAGTTTAACTCAGTTTGTAACTGGAATACTGCTATTGGAATTTTGGTTATTTTTCTTTATTTCAGTAAAAACAAAATTCGTTGTCGGTTTAGCTAAACGAAGTTTAATAGCCTTAGTGGGCCTTAAATGTTAAACTTTGCAATAAGTGAATTGACATCTACAAAATTAAAACGTATAAAGGTCAAATGGGTAAAAAGGGCATTTTTATAAAAATAATTAAAAAAATATTGCAAGAAGGTAGAAACTGGCATTTTATTTCAAGGTGGATCAAAAATGGTATTTTTAGAAAATAATCGAAAAAATATCAAATGATGCAGTTTGTGGCAAATGCCAAAAAAAAACTTGCCCTTGTAATTATATATAAAAGTGATAGCATTTTTCTTTTCAATTTTAACAAATATAGTAAATTATTTTTTTATAAAATTTTAATTTTTCAGTGCATTTCACTTTATTTTAACGGTATATTTTTTATTGCATTTTTTTGTATTGATGGTCCTGTATTAGTTGTATACATCCGCGAACTTTTTTTAAAAACAATCAAAAAATGTAATTTTGTGAAATTTTAGAAATTCAAAATCTTCATAACTGTTGCGTCCCTTGCTGAATGTCATCCACGTAACCGGATTTGATGTGACTAAATAATGTTTTTTTTTTATAATCGTGTAAAATCCTATGAATGTGCCACAAACTTAAAAAAAATTAACTTCAATTTTAAATATTTTTGAGTATAGCCCATATAAATGTTTTTGAAAAAGTATTTAGATGTTGATTGTCTGTTACTTAATCTAGGGTGCATATGATAAAAAAAAAAACTTATACTGTAATTGTATGTTCTTGCCGTATATATTGTATCTACTAGTAGTATGTCGAGCATTCTTATTTATTTTCCGTATAGTTTCTTCATTTTCAGCATGAACTCTCTTGCACAAATTGTTCAAATTGTAAGCAATCTAAAGCTTTATTATGTTAGAATTAGGGCTCGCAAGTTAAAGCATTTATAATCGTGTTTTAAGTACATAAAATGGATATCAGAAATCGTAAAATATGCACTTGAAATTCAAAAAACTTTGCATTTAGTATTGATTTTTTCAACGTTTTGCACATTATTAACACAATTTAAGTAATTTTGTCTTAAAAGGTGAATAAAAATTATTAGAAAATCATAATAAGAAAAATAATAATTGTAATATTATGCTTATTTTTTTGTTGTCTTCTTGATAAAAAAATTTGTATAAAAAATACGTATTTATAAATTTAAAAAAAAAAAAAAAAAAATTTGAAACTTAAAATAAATTTTGTAAAAATGTGTATTTTAATATAATATCAAAATGATTTCTTAAAAACATGCATTTTAATGCAACATACTCATATATATGCATTTATAACAAAATATGCAGCAAAAAATGACAAAATCTTTTTTTTTAATATGCATAATATGCAAAAATATGTATTCAAAAATCGATGCTATTTTGTTGCAAATTTCTTGATTCGCAAAGATATTTGATTAAATACATACATATGTCCTCCAGCTAACGGCAACAAACATAAACTTCCGAGCCATAACCTTTTTTATTTTGTATACATTTTTGTTGCACTTTTGCTTCTACTTTTTCTTTCAAATTATATTTTTTTTTCATATGATATGTATCTTTTAAAATTGAATTAAACATTTTCATTTCATTTCCATTGCGCTTATTCTTTAATTTTTCCGTTCATTATTTCTCCTTTGTATAAATATCAGGCGCAGATGCTTTAATAGAAATGGAAATTATTTTAAGATTCCTAAGAAAGTGTAACTATGAGTGACTGTGTGAATAGATGTTAAATAAATAGTACAGTTAGGCCTAGTTTTTGGGATGTCGATTAGTTATGTTTGTTAGTTAGTTAAGCGTTAGTTAAATCTAGAATTTTGATTTTCAGATGTACACTCAAAAAAAAAAGTTTGTAAAGTCAACAAAAAATTTTGCTGAGTCAGCAAAACTTTAGTCAGGAGGGTGCTAGCAAAAAAATTGCTAATGTCAGCAAAATCGTTTGCTGAAAATCAGCGAGCTGATTTTTAGCAACAAAATTAGTAGATTCAGCAAAAGTTTTGCTAACACTTAGTAGATTACAAATAAAAAGAGTTGGTAAAAATTAATAATTTTTTTGCTAAATTTTAGTAGACTGAAAAAAACGCAAAAAAGTTGTAAAAAAATGGTAATTTAGTTAATATATTTGGTTTGTCTTTCACTTTACTCCGTCTACATGTCTGTATATGTTTGTTTGCTATTTGACCACACTAGATTATTAATCTATTAACATTTATTATAGAAATACATATTAAATTTAAATATTTTCTTTTGTCTTTTATTTTATTAATAGACAATTATTTTCACAAGCCGGTGACAACGCAAAATTTAATTTGTTTTAATCCTCCAAAAGTCTTCCATGGTTGATTTTTTATATGTCTTATTAGAGTTGTACTTTTTAGTATAATTTTCCTCTTCTCTAATACATCTTGACATGCCGCGACATCTGCTTCATTCTGCGTATCTTTCAATCTGGTTGTCGTCCACATTATTAATGTGCTTATCAGCACAATTTTTTTTAGCAAAATTAATTAGTAAAATATTAGTATATTAGTAAAGCATTACTATAAAACAGTTAAGTGCTGAATAAGTATAACAAAAATTTTAGCTGAAAACACGATTTTAGCAAAAAAATTTGCTAAAAAATAGTATAGCTGATTTACAAGACGTTTTACTAACTTTTGTACTAACTTATTTTTTTGAGTGTAGTTTATATTTTTTTAATTTTATAGTTTATATGTTTTTAATTAAGGTTTAACCCATCCTGGTTGGCCAGTTTAACTAAAGTTTATAATTGTCAACAAAAAACAGCTGTTAGTCAACTATTTGTTTAGGTTATGGCACACTGCAACGTATTGACTTAGAGAATATAAAATGCTGCCACATTTTTAGGACTATTCCAATTGGAAACTAATAATTTTGTTTTGCATCATCATGTGATTTGACATTTCTTAAACTACGTAGAACTGAAAAGCAGTTGTTCCAGATAAATTCGAGTTAGTTTTGTTTTGAGATTAACTAACAGTTCAATAAACTAAGTTTAATTGACATCCAATAAACTAGGCCTTTATCAGTTAAGTTAGGTTATATTTTATTAAAAATGAATAGCACAGTAACTGTAATTTTTATGGCTGTTCTGAAAAACAAAGTTGCAAAAATCTATTCGCTTTTACAAAAGGAAATGTGAGCAACGAGCAGTAATTCATTGATCCTGATGCTGTAAATGAAAAGTTCGTCTATGTCCCTATGGTGGAAGCTGATTTTATATCATTTTATGATTTTATTTCTACAACAATTACGTTAATACTCATTATGATCCTTTACTTAATCAATTTAGTTGTGACTGCGTAAATAAACTTGATGTTTTGAAAAGTTGTATGTCCATTAAATCAAATTCCATCGGAGCAGATGAAATGGATTCAAAATTTCTCAAAATCGTTCTTGCACAAACTTTGTCCTACGTTACACATATATATAATAAGCTAATAACGACTTGTTGCTTTCCTACTAACATTCTTAAATTATTCCAATACCAGATATCATTGTTTATAAAGCAACACAATCTTTTAACTGATCGACAGTCTGGTTTTCGTAAAACTCACTGGAAAGAGATTGATGCAAGGAAAACTAATTTTTTAATTCTCTTAGATCGCTCAGAAACTTTTGATATCTTTTTTTTTTTATAGTAATTAAATGCGCTAAAGTCCCAAAACTTATTTAACAAATTGTGAAAAGCAATCTGATGTAGGCGTGTCCCTATCCGGATTTCATTCCTGCCTAAGGAAATCTTCAGGGGACTTTGTTATTAGAATTTCTAGAGATATTTGTTATGTTAAATCACAAACTCAATGAGAATTTCTTGTCCTCGTCTAGGAGCGAGATTCAAAATTTAAAATATCAAAGAAAAAACAAAAACAACAACAAAAAATTGTCACAATTGGCTTTGTCATCTTCCAAATACTACTCTGTTTTTTTGACAGACCTAGCAATGTAGTGACGTTTATTCAAGTAAATCAACAATAGAAAATCATATGTTTTCTATTAGTGTCAGTTACATTTAAATTTGCACAAGCACCTGCATATTTGTTATTTAAATTTTTTTCATCGGGATAAACATTAATTGCATTTATAGTAATTAAATGTGCTAAAGTCCCAAAACTTATTTAACAAATTGTGAAAAGCAATCTGATGTAGGCGTGTCCCTATCCGGATTTCATTCCTGCCTAAGGAAATCTTCAGGGGACTTTGTTATTAGAATTTCTAGAGATATTTGTTATGTTAAATCACAAACTCAATGAGAATTTCTTGTCCTCGTCTAGGAGCGAGATTCAAAATTTAAAATATCAAAGAAAAAACAAAAACAACAACAAAAAATTGTCACAATTGGCTTTGTCATCTTCCAAATACTACTCTGTTTTTTTGACAGACCTAGCAATGTAGTGACGTTTATTCAAGTAAATCAACAATAGAAAATCATATGTTTTCTATTAGTGTCAGTTACATTTAAATTTGCACAAGCACCTGCATATTTGTTATTTAAATTTTTTTACCGTTGACCACAATATATTATGATACCAGCCTTAAAAAAATGTTCAAATTTTCCCCAACGGCCACATGTTTATTATCAACAGAAATCAGTTTGTTCAAAGTATCTCAGCCAAATCCAAATTACCACCAATTAGAAGATGTGTTCCACAAGGATCAAGTGTAGGCCCTCTTCTGTTCTCCCTTTATGCGAATGATAAAAAAACGAATATTTTTATGTGGATTAATTTTTCAGATTAGACTAGTTTAAGTACCTTAATGCTTCAAGTGAAATCCGAAAGTATTTGGGTAAAATAGAGGATGCAAACGAAATTTTCTTTACACACTTAAACACAAATTGCAAAAGTATTATATAAATTAGCTATAATGAAGATTCTGTAAAGGCTAGTTTGAAAATTCAAATATTCTTGCAATCTTTAAACCTTATGCTATAAACACATAGACGACTGCAGCTACACGACTACAGCCTGTCAAAAATAAAATACACACGTTTATATGAAAACGATTATTTTGGCACCAACACAGCTACACGGCTACCCGACTACTTTTGCCGCTGTAGTCAACTTAGGATAATTTCTATTTTTGTTGGCTACAAAACAAAAATAGTGTTGACAATAAAACAAAATATGTAAAAAATTAGTGCTTAAAAATATTTTATTTTGTTAAACACAAAAAACGTCGCAACATTAAATGCTATAATTGCATTAATATTCAAGAGGGGTTAGATAAATTTATTTTTACGTTATAGTAATGTATTATACATAAGTATATAAGTATTATACATAAGTAATAAAAAACTTTATATACGTGTCTCCAACCATGCATGTTGTTCTATTTTAATTAAGCAAAAGAATGATGTAATTGGCACTACTGAAATAAAAATTCATTTGTATAAAAAACAGCTGTTTTCTATGTTGCTGTCGTTTCCAATATAATAAGTAGCTGACCACACGGCGACGATTGCCGTGAACGGCATTTGTAGTCGTGTAGCTCTGTAGCCTGCTGTGGTCTATGTGTTTATAGTATTAGACTTTAAAACAAATATACCACTTTCTTATTTGTAAAAATATTTTTATATCAATATTTTCAAAAGACGAAAAAATTAAATAAATTATATGGACAAATTTCTACCTAATATGGTTTCTTATTTGCAGGTATACTTTGGTAAGAGAAAAACCGCTGGGAATTAAAATGAATTCCATAAATCGGTTTTGGGAGACAGACTAAAAAATGGTTTAGCCTATCTCAAAATAGTGTTTTCAAAATTATTTGACATTTGATTACATTATTGATTATATCGAAATGTGAGACCGTCATTAGTGTTTTTGAGAAAATCTAAAATGTTGGCTTTTGGAAGTTCTAAAAGGGAAATGTTTCTAAAAACTGAAATCTTTTCAAACATAAAAGTGCCAAATTTAAACCACGAAAATTATTAGCAAGATATTTACACAACCAATTTTTTTTTTAATCAAATTCTAAAGTTTTGATTTATTTTCTTTTTTATAAATGTGATGTGAATGAGCTTTTAAAATAATTATATCTTTATAAATGTGAGAACAAACATTGTTTAAAACCCAATATTCGTTTATGAATACAGTTTTAGGGCCCGAAAATGATCCGGACATTCAATTCTGATATATTTTAGATCGTATATCACGAATGTAAACACCAAATTTTAATATTAGCTCCGGTTTTGGAAATATTCGCAAATTTAACATTTACGTATAATCTAGTTTTTTTCTTTAAAATTTCTTTTTATATGCCTGAATAAACTACGAATAACTTTTAATATGGTTTTAAGGTATGGACTTTGAGCATTTAAAACATTATCAATTAATTGCAATTGGGTGAAAAATGTAGGATATCCTTGCAATTAAAGTGAAAACTTCTCTTATTTTTAATTTTTGTGAATATGTTAATTTATTCCACTTTATTTCCATTTAATTGCATCAAAAAACTCATCAATTGTACGTCTAAATATTCATAAAATTCAATACAATTTTTATAAATTTTTTATTAAATTTAATTTTGTACGAAATTAAAAAAGGAAAACTCATTTTAAATTAGATAAAATTTGAATTGATTTGATTAGAAAACATATGTTAAACATACTTGAATGTCTTTATCTGATTTTTATTAATCAAGATTTCCCGACTAAAGAGGTTTACATATATTCATGCATTATTTTATATAAATATATATGTTATTGCATGCTATTATATGTGAATACATATATTTATGTATGTTTATATATACAAATCGTTTCCCCTAAATTTTTTAATACGATGCTACATATAATTTCATCTTATTACATATTGATAACTATATAATAGTATATGACATATACACTTATATGTGGTTAATCTAATTATGTACGAATATATGTGTAATTAGATATAACACAAATCAAAATTATATATAAAAACATATAGTGTAATATCCATAAAAAAATTTATTTAATTTTAGATAGCACGATGTCTTGACATACTAAAAGTTATATATCGTTCTATATCAGAAAAATGTAGAGTTTCTTTTGGATAAAACTATATATTGGCTTGGTGGATAACAATGTTATAGACTTTATGGCCGAACTATATTGAGATAATTGGACGTTCCATGTCGCTCGTTTTACAAAAAATCATGATCACAACATACATTGATCACATCACAAAACAACATACATTGGCATGGCCAGGCATAAGTCCAGAACAAATACCCACTGAATAGCTCTGGGGGATCCTTTCCGCCAAGGTATTTTCAAAGTCAAATCTATACACTACGCTTAAAGAATTTAGACTTGAAATATTGATAGAATGGGAAAATATTGATACTGGCACTTTCAGAAACTGGGTGATTTATATGCGCTCCAATAAGTTTTATTACACAAGGGCAAAGCAATATGTTATTAACTAGCTATTTATAATGTTAAACAAAACGATTGAATATGATTTTTTTATGCACATATACTTATTTTCTATAAAGTATTTACTTTTTTTTTTGTAATTAAAAAATAAAAATGAAACGAAGTTTTTTTTCACAATTTTAAAGACAAAATTTAAAAAAAATATTTTTTTCTTATCTATAATTCAATATAATATATTGGACATATAATTATTATATTGTCTTAGGTATACCACTGTGTCTTCAATAAAGATTTCAATGTGTTTTCAATAAAGCTTTTATTTGATATTTAATGTGTCTGTAAATACTTTAAAGTTGAGCAAAATAATTTTAAAAAATGGGGCCATTTTTGACCCCACTTAGTAACCACTAAACATAAGAATGAGCAGCTTAAAAATTATGAGCCCCTTTCATTTTGATTCTCTACAACATATCCAAAGTTCATAAAGATCTGCTGGTCCGGGTCGGAATACCTCACTTGTTAGTACATGAATATTTCAGTGTTATATTATTGCTAAACTTTTTAATTTTATCTAGCACAGTTAAACTTAGATTATGCTTAGGGAGTTCCCAACAAAATCTAAACTCTTCCTCTCCACAACTAAATTGTAATTAGTTTAAATCACAAAAAATGTCTGCCATAATTGCTCTGAGCACATTTTTAATTTGTACAAGTTATACAAAAACTTGAGCAAATTACCAAGTTTTTGGCTGATAAAAGTAAAAACTTATACAATTTATGTAAAATATATTGGATTTATCTGATTTTAGAAATCTATTAGCATTCATTTTTGCAGAAACTATTTAATTTTTGTTTGTGTTCTCATAGACTATGACTTACAACAAAACTATCCCGATGGGCTCTCTCCGGCCTGAATGAAATTTGGAAATTTATCTCTATCACTAGTGATAGAGATAAAATAAAACAATACACAAAATATACTAAAATACAAAGTCCGTGTAATTTTTGATCTAATGGAAGTGAACAGAACCGAATTTAATTTTGGAATTAAATATAAATTGACCCATAAATAAAAAATATTCTCTTGCTGCAACCAAACTATTCGTTTCGCAAAAAATTTGGATGTCACTATGAATTTGTTTTCTCTGTTTATTAAAAAGGGGGATATTTTGTACTTAAATAAGTTTTAACTAATAAATCGTATATTTAAAAACTTTATTTTTTTAATTGCTCTAATAAAATAGTCAAGATTTTTTAAATATCTAAAACTTTAATTTTCCAATAAAAAAACAAAATTCATAAATAACAGATTAACGATTCATAATGCAATTGTAAAAGAAATGAAAAAGAAATGGTTGAATTGTTAATCCAGAAAGCAGTTGGAAATGAAAAACTTCCATAATAAATTTGAAAAGTTTATAAAACAATAAAAAACTATACAAATTGTCAATGTATAAGAATAACAGTGGTCGGTTAGATAAATAAATTTTGTAAATTTGAGTTTTTAATTGTTCAAAAGGTTTCATATGGAATTAACCACGATTGTTTAGAAAACTTGGAAAAGCCGTTGGAGAGATATATATGTATCCATACGATCATTCTATATTTATATGGATCGTTCTATATTTATCCACACATGACCAAAAATGGTTCATACATGCCCATATACATGATATACATGATTCATATGTGAGACCATTTGAAACCTTTTTTGAAAAACTTCAATTTATTGTTCCGATTATAGTAGTATAAGGGTGCGAATTTCAGAAAAATCGAACAGCTTTACCCCGTGTCGGCCCGCTACCAAAGTTTTCGATTTTTGAAAATTTTTCTAAAAATGCTTTAATAAAAAATATCTTGCGACAAATAATTTTTTATTCAAATTGGCATGCTGAACACAAATATTTTGAAATTTTTGAAATCGGACTGAAGGTTTTTGAGATATTTTGATTTGATTTTCAGTAAAAATGACTTAATTTTCCTCTATTCTATAAATTTTTGTAAAAATTTTCTTAGAATTTTTTGTTTTTGCACTTAAATACTACACAAAACATGCTTTAATTTTATCATAATTATGTCTGAAATTAGAGATGATGTATCACAAAATATATTTTTAAAAATAATTTAAATTTTTTAACCATATATCAGAGACTTTGTGCGCAGGTCGCCAAGGTTTAAGTAATCTGATTTTTCTTAAATTTGGCACCACAAAACTATTGGACCTAGTGCTACAACAATCAAAACATTAATTAATGAAAAGATAAAGTAAATATTCCTTTAATAATCATTTGTATAAAATTGAAAAGCATAACAATTTTACTATCTAAATTATCAGTTTCTTCGCGATATTTGTAAGTAAATTTACAAGTAATCCTTAAACCGATATTGACATAATAGTTTTGTGTACTTGTCTAGAGCAAAAATAAAAAAGTTTTGTTTAATTTTTAAAAATTTGTAGAATGGAGGAAAATCTCAATTTTTAGTAAAAATCAAGTCGCAGTATCTCGAAAATCGTTATTCTGATTTCAAAATAAAATATTCGTGCTAAGCATGCCTAAATTATTTAAAAATTTTGTGTCGCAAGACATATTTTCATTGAATCAGTTTAAGAAAACTTTAAAAAATTTAAAAATTTGTTAGCGGGGCGCCACTGGTTAAAGCTTTTTGATTTTTCTCAAATTCGCAGCACCTAACTGTTAGCCCTAGTTTTACAATAATCGCAACAATAATTGATAAAAATCGAAAGTTTAAAAAAATTTCCGCTCTAATGTTCATGTATGTGTATTAGCAAAAATTGAGGTAATATGTACATATATAATCATACATGTCCCTACATTTACATACATGGTCACATGTGTACATAAACAAACATTAAGGTAATATTTACATGGTAGATTACATATCAATACCTATGAGCACGTTACATGAACTCGTATGATTTCATATATAATCATGAATGAGTTCATACAGGTCCATAAATGGATACATATACATATATTGGTTTACGAATAAATGTCTCTAGAGTATGCGCTGTGCATACATATATATGTATGCACAGCGCATACTTTAGGGAAACGCCCAAAATTGTCCCCAAAATATGCGGTGTATAGAAAAAATTGTCCTCATCTAATACGCTAGATGTATGAAAAGGCGCGAAAACTATGGGGGCAGTCCCCAAAGTAAGCAAATGTCCCTAAACTTTGCGGGGGAACGAATAAATGTCTCTAGACTATGCGCTGTGCATACATATTATTGCATAAATATATATATATATATGTATGCACAGCGCATACTTTAGGGACACGCCGAAAATTGTCCCTGAAATATGCAGTGTATAGTACGTACGGTGTATGTACGAATAAATGTCTCTAGAGTACATTTATTCTTTCCCCCGCATAGTTTAGGGACATTTGCTTACTTTGGGGACTGTCCCCAAAGTTTTCGCGCCTTTTCATACATCTAGCGTATGAGATGAGTACAATTTATTCTATACACCGCATATTTCAGGGACAATTTTGGGCGTACTTTAGGGACATGGCCAAAATTGTCCCTGAAATATGCGGTGTATAGAATAAATTGTCCTCATCTCATACGCTAGATGTATGAAAAGGCGCGAAAATTTTGGGGACAGTCCCTAAAGTAAGCAAATGTCCCTAAACTATGCGGGGGAACGAATAAATGTCTCTTGAGTATGCGCTGTGCATACATATATTATTATGTATTATTATGTATATCTTAAATTTTCCATTTGGTGCCACATATGTATGACAATATCACCATAGTTACATTTTTTTATCTTCCATATATTTTTTTGATATGGAAATAAAATTCAGAGGTATGAGACTCAATTTTATCTTACATAATATAAAATCATATATTGTCACATATGGTGCAAAATATTAAAAAAACAATATCTATGTGGTTTTATAACACATAATTAAGCAGAAAATCACTGATTACGTCATGATTACAGTAACTCATAAAATTTTAATCTCTGATTTTAGTATAAAATTGATTACTTTTATTTGTAAAGTTTGTAACTTTTTCAAAAGTTACACGTCATTTAAATGATGTTAGTTGTTAGTGCCCGGTAATGTATAACCGCTCTGAAAATAACATATTGGAGTACTGGCTTCTGAACGAATGTTTTGTTAGAATCAGTCATAATTTCGATCTTCCTTTCGTACCAACAAAACTGTCTTTAGCGAAAAAATTGCATATCATACGAGAAGTATTTGAGGGACGAATCTAATGGAATATTAAAATAATATAATTAAAGCTTAAAATAAAAAAGTTTTGAATATTTTGCACCCCCGTTTTGAACCTTATAGTTTTGCATTAAAAATAGTTTTCGCAAAAGCGTGAAATGTAAACGAAAATGTACTTTTAATTTATTGTGAAGATGTCGTGAATGATGTTCACAGAAACCAACACCTTGTTTTTAAATAAACTACGAAACGATAATTAATGCAATTACGCCCAAAAATTAGCGATTTTTTTTTTTCAATTATAAGGCTTCGATCGTTTGATTGTTTTTTAAATTTTACGATGTTTTTCAAAATTGGTGGTTTTTTAATTTTTTTTTTACCGATTTTTTCTAAATTTTAGCGATTTTTTTCCGACTTAAACAATTTTATTTAATTTTGATGTTTTTTTCAATTTTGATTTAATTTTGGTGTTTTTTTTTTACAATTTTGTGATTTTAGTAAACTTTTACTATTTTTTTTTTAATTTTTTTGCTTTTTCCCAATTTATATAATTTGAACTTTTAATAGTATCGACTAAAAATTAGTTTGAAATTAAAAACAATATGCAATTAAATTTTTAATAGATACCTAGTCAGAAGTTTGTCAGTTGTATAAAAAATCAAGCACTCACATACCACTGGCTAACCGAGGAACTGTAAATATATTACTGGCAAAACCCTTGTTTAAGATGCTTTACAAGCGTTTCCAAAAAGCGTTTTGCCAGTATTTGTTTTACAAAATTTTCAGTGGTCCACAAAAAAAAAAAAAAAACATTGGCAAATAATTGATTGGCCGTTTTCCCAGTGCTATCCCAGAAATTACCAAGAAAATTATAGGTATAAATGATCATGCTCTGCTTAAAAAATACTTTTAAGTAGGAGCGACGAGCGAGCGAGCGAGCTATCGATCTAGCGAGCTAGCGAGCGAGCTATCTAGCGAGCTAGCGAGCGAGCTAGCGAGCGAGCGAGCGAGCTAGCTATCGAGCGAGCTATCTAGCGAGCGAGCGATCTAGCTATCGAGCGATCTAGCATCTATCTATCTATCTATCTATCTATCTATCTATCTATCTATCTATCTATCTATCTATCTATCTATCTATCTATCTATCTATCTATCTATCTATCTATCTATCTATCTATCTATCTATCTATCTATCTATCTATCTATCTATCTATCTATCTATCTATCTATCTATCTATCTATCTATCTATCTATCTATCTATCTATCTATCTATCTATCTATCTATCTATCTATCTATCTATCTATCTATCTATCTATCATCTATATACAGGTGGCGCAAAAGTAATCCTCCTATCAGAAAAAGCTATAAATTTTGCGATTGGCCCCCTAATGTCAGTTCTGTTTTGACATTTGTGTAGTAAACACATGCGAAATACACGTTAATAAACAATGTTACGCTACACTGCTCCAGAACGCGGAATATTGGTGACTATTTATTTGACCAATAATCGGTCGGTGACTCTGGCACAACGTGAATTTCGTCGCAGATTTCCTGGCCGTTCCAACGCCTACTGGTGAAACACTGCGACGTTTAGCCGCTCGCCTCGAAGAGACTGGCACAACACGAGATGCTGCCAGGCGTGGCAGACCCCGGAGAGTAGCCGTTCAGCAGAGAATATTGCTGCTGTAGCCGAGGATGTCATGGAAGCGCCGTCGACATCGACCAGACGACGTGCCACGCAAATGGTTATCAGTCGACGGTCTTTACAGCGAATTTTGGTACAGGATTTGAAGATGTTTCCGTACAAAGTCCAGACGGTGCATCAGCTGTTAGCTGTTAGCTGCTGACCGCTAATCGCGTGTAACATACGCTCAAGCCATCCTTAATCACCACCAAGAGGAAGATAATTTTTCATCAAAAATAATCATGAGTGATGAGTCCCATTTCCTCTTAGCGGGTACGTAAATAAGCAAAATTTACGCTTCTGGGGCACTGAAAATCCGCGTGTAACCCACGAAGAGCCATTACACCCGCTCAAAGTCACTGTATGGTTTGCTGTTTTCGCTGGAGGAGTCATCGGACCTTTTTTCTTCGAAAACGTCGCGGTCCAAACGGTTACTGTGAATGGTGAGCGTTACAGAGCAATGATCAACGAGTTCTTTTTGCCGCAACTTGATGAATTGGGATTGGAAAACATGTGGTTCCAACAGGACGGTGCAACGGCACACACTGCACGTGCCACAACCGATATGCTGAAGGATGCATTTCCCGGGCGCCTAATCTCCCGTTTTGGCGATTTGCACTGGCCAGCAAGATCGCCTGATTTGACCGCTCCAGACTTCTTTTTGTGGGGCTTTTAGAAGTCGCGGGTTTATGTCAACAAGCCTCAGACTCTTGCAGCTCTTAAAGACAATATCCGTCAAGAATGTGAGGACCTATCGCCGGAAGTTTTGGCCAAAGTGATGGAAAATGCCATAAAAAGGGCTCAAATGACAATCAACTGTGTCGGCGGCCATTTACATGACATCATATTCTCGACTTGATGTAAAAAAATTAAAATACCAAATAAAAATAATCCACAAGAAGAGTCAAAGTTTTTCATTTTTTTTTTTTAAATTACAGCCAAAAAACATCGGAAGGTTATTTTTGCGCCACCTTGTATATAATACAGGATGTGTGTATGTATGTAACGTATGGACTCCAAAACGGCTGGGCCGATTTTGATAAAATTTTCAGGGAATCTTCAGAATATTCAGGCGGGTGACACTGTGAAGTTTGATTTTCGGTCTGTGGGCGGAGGGGCGTGTCAAAATCCAATTTTCATATTGTACCACCAATGACATATATTATTATTTTATTTTTTTTTTTGAAAGCCGTTGTCATGTTTTTCAAAACGAGATATCAAACTCCTTAATCGGATATGTAGTTCCGAAGATATGTACAAAAAACCTATGTTAATATTTACAAAAAACCTATGTTACACGAAGCTATGTTACACGAACACAACAGCCTCATCCGTCTATTCAAAACAGCCCTAGACCAGATGCCGACAAATGATTATACGGTTGTGATTAGAGCTGACAAGACACCGGCTGGTGAGCATGAGCGGCGCTTCAATGCACCGGTGATAGGTCACGTCGCAGTTGTTATGGCAGTTGTTTTCAGCTATTCATTTTATATACTTCAGCAAATAAAGGCGATAGGACAAAGAGGCGTTAGGCTTCCCATGAAATTACAAATTTTAAAATGATTTACTAATATGAATTTATTTTTTTAATTTTTTATTTGAGTAGAAAACATTTCTTGATTTAAAGAGTTAATTGCAATTAAAATTTGAATTTGAAGCTGGACCAAGAAAAATATAAATGAACTTTTTTTATATTTTATTTTAGTGCTTGTCCGACACTTTTTGAACAGACGGACCTTTTGTCTAATAATGTTATTTTGGGGTTGGGAATGCACTTATTGCCAGCACTTGTACCACCTGTTAAAGTGCCTTGCCAGCGGTGGTCCGTTCGACTTTTTCTGATTGGGCATGATTAAAACCGTAATTGAAAATAAAACCAATTAAATACAAGGGCGGAATATGAATAATAAGTCGGTGACTTTTCGAACTTCCCTCGTAGTTATATGAAATACAACACTGCTCCCATCAAGTACCACTTGTTAATACACTACTGTCAAATTTTGGGCAAGTTCCGTCATTTACTTTTCGTTTAACAGCTGTTCAAAACATACAACCTCGTGGATTTTTTTAATATTGGAAAAACGTGAATTTTGAGTGCTCATTAAACATTATTTTTTGCGAAAAAAAAACCTTCAATCAAACCAAGGAAAAGCTTGATAAATACTATGGGGAGTCTGCACCATCGATTTCAATTTTAAAAAAGTGGTTTACTGACTTTCGTTGTGGTCGCACAAGTACAAATGACGCTAAACGTTCTAGACGGCCAATTAAGGTCAATACACCCGAAAATGTCGAAAAACCCACGATATGGTGTTGTCCGATCGAAGAGTAAAAGCGCGTGAGATTGTGGATGCCATAGGCATTTCATATGTCAGTGTGGCTTATGCCAACTTATTGGACCGATTTAACGAGGATTTAAAAAAAACGACCAAATATGGCCAAGAAAAAAGTTCTTTTTCATCAAGATAATGCCCGGGTGCACACGTGTGCAGTCTCATCCGCCACATTCTCCGGAGTTACCCCTCAGTGAATATTTCTTATTTCCAAACCTAAAGAAATGGCTCGGTGGAAAGAGATTTAGCTAAAACGATAAAATTATTAATCAAACAAATACCTATTTTATGAACCTCGAAAAATCCTATTTTTTGGAAGGGATACAAAAATTGGAGAAACGTTGGACTCAGTGTATTGAGCTAAAATGAGATTATATTGAAAAATATTTTTTTTTTTTTGCAAAAAAAACTGTGTTTTATTCAAAAAGTCATGGACTTATTGAGCCGCCCTCGTAGTAATTATTTTAATCATATCAAACAAGGTTCGGGAACATATCAATAAATATGTGGCACCATATCAATTATTTTTAATTGCAATGGTACACGACAACACTGCGAGAATTATTTGCATGATATCAATGAATTATTACATTAGATCTGTGAATTGCCCCTTAAAATTTAATGAAAAATCTCATATTATTTATTAGAAATTTCATACAACAAATGAAAAAATATCATTAAAACGTGTTTCATTTATATTATGCACTAAACTTCATTTGTTTCATTAAAACTCTTGCAAGGACTTTTCTCTGTATATTGTAGAGTAAAAAATTTTCAGAATTTGAGAATTTTTTCCTATAGGAAGTACAACGGGAGTACAACTAACACTTTTTCCATTAAAAAAAAAATTGTTTTGTTTTTCTATCAAAGTCATTTGAATGACTTTTTTTGTTGAAAATCTTTAGTAAATAATACTACTGTGCAGTTCGTGTATTTGTTTAATGGAAACAAAACTAAAGAAAACCCCAGAATAGTTTTATAATACTATGGATGTTGCTATTTATGGACACAATAAAGAACAAACTTTGTTTTAAAAACAAGGGCGTTAGTAAAAGTAGTTTTACTTAATACTAAATATTCGAAACACCATCTAAATCTGCTATAAGCATTGCCGTAGTCAACTTAAAGAATGTTTACGAAAACATTTTTACATTTTGTTTTCATCACAACTTTGTGAAATGAAAAGTCAAAAAACCAAGATTTATACATCACTAAAATTCAGTTGTCATTTTCGTTTGACGGTTAGAGAAAAAAGAACGCCACAAACTAAAATTATAAATTAGGCAGAAAACATACAAAAATAAATTTATTTAAAATTTATTGAATAATTAAAATAAAATAGAAAAATATAACCATTTTGAATATTTCAAGGCGTATTTTCAAGTAATCGTAAAACAACCTTAATCCTGAAATTTTTTTAAAATATTAGTTAACATAAATGCGAGCTCCAATACCCTTAACATAAGTTCGGCAATAAGCAATATTATACCGTTATTCTGCTTACGCATTTCACTTATTGCTAAGATGTTCTAGATTATGGGTTAGAGTGCAAACCAGCAACAAACATTAAAAATGTTTCAAAATTAAAATTTTATTACATCGATTAAACCCATGCAAAATTTAAATTGTAATGAAAGTTTAGATCAATCTTATTAAATTAGACTACAAAACGAGACAGGGATTGAACACAAAGGTCAATCAGCCAGCTTGCAATTAGCTTATTATGAAAGTTGACCAGTTTTAAGGGTGCAGTTTTGATACTCATGAAACATTCGAAAAATCAGATTTTCACTAAGTTTATGGAGTAGTGTTTTAAGCCAGTGCTGTGCGCAAAGAGAATGCTGTTCACATGAGAATGTATTGGTGATTTAAAAGAAAAATTAGAAAGTATGGGTGCAATTGCACGGAAAAAAATCTATGCGTTATAATTGTTTATATAGTTTTAACATTTAACAAGGCACTCAGGTTAGCTTTATTAAACACATTTAAATAATATAAAAACTCATTTTCCCAATCTCCATTTTCGTTTTTATTAATGTATAAATAAATTTATAGAAAAGCAAAATATGAATGCCTACAAAAAAGTCTAAATTAGAAGTTTTCGAAAACGACTAGTTTTAGGTTGTAGTGTAAATGAGGTATTAAACAGTTAAAATTTGCAAAAACACTGATAAAAATGACATTTGTAGTAAAATACTATCAGCGTACCCATTTTTTGAAAGAGTGCGGCATTAACCTGCTCTGTTGAATGCTGGTATAAAACTGATTGGTTTTTATAGCTCTCTGTTGAGTATTTTTGTTGAGATTCGTGTTGTGGAAGTGTGGAAAGCCGATTATGTTCGTCCTACAGGGGATATTTTGGACAGTATTGTTTTAAACTTAATAACTGATTGACATTCTGAATTGTATGTATAAAGACAAAAATGTTAAGATAAAAAAAGTCTCACACTGACAATGAAACTGTAGTAATGGTTGATTTGAAGAGTCGACTCATGCGCCACCTACGTAGGACCCTGTGTTCTGGCTAGATCTAGCGATTTTTTCCATCTATCTATTACAAAATAGCTAAATAACTTGCCATTTATTATTGTAACTACCCAGGTAGAAAAATACAATCTTTAAAACGTTTTAAAAGCATTTTTCATGATGGTACAAGCGTTTTCAGAACATACCAAATTACAAATTTAAAGCGTTTTGAGAATGTGCAAAATGATAACCCAAATTTACGGTCTGAGGATGGTATTTTATAACGTTCTCAAAACATTGCAAAACAAAATTTTTGAAATGCTTTTTCAATCGTTAAATAAGTATTTGCAGAACATTTTGGCTTACAGTTATTAAGCGTTATGAAAACGACCCAAATGATAACCGCTTTGAGGGTTGTAATTTTGAACATTGTCAAAGCGCTCGAAAGACAAATTTGATTGAAAATAGATTGTTTTGAGCAGTTTCTGTACTTAGCAGTCGCCAACCAGCGGCTTGTTTGTGTCAAAATTTTGGATGGTGTTTCAGTTTCAAACTGATGTAATAAAAAATCTGTAGAAAATAAATGTTGTAAAAAAATACTTTTTTCACAAGTTATGTACTTATTACCCTTTAATTCTTCATATACTTGGGTTGAACTGAAATTTTCTTTGCCTACACCCTTATTTGGCTTTCCGTATCCACTAAACTGTTGTTGCAACTCGTTTGACATTATAACAGAGAGAACAGCTGCAATCGCAAAAAAAAAAGTATTTCTAAAGTACTATTGGTAAACCGTTGTAAATTTTGTACGATAAGAACTTCTAAAGTACTTTTTACAAACGTTGGAAAAACGCTTTGAACCAATGTTTTTACAGTGTTTTTATTTCACAAATATTTGTAAGTTTTGTATAAAAAGTATTCCTAAAATACTTTGTCCGAACGTTCGAATAGCAATCCAAAATAATGTTTTTTGAATGCTTTTTTTCGTATTATTTGCAATTATCGCTTTGGAAACGCTTTTATTTTAGTACCATCAAAAACAAACGTTTTGAAAACTCTTCGTTTTTTGTACCATCCCAAATTTCTACCTGGGTATTTTTAACTATTTTTAGAAATATTTTTGAAATTATTTATTTTTCAATAATTATTTTCTAGACTTCGCGGTTTTTTTCAATGTGTTATTAAGGTGTTCAATTAAGGTATTTTGTAGTTGGACTTTGTCTTTATTTCATCAAGCCGTACAAATATACATTAATACCAGGCCAAAATATTCTTCCCATTTTTATCAGGCGTTTTTGCAAATTTTAAATGTGTTATACCTCATTTACACTAGAACCAAAAAGTAAATGTTTATAAAAACTTTTAGTTTTTAACTTAAAATTTGTATGGAATTTGGCAATTAAATCCAAATAGTTTTTGGTTGCACTATAAATGTAGTATAAGTTTAAAAAACCAATAAAAATTTTAATTCTTCGCTAATGTTGCCACCTTTTTATAAAACAAAATAGAAATGTTGCAAATAAAAACAGTATTACTTTTAAATTTTTTGTAAAATTATAAAACAAGAAAAAAAGTAGTGTTATCGGAATAATCTCAACACACATGTTCACTTAAAACTTGTTTATTTTTAAAATCAAACTTTTTGTTTTATTGACGAAGGATACAAAACAAGTTTCATATACCGTTCCTTTTTTTTAAATTGGCCTGCTCCAAGCAATTAGGATACTTAAAATACTAATCAAATTCGAATCACTCACTTTTTGTTAAGATTTGATTTGTAAGCGAAATAATTTGAAAAATTCGTTAAAAATACTTTTGCAAATTTCCCATTACACGATTTTAAAAATCTCAGTATACAATAGGAGTCTGAAAACCCCATAAAAGAGCTTTAAAACCTTCTGAAATCGTAGATATATGACGGCGATTTTCTTTGCCGATGAAGCCTGAGCGCTCTTTTATTACTCATAAAATACTCCTAACTTAAGCATTATTAAAATCTTGAGAAATTTTAAGCCATTTATGATTAATTTAAGTGTTCAAAAGATTTTAAAAAAATTTTCATTTAGGCTTATAAATAAAAGTCAATTATGATTCATTTATGACTCAGACATTGCAAAAATTTCCCGTTTTAGAGTCTTTTATAAGTCATAATTTCTTAAATGCTCTGAATTGTGTTGACTAGGAATTATTTAAAAAAAATTTAATTCCAACTGTGCACTGTGTCAGATTTTAGTAATTTAGAGGGACTAAATTCTATAATTCAAAAACAAGTAGAGATAATTCCATGATTTTTGGAACACTTTATTTTTATGACCTAACACAACTTTTGTGAAAATCTTGAGGGGAGTTACCCATTCGTTTATTCCAGCACCTAGGTGCTTGCTTAAGTCCATACAAACTTTTCTTAAGTTGGCAAATTCTACCAGAACCATCATCGAATCCCTCAGGTTGTTTCATGTAAATTAATTCGTTTAATTCACCATAGAGAAAGGCAGTCGAAACATCAAACTGCACCAAGTGAAGCTCTTCGCTTGCTGCCACACTTATAAGCGACCTTATTGTTGTCATTTTTGCCACAGGACTAAAAGTCTGATCATAATCCACACCTTTCCTTTGCGCAAATCCCTTTATAACTAACCTTGCCTTGTATTTTTCGATACTCCCATCTGGTTTCATGTTTACACGAAAAACCCATCTACCTGGAAGTGCTTTGGATCCTTTAGGTAAGCTTTTTAAAACCCATGTGTTATTGTCCAATAACGAATTTATTTCAGACTGCATGGCTTTTGTCCATTCTTCCTTCTGAATACTTTGTATAGCCTCATTGTATGTTGTTGGAGTTTGAATTTCAGACAAAATGTTTTGAGCTACCATAATAAAATCATCATACCTCGGATTTGATATTAAAGTACGGTCTCTAAGTCTTTTGCTTAATGGTTCTTCATCATCAGAGTCTTCAATTCGATTACGTTTAACACTTTTAACATCAACAATATCTTTGGCATCTTGAAACTGTTCTTCAAAACCTTCAAAATCTTCCATATCGTCTTCTTCCTCTTGAACCAACTCATCGGATTCTTCATGATTTTGGGAACTAGAAGGATCCCTATTTATCATCTCTAAATCATCAACTTCAACATCTGTCACATCTTTGTCACTTTGATTATATTTATACGTTATTACGACACCATCTTGCTTTTCATGATTTGATTTATTATTATCTTCGACATCTTCTGAACTTTCTTTGATTTCAAACTGATTTTTGTTGTCACACTGTACTACTTTCTCTAGCTTCTCTTTTACGTGGCGTTTATCTTGGTGTCCCCATCTTTCGTGAAAAAGTTGTAGCATTGAGTTATCATTAACTGATATATTTACGTTTTCTGTTTGGCGGCATGGATATAAATCTGCTTTATATAGGGAACCATTTCTTGATCTTTGGCCACATAAAACAATATTACCATTAACTGTTAACGAGCATCGAGTTGTTGTTGATTTAAATTCACTATTTGGATTTCTGTCTTGTGCTGATAAAACAGAAAATAAATTCTTGGAGACGTCTGGAACATACCACACATTTTCCAAATTCATTGTTATTTGTTGACCATTAACTTTGGAAACTATTGGAATAACACCCGTGCCCACTGCCTTTAAGTATTCTTTTCCAGCAGCCTGTATACCTTGGGGTTGATCAAAATATTGAAATTCGGTGAAGATTTCAAAACTTTTTGTTATATGCCTTGTAGCACCATTATCGAACCACCAGTCCATATCAGTATTTACTAAATTGGCGTCACTGGAAATAGTAGGAAGAGCAATTGTTGTGTTATTTACATTACCAGTTTTGTTCTTTGTTGGCTTTCCATCAGCAATCCACTTTCGACAATCCTTCAACCAATGGCCTTTCTTTTTACAATAATTACATACGTCATCCTTCTTGTTATACCTTTCCTTGCGGTCATTTCTAACGTTTACCTTTAAAGCTTGTTGACTATCTCTTTCACCTTGTGCTTCATTACTCTTGAAGTTCCTCTCGAACATACACAACTGCATTGAAAGTTCTTCGATAGTTTTGTCTTTCTCACCGGACATCATCATCCAATTGGAGCGAAACATTTCAAAATTCTTCGGTAGTATATGGAGAATCTTGCAAACTAATAGCATATCCGGCAGTTTATGCTCACCCTTCATGTTCAAGCCATTATTTAGCTCATCCCACAGATTACGGATTTTTGAAATATGTGTTGAGACGTCTTCATTATCTTGCCATGTAAAACCAAAAAGATCAGAACAAACTTTGAAAAGCTGATCCCTGGATGTTGCTTCGAAAATGTTCTTTAATGCTTGCCATGTTTCAAAAGCGCCATCCTTATCCATGATTTTCTGATATATTTGATCCGTTATGCAGCTCGTGATAATTCCATTTTTACCTTAAGAGTTTTGGTTATTCCTGTTCGAGCTGAGTCTTGAAATCTTGATTTTTCTTAATTCAATACGTGGACTCTTGATTAAAACAAAAAATTTTTGCAAATCTCTGATAAACAATTGTAATTAACAAAAAATTATTTCACAATTTTTTTTTTTTTTTTTTAAAATTTTTCAGTTTTGTTTATTTTTCTTTTAAATAATTTTCATTTTTTTTGAAATTTTAATGAGAGCTTGCTGGGCTCATAACCTATTGGATTTAAGTTTTGTTTATTTTTCTTGTAAATAATTTTTATTTTTTTGAAATTTTAATCAGAGCTTGCTGGGCTCATAACCTATTGGATTTAATATTTATATAAAACTTACAATAAAATGAGAAGTACATTGCCATGTTAAATTATAAGAAAACTTGATTAAAAAAACAAACATTTTATAAATAACAATGTTAAGTAATGTTAAGTTCCAAACAATAATTACAACACTATTGTCCTTATTTCTAGCTTCCTGAGCTTCTTCAGACATTTGTCCAATAGGAAGTATACTACTTTCTATTATTTCCTTTCCATGGAGGAGAACCTTATGAACTGTTACTGGCATGTTGTACCATGAATAGTTTTTTAAATATATATATTACTTATCTTCTTCTTCTTACTATTCTTCTTCTTGTTAGTAACTGAACTCCTCCTTAACGGCTGGGCCGATTTCGATGAAATTTTTTGTGTGTATTTGAGTTGGTCCCTGGATGGTTTAGATTTACAATTGACCTATATAGGTACAATGGGCGTGGCACCTCCCATACGAAGTAAAAATTTATTATTGCATATCTGGAGTACTATTATAGTGGGAGTCTTCAAACTTTGTGTGAGCTACTTTGATAATAATGTGCATAATCTTGCAAAACGTGGCCGGGATCCAAGCAATGGGCGTGGCACCTCCCATACGAAGTAAGAATTTGTCATCGTATATCTCGAGTACTATTACAGTGGGAGTCTTCAAACTTTGTGTGAGCTACTTTAATAAGAATATAAATAATCTTGCAAAAAGTGGGCGGGATCCAAGCAATGGGCGTGGCACCTCCCATACGAAGTAAAAATTTATAATTGCATATCTGAAGTACTATTACAGCGGGAGTCTTCAAACTTTGTGTGAGCTGTTTTGATAATAATATGCATAGTTTTGCAAAAAGTGGGCGGGATCCAAGCAATGGGCGTGGCACCTCCCATACGAAGTAAACATTTATTAAAAATCTGAAGTACTATTACAGCGGGAGTCTTCAAACTTTGTGTGAGCTGTTTTGATAATAATATGCTATTTGTTGAAAAGTCATTAGCCTCAAATACAATTTTAGGCAGGACAACGTCTGCCGGGTCAGCTAGTAATAATATATAATATATATATTATTATATATTATATATATTAATATTATATATTACAATGAAGTGAACCGCATCAAATTTCTCAGAAATTAATAAAAAAAACGTCTTCTAGAGTTAAGCATAATCTTAATACAGTATGATCCAACAGTGACTGTAGGCTAATATCAGCATAAGATTCAGTGATAATAGTATTACGTGGATAGCACAAACGCATTGATTTGTTGACTAAATCATAGCAATAGTAATATCTTAGGACTAAAATGTTTTAAATGTTGTCTTAACATACGGTAATTATGAGTTGATAAATCACAATCGATCATAAGAGCTAGAGCTGCGTCAGGAGAAAGCCCTACTTGATTATCTTGAATACCCCTGATTTTTTTAAGGGCAGTACCTCTTTTTGGAGAAGCTGTAATTAGTTCGTTAACGATTGCAGCCGACGAACGCCTTCCCGATGACCGAATTTTAATTTCAGCCGCCATTAATACTTTTTCATGGTCTGACGTATTCAAATATTTCTTTGCTTTCCTTTTTTTTGTTCTTTCGCAACAAACTTCAAATGTTTTTTTTGCCTTCCACGTGTTGTTTGAGTGTTGGCATCACAAACAAATCTTGTTAAATCAATTATAGTCCCAAGCCAATCAGCATTCCATTCCAAAAATCTCAACTTCTTTCTGTGTGCTTTCTGCCATTTTAACTTTAATTGATGGCAAAACGTGCTTACAAAATTATGTAATGAGTTAAATCTACAATTTTTTCGGTCCCAGTACTTATATATCCACATATAAAATCAAAAACACGGTCATGTCTTTCATTTTTCTCTGTCGACAACCAGACTTCGAAAATTTCACTTTGAAAAATTTGATTGGGCATGATAAGTTTTTGGGTCGGCTTTATCCGGTAGCAAATTGGCGCAGGTTTTTTTTCTGTTCCTACAAAAACAAATGTTTCTTAATAGTGTAGTCTTAAAATTTTCACTAAATGCGACTAAATACTATATTTTCTTTCCCATTTAATATTTCGTAATTAGAAAAAATCTTACCTTAAATGGATGTCACGGTTATCACTTCAAATTTAGTTTTAAACCATTTATTTTAAAACACTTTTTAACTATTGTTAATTAACTGTATTGTTTTTTTTTATATTCAAAAAGAATTGTGAAAAAATAACATGAAACACCAAAAATACAAACTTTCAAAGTTTACATACTTTCAACAACCACTGTAATGAGTTTTTAAGTCTTCAAAACATTCAACTTTGTGATACCGTTATATATTTGTTGTTTACAATATTTACTTTAAACGTTGTTTTTATTAATACCAGCGTTGTTATTAATCGTATTCAATAAACTTTTTTGAAAAAGGAGACAAAATTTTTTTTTAATTAAATCCCGCTAAAATATCCAAATCTGACACTGTGCTGTGGCTTAATAAAATTTACAACTGCAAAACCTAAAATATAAAAACAAAGCTTTGATAGCAATTCGAGAGCGACATATTAAAATCTTATAGTTTTAACGGAAAAAGCTAAGAGCTTTTTAGAGGAAACGAAAACTGGATAGTTGTAAGGAAGTAGACTATTTAGATTTTTAAACAAATAATAACATTTTTGCTTTTTTGAGAATTAAGCGAACTAAAGGACTTGTTTGTTTGTAGCTTTTCAGTTTTCTGAAGTTATAATGAATACAAAAAGCAACATTTTTTGCGTAAGCATTCTTTAAATGATAAACATTTGTTAAACATTAAAAATCATGTTGCACTTACTAAATAGTTTTTTTTTTTAATACATATGTATTTATAAAGTGTATATGTACATAGAAGAAAACCTTAAACAGAACAAAAAATCTTTGAAACACTTAATAAACTCATAAATATTTTGAAATGATGTGAAAATAAACAACCATATTAAGAGGAAATCGCTACTAAACGAACTCAACGCACACTGTTTCTAAGGATGTTTCAGAGGTCTTTATCATCCGTTTTAGTTTATTTTTAATAAGGTTTTGCCATATGCTATAAAATTAATTTAAATGTAACATCATCATACATTCCACTCCATCTCCCATGTAATGGAAATACAAAAAACTTTCCCATTTTTTTTCAATTTGTTTATGTTAAAAGTGTGGATAATCTCGAGAAACGACTAAGAAATGGAAAAACTCCTACAACTTAGTGTGGGAATTAAATATAATTTCATGGAAATGAAAATAAAGTCATAAATTGACAAATGTTTGTAAATTATTCGATTAATTTTCTTTTTTTTTTTTTTGTTTTTGGTAGGGAAAAGTAAGATACAAGTAGGAAAACCACTTATTTACTTTTCATTTACATACGTACGAGAGAGTACATTATTATCCAGGGAAAATTTAAACATTGAAAACTTATCAACATCACAAAATCTTTAAGTAGAAAAGTCATGTAAATTTCATGTAAATATTTCCTTCTTTCGTTCTTTCTTTCGAAAATTAACGAAAAAAGTAAATTTTTTTTTCCTGTACCAGTTTGTTTTTTAAATTTAGTTTTTTTTGCTTAACCCCAATAACGGTAACTTTGAACAAAAATTAGGGCTGCCAGATATGAAAACGACAAAAAAAGTTTCTTGGGGGGAAAAAGCAGTACAATTAAGAAGAAAAAAGTACACATTTTGATTTTAAAAAATCATAAAATACAGTACAAAAAAGTAACAATTTACGTAATTCAGAACTAATAAGATGACTGTATTTTAGTTTTTCGGACATGCCTCAAAACAAAAAGTATGTGACGCCGTCTAGAATTAAAGAAATTTTTTTTTTTGTCTATTACCAGTTGAGGAAGCTAAGACTCCAAAACCCTTTACGCCTTGTAACATACACTGAGGAGCATAACAACTATCACTTTAAAAACCTATAATTTCTATGAATTTTACTCAAATGCAATCAAATTTTCCATATTATGTTTGTACAAGTGTCTTCTCGGTTTCTAAAAGGTTTTATTAAGATCTGATCACAATAACAAATACACGAAGGCATAATGCAAATAAATCAAAATGATACAGTTTTTCACTCGCTATTTTTTTTTATATTTTTAAAACAATAATATATATTTAATAACTGGTCAAGTAAAACTTTGCCTTCTTAAGCTCATGGATGCTATTAGGTAGACTTTGTGTGTACCTTTCCACAAATTCTGGAGTAATCTCCTCCCACACTTTCTTCGTCCGCCCCCCACAACTCGTTCACGCCTTTTGGAGGAATGGCATATTTTGCAAGCTGCGATTTGACGCGACTCCACAAATTCTCGATCGGATTCATATCCGGAGATTGTGGAGGCCACGTTATCACACCAAATTTTTGCTTTTTGAGACAGTCTTTCACTACATGTGCGGTATGTTTGGGGTCATTGTCTTGCTGAAAAATTATTTTCTCAGCAGGAAGACCCATTTTTTCAACAACATCAGAAAGATTTTGTTGCGTTGATGTTTTAAATGAAAATAAACTTGATAAAATTTTGTCAGTAAAATGTTAAAATTAATACAAATGGCTAATTTTTAAAAATTGTAATTTTCCATAGACCACATTTTGTAAAATCGTCATTTTATTATATTTTACTTGAAAAATCGTCAAAATGAAGACAAATCGTTAAAGTTGGCAACGCTTAGCACACATGAGACATTCTTACAGGGCGTTTCAAATAACCTGAATTTGCTTTTTAATACACTGCAAAAAGTACAAAAAGATGTATAGAGGCAAAAAAAGTACTTTTGCGTACTTCCTTAAGTGTTATGCTATAAACACATAGACCACAGCAGACTGCAGAGCTACACGACTGCAAATGCCGTTGACTGCAATCGTCGCCGTGTGGTCAGCTACTTATTATTTTGGAAACGACAGCAGCATAGTAAACAGCTGATCACGATTCAATTTAAAAATATATTTTTATACAAATCAGGGATGTTAAAGTTGGTACAATTGTACTTTTTTTGGTACATTTTGACCTTCTAAAGTACCGTGGTACTACCGCGACTCATTTGGTACAATTTAAAAATTTTTAATTTTTCCCCTTTTTGAATTTTTAGTATAGCAAACAAATTGTTATTGTGTCCTTTTTCATTGCATTTATTCGTTTTATGTAATGAGCTCTTAAAATATATGCGACTATATCCGCCAGATTTTACGATTTATCATCATTTTAAGGATTTTGAAGAATAAAGTTGGCAATTTTTTTTTTTTTTAATATCGATTAAAAATTTACGATTTTTTACAAAATTTATCTGGCAGCTCTTACATATATTGACACTTGTTGAAGCCAACTTCACTTTTATTTTGAATTTATTAAAATTCTGAAGAAGTGAAAATTGATATATAGATATGGCATCACTTATAACATATGGGAAAACAGTGGACATTAGAGTGAGGTGAGTTTGTAAAAATAGAACTGTTGTGTTGTTGGAGTTGTACTTCTGAGATTATGTATGCAAGAACAAAAACACCGTGTATTGAATAAAATTAGTTTTAATCACAACAAAACTCGACCTAACTATAGCTCAGAGGGCTAAAGCGCTCTGTCTAACGTGTAGTGCGAGTGCATGTGGCATTAGAAATCAGTTTATCTATACCACGGTCAGTGATTGCACAGAAAAATTTCATATAGACGCAATCGAACAAATAAAAACATAACAAATATTACATTATTCAAAAATTCAAAAAAAAAAAACAGGGTCACTGACGAACGTTCAATACCAGAAACTGCGCAGTCTAATTCAAAAAAAATTGAATATTTGCAATGTAGTTATGATTTTTAGATAATACACTCATTCTTCTCTACCACGCCTTTCACAATTAAATTAAATAAAATTGCATATTAATTATAGTATTAACTGCAATTGTCTGAAAAAGACGTTAAAATTCAAACTCAAACGAAAATTAAATTATTGTTAAAGAAATGAAAGAAAATTCCAAACAATCTTATATATGTTTAATTTAGAACGAGCTCTCAACCTCCGTATATTTACAAAAATAAAGCAAATCAAACATATTAGCTAGGTTAATACTAGTATTTCGATCTGGTTAAAGATCTCATCAGAACCCAATGTTTTAGAAAAGTTATAGCCTCCATAATAGGCAGAACTTTAACAAAAAACCGATTAATCATTAATTTTGCTCCATTCTTGTCTTCTTAGTAAAAATATTACTTGAGCCAGAGTAAAAACTAAAATTTTTTTAACTGAAGTCGTTAAAAAATTAAAATGTTTGTAGTTTTTGGTCGGTAGTAGCTAATTTTCAAAATGAACTGAATGTCAATATGTTTCCAGACATTTCTAGTCGTTGCTGGAATTTTATCCATTCCACACTGGTCTGCAAATGTGGAGAGTTTTTTTCTTTTCAAAATATAATAAAAACTAAGGAAAGAAACAGACTACATTAGCCAACATTATCAAGTCTCATACAGACTAAGGATTGGTTAAGAGCGACAAATTTATGCTGCTATGATGTAGAAATTCCAAATAGTTTATTAACTAAACAAATAATTCCATGATTTGGTCTCATATATTCATAAGACTTTTTTATGCCTTATTTTATTCATACATATAATGTATGTTATTGGAAGGTTTTGTTTTTTTTTTCTGTACAAGAGAATTTTTATGTATTTTTTTTTTGTTGTTTTAATAAATTTAAAAAAAATGGTACCGTCAACGTCCAAAAAGTACAATTTTTTTTGGATGTTGGTACAAAATTGAAAACTCCATTTAACATCCCTGATACAAATTCATTTTTGTTTCAGTAGTGCCAATTACATCTTTTTTTTTCTTTATTAAAATAGAACAACATGCTTGGTAGTAGACACGTATATAAAGTTCACTTAAAAATACAATTACTTATTTATAATACATTATTATAACGTGAAAATAAATTTATATAACCCCTCTTGAATATTAATGCAATTATACCATTTGATATTGCGACGTTTTTTGTGTTTGACAAAATAAAATATTTTTAAGCACTAATTTGTTACATATTTTGTTTTATTGTCAACACTATTTTTGTTTTGCAGCCAACAAAAATAGAAATTAACCTAAGTTGACTACAGCGGCAAAAGTAGTCGGGTAGTCGTGTAGTTGTGTTGGTGCCAAAATAATCGTTTTCATATAAACGTGTGTATTTTATTTTTGACAGGCTGTAGTCGTGTAGCTGCAGTCGTCTATGTGTTTATAGCATTATACAGAAAAAAGTACAATTCAGGGGAAAAGCGCGCGTACTGCTGAAAACAGTACATCTGGCAAGCCTAACGAAAATATAAATATATTACGCGAAATTTGAATAAGGAAATTGAACAAATTATTATTTATTTTAAATATAAGTAGACAATAAGTGAATCAATAATTAAATGCAAACTTTTTTTTCTATTTTCAGGTGTGTATTCAATTAAAAAGAAAAAAAAGCTGTCTGTGAGTACTCAAAAAATATTTTATCTCTTAGTGTTTCCAATGCGGTTAATCGATTAACCGATTCCCCGAGTAATCGCCTCTATTCCGGTTAATGTCGAAACAAGTAATTTAAAGCGCAAATAATTATTCGGTTATAAATTTAATATGGATTTTTTCCTTTATTTCAAAAATTACGTATTTTTCATAAGTTTGGTCAAGACAATTGCCAAAAAAGCTTGAAAAAATAAAAACATGTAAAACCATCCAACTTTAATCTTTTTAACACTCAAAATTAAATCATAAATAGCTTATATGAAATGACTCTGAAAATTCTGAAATTTTAATAAATCTCATATTTTGAACTCTTTTATGGGCCATTAAAGAACGCTCAGCGGAACAAGCAGGTTTCCGGGACAGATATTATGTTGACCATAAAAACACATTGAGAATTATCGCTGAACAAGCTGAAGAATGGCAGAGTAATCTGTATATCACCTTTGTTTATTACTCTATAGCATTTTACAGCATATTCAGTTGCAAAATATATGATCTTTTACAGACAATAAGAGCTCAATCTGATGGCTTTCAATCTAGAGTTATGCACAACAAGCTGCTTTCTGAACCAATAATTCTGGAGGCAGGGATGCTTATTGTTTATACAAACTTTTCCTGCTTGTTATAGACAAGGTTTTGGATAACACGCTTGCTGATAATCGACGTGGAAATGGACTTTAATCAGTCATCGAAGACTTAGACTATGCCGACGATATATGTTTTCTGTCCACTAAACATTCGGATATTTGTCCACTCATCAAATGTTGAAATTAATACCGGGAAAAGGCCACAAATGACAACCCATTTGTCATCGGCCACGAACCGGTTGAGCATGGTTTCATTAGAAGAAAGTGCCAAATCAGACATGGAACATAGAATTGGAAAGGCAAATATGCGTTCTTTCAGATGCGGAACATTTAGAAATCAAATCAGTAGAAGAAGAGTTCATCCAAAGACCACGTGGAAAAGAAGATTGCTCAAAGATATTGAACAGAGCGGAATGAGCTGGAACGAGTAACAATTACACAGAGAAAAAAACTCGTAGTTAAATCAATTATTATTTCATATTTAAATTAATATCTTATATTTTTACGAGCATTTCTAAATTATAAAAGCAAATGTGATTCTGGTTAAAATAAACTTTTTCGTATTTTAAAAATATGCACAAATATATTTAAACTAAATAGAAAACAAACTTTGTTTGGTTTCAAAGCTGTTTTTATTGAATTTAATGCTGTTTCTACTTGATTTTCTAATGCTTTTTTTTGTGTGTTTTCCGCGGGTTCCAGAGTTATAAATAAGTATTGATTGTGATTTTTCAATTACAATTAACAGTCTTCTTGGTATTTGTATTTATAATTCAAGATTCCGTAAGAGTGCCATATTAACATTATATTAGTATTAATACAGTTTTCTTTTTTTAAATGAAACAAACTGTTTTTTAATTACTGCGGTTTGAACCGCCGAGTTTGAAAAATACACATGCCTTATTTATTTGTGTATACACTGAGAGATTTTTCTGCTTGATATCAATGAATTTTTGCATTAGATCTATGAAATAAATAAAGAAATTCTTCATTCACATTGTGAAGAAAACTTCATCAGTTTAGTAAAAAATTTCATTAAAATTTTAGTTTTTAGCTAGAAATCCAGCGATTTTTATTTTTTCAACTACGTAATTAAAGTAAATGTTTTTTGCTAATCTTTGTTTACCCTGTTTCTTCAAATGCAATAAACGATAGCCAAATGTAAAATTGATTGCAGAGTAACGTCAAAATTATGTCAATTATGTATGTGCAATCAGGGAAAAAAGTTTCATCATATGGATGAAACTGTATCATAAATCGTTTGTCATCAATTAGTCATCATATATATGAAGTTTTCGTAAATATGATATATAGTAGCGGTGAACAAGTGAGTGAATTTTTATTCACACTCACTCATGCTCACGAGAGAAAGATAATTTATGAAATCGAATGAATTTTTTTTAAGAAACTATGAAATTTTATGAAAAAATTTTTATGAAAAATTTCTTAATATTAATAAAATGTCTTGGATATAATGAAATTTTTCATGGAATCTACGAAAAAAAGTAAAGGGTCCGCCAAATAACTTTTTGTTTTTTGAACTCCTGAACCAATTGGACTTTGTATGGCGTCATACCAAGGTCTTTATGCAAAATTCGTGTCAATGATGTCTCCGAAATGTTCAATTGTTGAGAACGACGGTGAATTGATGTTGATGGCGCTTCACGCACACTTTCTGCCACAGCAGCAATATTCTCGGGTGTACGCACTGTTTTTGGCTTTTCACGCTTTGGTTATCGATGAGGATGCCAGTTTGTTTCACTTTTTCACAAGATAACGAACATACGGACCATATTCGTTCAGCGGAAGGATAAAACTAATTACCTGTCAAATCAGACATGAGCTAAGTGTTACCATTCACGAAATAAGCACTAGTTGAAAAAAAAAGTTAGATGGCGGACCCTTTATTTGAAATTGTTTCATTAATATCATGAATGATAATTCTATCAGTGTATAGAACAAACTACAGTTTGTTTACATATTTCATGACGGCATGAAAGACTTACGTCTTGTTTTCTTTAATGAATTACTTAAAAGACTTATTGATATCCAATATGTGTATATTTTCTTTGGAACAAACAAAAAAAAGTACAAAAAACAAAAATTGGGTCATATTGAACCCCTGAAGTGATATAAAAAACTTATTTGCATTAAAAAAATTTCATAGAAATCAGGTAAACCAAAGAAAATTAAAAAAATATATTAAAAACTTCCTGTTAAATTATGATTTTGGCGCTTACGTCTTTTTGGAATATAGGGCTCGATATGATAAGGCTTTTTCTCTGAGTGTTGGAGCATAATTAGTGGCTTGAGACAAACACCTATTTTGAGAGTGGGCATCGTTACTGCAGCTATCATATGTGGAGGTTGATGACACTAAACTTTCTGCTATGAACTCTGACCATGGACAACCCATGTCTTATTTTTTCAGATTCTCTAGACGAAAGCCTTCATAATATTTTTTTAAATATTATGGCAAATTCTTTTGTTGTCTATAGTTAATTTTACAGGAAGAAAAAGAAGAAAAGGTTTTTATTGAAAAATTTAACGGAGACAAAGGATATGCCAGACTGCCGCACTTTCGTCCAATCCAAGGTAATTGATGAGGTTGTTTTATGTGTCAAATGATGAAAGTATTTTATATTGTTAAATTGCTTTATATTAAAAACTTTAACTCAAACCCAGCGCCATACATCAGGCTATGTATGACTTGTAGCATCAACTCTTAGCGAGTTGAGCCACGGTCGACACAGCGATGAGTGTAGTTAATTGGAGTTTTGTCAATCAGAGCTTACATAATGTATTCTTTTAATCAGAAGAGACAGAGTTAACTAATACCTTTGAACAATTTATTCACCTGCAATAGTAAGCTACCAAGTGTAAGTTAGTAAGTGTACAATAAGGTACACTGATAATAATCCATTCTTAAAAATCCAAAAAAAAATTTTAAAGTAACAAAAACTTTCGTAAAATACACAACATTTTGTTTTTTTATTTTACAAAAAATGTTGTTCTTTTCACATTTTTTTCATGTTATTTGCATCGATTATTATGAGTGTATTGACAAAAATAGTACTCCACAAAAAGTGTGTATAGGGGTTGAAAGCACTATATTTCCGATTTCAGAAAAGCCTATTTTAAAAAAAATTTGTAAACAAATTTAAAAGTTATGCTACACATGCTTACAAAATTTTGATTTTGGTCAAGAGAAAGTCATAATGTCCCGGATATCACAAAACCCTGATGTGATGTAGAAATTCTGTGTCCATATTCGGATTCAGTGGACCTCAAGCCTTTAGAAAAGTATGTTTTATTGACCTTTCCAGAATTTTGTTTGTCAACAGATTTTTTTTTTTTAAATATACACTCACAATATTTTTACCGTAAAGACTACTGAATATACACATTAAATTAACTGAAAATCAGTTAAAAACAGGACTATTTACTTTTCGTTTGAAACAATTGTATTTTTTAGTTTATTTTCAACTGTTGAAAATTTAGTTGACAAAATCCATAACAACAATAGCATGTTTTCGTGTATTTCAATACTCAATAGAATATAACAACTTTTTGTTTTAAAAAGAAAATTTTAACTGAATATTTTAACTATTACGGAAAGTCCGTTTTTTTTTGTTTATTTTTTTTTTTTTTTGTTGAATAACAGACAGAACGTTAAAAAATATATTTCTTTGGTAATTTAACTGTATATTCCATTGAAACAACTTTACCGATTAAACTTTTAAATAACTGTCGATTTTTTATGGAAAAGTTCTTGTGAGTGTGTTTTTCTGAAATCGGAAATATAGCGCTGTCAAACCCTATACTCACTTTTTGTGAATTATTTTTTTTTTCAAAACCTAATGCTAGACCACATGTGCTGGGCAATTTTTTCAATTGATTTCGGTGGAAAGTGTTTGCGATTTGTCATATAATGACAATCGTAATTAATTTTTTTATAATTAATTACTGAAGAATTCTCTAAAGTTTATTTTTCTAAGATAACTTTGGCTAGCTTCATGTTAATTGCTCGTGAGTTAAACCACGTAAACGTGAGTGAGTGTGAGTCGAAATTTACTTACTTTCCGACCTCTAGTTTAAACTCCATTGAGTTCAAAACTTAGTTCGTATATTTGCCTTACTTTAGTATTACAAAGTGTGAATAATTTTTACTCGTACTTTTTACCTGTTTAAAACTTTTAGCAAGAGAAACATGCATGCAAACACTAAAAATAACTGTATATTTTTCTTAAGGTAGTATGTAACTTTGTTGGTATAGAATACGTTCGTTTTTTTTGGTTAATTTTTAAAACCCAAATATACTTTTAGTTTTTTTTGTTGTTTTTCTCACAAATTGTTTAAGAAAAAAAAATAATTTCTGTTTGAAACAAAACCACACCATCATTATCATCAATTGTCTGTTTCTTTACAAAAAAAAAAAAAACGAAGAAAAGACCCCATCTAAATGACCCTTACATGAAACCGCAAAGTTTAAAAAAAAAATAGAGGAAAGAAAAATTACCCTAAAAAAAAAACTTTAAAAAACTATAGTAAACCATTTATTTGAAACGAGGCTTTCTCCATATTTTTTTGTTTGTTTATTTCATCTTCTTAAAACCAAAATGAATAATGGCATAATTGTATCATAACCATCAATCTAACAAAGCAACCAACCAACTATTAAAATATCCATAAAATCCATTTTAGTTTTTGGTCGGTTCGTCGTTTTAGATGTTACACTATACTTTATACAATCATCCAATGCTGTTGGCCAACAGTGATGCCAACATGAGTTTTGTCTGCAAATAAAGATTGGAAAAAATGTCGTGTTTTTTTCTGGGATATTTGTTGAATTTCCATTAGTTACGTTGATATCAAACCATTAAGCCTCAAACCTGCCTATGCATATTTGCCTGTTGTTATTACTTACTTTGGACGATATGGGTCAAAATTGGTTTATAGCAAATCTTAAAAACGAATCCATAAATATGAATAAGTTTAGTCAAAAATTATTTCTCTTACCAAGATATAACTCCGTCCAAAAATTAATCTTTTTGTGCTTTTACTTAAGAAGTTGTGGCGATTTTCGAAAAAATGGAGAAATTTAGCGATATCGCACCTTAACTTCAATATATTTAAGTTCAAATCATAAAAATCGGTCTATGTATTTTAAAGTTAAGACGATGTCCTTTAGATATATTCTATTTTTATCCTGGACCAAACTAAAAACTTTTTTTAAAAGCTAAAGCTGCAGTATTACTTTGTTCTCACCAGTAAAACAAAAATTACACAACCGGAGCACAGCAATTCTCGAAAACCACATGAAATTTCAAAAAAAGATAACAGTTTCTTACATAATTTTAAAATAATATTTATTTTTAATAAAAAAAAAAAGTACACAATTGAGATATTTTACACTTATGGTTCCCACAAAATTTTATTACACGGATCCCTTGACACACTTTAACTGGTTCACTGGTTCCCAAGAATTAAAATTATTAAAAAAATGCAACGAAACAAAAATTGGATTATTATTTCTAAAATAAAAAAAAAACATTACAAAATCCAAATGCAATTAAACCCGATTAAGATACACTTTTTGGGACCAAAAACAGATTTCCTTACAAATTTTTTATTTTCCGCAATACACTAAACAGTTGTATAAACTTTATTAAATATTGTAAGATTCTTTCATTTGCTTTCATAAATAGTTTTCGATAAATTTGAGATAAGTTTGTTCAGTTTAAAATTTGTTACAATTCAATTACAATTTTTAGGGAAATGTGGAAAATTTTGGAAATTTAGTATCAAAATTAAAAAATTATATTAAAATTTGTTTGTTTAGACTGTCAAAAACAGTTATCCGAGGGTTCGTCTTAAGCAAGTTCGTATATTGACAGATCTTATATTGAAATTGTCAGGGTTTTAAATTACTTAGTAATAACTAGAGATTGCAAATGGATTATAATCAGAATCGCGATTAATCGCATCATTTAATTGTAGTCGAAAAAATATCATTCGATTATGACTTAAAATTATATTTTTAATAACGCGTTTTTATTTATTACCCTGACGTTTCGGATTGCATCCTCCTAAAAATGGACGATCATTATTGTTAGACTTAAGTATAGACAAATAAAAAATAAATATTGAATTAAAAAAGATGTTGATGTCTTCTACTTAAAATACACTCAAAAAATCGCTTGAGTCAATGTAAACTTAAAAATGAAATATATTTTTATTTTGACCTAACTTATTAAAATGGAGTATACATTCTATGTCCCAAAATTAAGTTCACGTGTCTCGAGGTTTTGGTGTGTCATTTCAGTGTAGTTGAAGTTTTAGTTGGCCAATTTCGATTTAAAAGAGTTTTACTGAACGAGACTTCTAGGAGGAATAATCAAAAATGCAAAAGCGTGAGGAACATTTTTAATATTCTTTGGACAAAAACATAGAATTTTTTTTTAAAGTTTTTGAATAAAAAAAAAAACTCTTTTTGATGAAATTCTTTCATCCAACAATTTTACTTTTTTAGAAATTTGATTGTATCTAATTTTTTAACCTCCTTTGCTAGCATATAAACAAAAAAAACACATTTTTGGTGAGAATGAATATAATATATATTAGCAATATATGGAATATATTTTAGCAATGGACTATAATAATTTTATTAATATTTTTAAGAACTTGAATTAGTCAGTAAGAACGTGAAAATGAGACACCAAAACCCTGGGACTCGTAAACTTAATTTTGGGGCGTAGAATCCAGTGGTGTACTCCGTTTTAATAAGTTGGTTCAAAATAAAAAGATATTTAAATTAACATTGACTCAAGCGATTTTTTGAGTGTATTTTAAGTAAAAGACACCAAAATCTTTTTCGAAAATACTTTATTTATTGTTTAGTTGTCGAAACTCAGCTAACGCACCTTCAGCCGACGGTCATTCAATACCATTTTGTGGATTTTCTTAACCGTTTCTGGCGTGGACACCTCAATTGGTCGACCACTACGGTGTTTGTATGGCAGCTCGTACGGCCTCGTTATATTTTATGTTCGTAATATTTTATGTTCGTATATAGAATCTAGCTCGGCTTTAATATTTTTTTCAAATGAAAGTATTGAATTACATAACGGTGTTAACAAATTCACTGAAATGTTAACAAATTCCATGTTAATTCACTGAAATCGTTTGTTTTTGATGGCTCCAAAAAAATACTAAACAACGTGGCACCTTGAAACTTAAAACACAAGGTGGCCACTTTTTACCGAAGTATTTTTTTCAAACTACTATTTGTTGGAAATTTTAACATTTCTCGCTTCTAAGCCGTGCGCTTCCCACAAAAAGTTTCTTCACAAAATATTTAATTAATTCTTTTTCTTACAAAACATTCATTTGGCGCATTTATGGCCAATTTGAAGTACCCCGTCTGGAGGGGGGATTTACGGTTAGAGGGTTAAACCAAGGCGAGTCTAAAATTAGGAGATGCAGTCAAAATCGGACATACATATCATGCGACATGACATCGGACAAAACACGCATGCGTCTGCATCTAAATCTTCGAATTTGCACAGATGGACAGAACAGGATTTTAGAGAAAAGAAAATCGAATTTGAGATGTATATTCTGTTTTGTTCATCTGTGTAAATTTGGGGTTTTGGATGCAGATGCGTGTTTTGTCCGATGTCGTGTCGCATGATCTGTAAACTGTTGATTGCATCTCTAAAATGTATACACTCCTTGGTTAAACTATCATAACTAGAAAGTGCAAAAGTATAAAATCATCTTATATTTGAATTTGTGCCATAATATGCCGTATCAAGTGTCATCCCCTTTTTTCTTAATACAAAAATAATGAATCAAAAGTTTATACATATGTATATATATATATATATATATACTGTTTTTGGCGATTTTGTTAAAAAGTTGGCATCACTTAATATTATTGTAGCATTTCAATGTTAGTTGTACGAGTTCATGGACATATAATAACTAAAAAGATTCACCCAACAATTGAAATTTGAAAATATGTACCCATTTACAAGAAAAAGAAAACATAAAACATCGGAACTTTCCATGGTTTTTTTGCATTAGGAAATTTCATTTTATTTATTTGTTATTTGGCTCAAGTATAATTAAAGTTTTTAAATCAACGAGAAGAGTTTACTAAATTTGTAAAAAATGTTGTGTAGATATATAATAATAATGCTAGTAAAATTTTTGATTCGTTTTCATTCTTACATTAAAAAACAAAAAAAAAACTAATTTTTATTATGTTTTAATGAAATTTTATTATTTACATGTTAATGTTTTCCCCACCAGTGTAAAAGTTTTTCTACATTTTATTAATTTACAGTGAATACTTGCCACTGAACCCTAAACTAAACATGTATTTCAAACAAAACTAATACCAACAGTTTGTGGGTATGTAGGGTCCCCCTTGGAAACCTTATGCTGCAACAAAATGTCCATTAAAACTACATTAAAAGTTGTACACTTACGGAAAATCTTCCCCAATTGTTATACTCTACGTGTTGGTACCTATCTACACGCACAAAAAGCAGAGTTGTGACGACAACCGAATTTTGTGTTAATCAAATGACAATTATTTATCATGTTTTTCGTTACAAATTTTATTGTTCTGCCCTCTTTTCAAATGATCGGTCGATCCCTCCCTGACGGACTGAGCTAGGACTGGACTGGATCATAATGGGATTGCTGAGTTGGGATTTTGCAGCAATAGCAGGAAATTTTTACTATAACAACTGAAACAAATGATTGAAAAAATAAGGAAATTTGAAACGGTTGTCTTGGAGATTTAAAAAAGGGACAAATAGTTGTTATTTGTGCTAGGTGTGAACTGGCTAAACTACATCAAAATTTAACTTTCAATGAATATTAAAATTCGATTCTAAACAAATTCGCTTGTCATTACAAGAACAACAAAAAATAATCTAGAAATGCATTTTTTTTTGAAAGGATAAAACTATTTATATTGAATACAAGTTCTGATCTTGAAATGATTAAATTTTCAAGTTGTTTTTAGTTTAACGATGAGAAATCATTTCAATAAACTGCCGTTAAACTTTACATAACACTATCGAAACATCTTAAAATATTCTAACAAAATTATTTTAAATTAAATACCGTTTACCCTAAAATACCCAAACGAAGTAACTTAAAATAATGTGCGCCCCGGTAGGCTAGTTGGTAGCGTGCTGGCTTATCAGTGCGGGGTCGTGGGTTCGATGCCCACCAGAGGCACTGGTCTGTTTTCGCTACAACGCACCGAACTGGGTTGCTGCAATGTATTATGTAAAAAAGAGGTTATGAAATAATTTTTTTCTCTTTTGCGTTGTTTTGTCAAAACCATATAAATCACTACTCCAGAGTTCAAGCCTACTAAGAAAATTGTTCGGGTACAAATTGTTAGTGTCCGACCTAGAATTCGGCTTAGGAGTTCGGCCAAATTTTAGTCGAACTTGACTGAACACCGAGTATTTGGAGAAATTGAGTACATTTTCAGATAAAATTCTTAAGTTTTGAGTACAAAGACAAAAATAGGTATTAAATTCTTTATATTTTATAGTAAAAATATAAAACTTCAAGCATTTCCATTTTTCAAAAGACGTCATTGAAATAATTGAACTCAATATTTCACATTTTTGAAAAAAGTTCTAAATAGGATTTTGATATTTTCTCGTGTCAAAATATTTTTTGTTTTACGTTAAACAAATTTCGTTATCAAAATTAGCCGAAATTCACTTGTTAATACTTAATTAAAAATTAAATTAAAAAGTTTGGCTTCGGTTACGTCTTCGGCCGAACATTGAAAATTTGGTCGCATTTCGGCAACAGCTTTGGCCAAAAAAAGTTAGATCGATCGGACACTACAAATAATTAGTTTAAGGGTCATTCTGATGACATTAAAAGGAAAAAAATCTAAATTTTCCAAATTCAAACCTTAATAACTTCAGAAATAGTCGTTGTATTGGCGTGAATTAAAATTAGTTAAATAAGTCTTTAAAATACCTTTAATTTGATACCAAATTTGATTTTGTGAATTTTCCATACTTGTTGGCCAAATCTAATGCGATCTATGAGAAAATAAACGATTTTGTTTTGACTTTTTAATTTTTTTCAATATTTCTCCAGAAGTGTTTGGAGCAAGAATAAAGGTATTTAAAAGACCGTTACAACAAATTTAGTTTCACTCCAATACTCGGTTATGCGTAATCCACCATGGCAGAACGTGGGTTAAACAATCTGTTACCGTCCTGTCATGTTACCCGATTGATAACAGTGGCCAACCGTTGGCTTGAGCCAGCTTGCCACCGTTTGGTCCTTTTCAAATAGCTTAATGAAATTTATTTTGAGAAATATGTATAATAAAACACATTTAAAAAGCAGCAATACAGTTTGGTCTTTGTCTTATACGTCATATTTAAATGTGTGAAATATAATATTTAAAAAAAATGCTTCTAATACATCGTTTTTATACCTTTTATACTTTTTCGATTGCGATTTATTAAATTTTTATTGTTATTAATTATTTCCCATATGTATTTTTAAAACTAAAAAAAAAATCTTCTAAGGTTTTAGAAATCGCATTCGGTGCGGAAGGTTTTTGTTTCAAACTGATCTAAGATAACGTTTTTTTATTATCAGTACAATATTCCCCATAGCGTAGTGTAGTGACTAAAGAAGATCCAAGGAACTCAACATCTGTTAAATTTTATATGCCAACTGGTTTTAAGAGAAACCGTTTTTTAAAGGTTTTTTTAATGCCTATCTTTTAGTATTTATAAACAAAAATTTGTATTAATTATACAAAACTTATGCAAAGAATACAGCCAACAACAAAAATTAATTTTAAAAATACGTGCGCCCGGTAGGCTAGTTGGTAGCGTGCTGGCTTATCTGTGCGGGGGTTGTGGGTTCGATTCCCACCGGAGGCACTGGTTTGTTTTTCGCTACAACGCGCCGAAGGCCATTGTAGCTAGTGCTCGGTTAGGGTAATAGTATGTAATTTGTAATTATATGATTATTAATTAATAAAATAAAAAATAATTTTAAAATTTAATTAAAATTTCTTAAAAGCATGAAAAGTAATTAATCAAAAGTACCACTGTTAATACATTTTTTTTTAAATTCTCTTAAAACCAGTTTAGGTTTTTAGAAGAGAGCGTTGGATATGGGTTGCATTTATATTCGTTTTTCTTTATAATTTCATTTTTTAACAATTTCGTAAAATATATTTTTTTATGTACTGCATCAGCTGAAAATTTATGCACAATAAAATGAAAATCAAGTGAAAGAAGTAAGTTTTTTTTTAAACAAAAACTGAAATGCAAATCGTAGTGATTAATTGTAAATTAAGTATATACATGCCAAAGATGGGACATTTTAATTAAATTCAATTAGAGGTAATTTAAAGAAACTTTAATCATTATTATAAATTAAAATCCTAAATTTTTAAAGTAAACAATATTTTGACATATATTACATTTATTACTTATTGAAATTCGAATACAATCAATTAAATGTATTTTTTTTTAACAAATAATTTATTTTTTAATCCTTTAGTCCCATTTATGATTAACAGGGACTGGAACTTTATACAAAAAGAGTGTGTTTTAGGTGCCTATAATATACATGAAAAATCTCACTAAAAAATAAAATTTTTTTTAAAAATTTTATTAAATGACATAAAACTAATCGCTATCTACGGTACTCTTCATACTATAAAGCTGAAGAGAAATTTTCGTAGTGTCGAAGAAAATTAACAAAAGGCACATTTAATTAATAGTTTTTCGGTTTTTTGTAGAATTTTAATTAAATTTTAAAGTTGACCACAGCTGTTTTTCACATAAAAAAGTAACAACTTACTATGCTTAAGGAGCAAATCAAAAAAGTCTTATTTGAAAACTCGAATAAAGATTAAAGAACAGATTTTAATAGAATGTTCAACAAATTTATGGATGTTTTCATTAATGTTAAAACTCGTATATTTTAATGTTTACTTTCAATTTAATCTATACGAATTTTTGGTCCATTTAATGCATAAAATTCTTACGGTGTACATTTTTTTTGTTATATTTACCTTTAGTTAGCTTAATTCACAATCAGTTGTTTTTTTTTTATTTGTATATAAGTAATATAAGTTCTTAATTGTTAAAACAAAATTTTATCAATCAAATTATAATAATCGTTTAGTGAAGAAGTCACCTAAAGTCGAGTCGAAATATTGGAAATAAATAATTATAATTTATAAATAAAAGATCTTAAGCTCGTTTAAGAAAAATCATTAAATAAAAGAAGATCAAAGAAAACTTAACAATTTTGTTAATTTGTATTGTTTTATATATTCTCTGCAAAATTTTAATTACACTGCGCTACAAAATTGACCCTTAAAATCGAAAACAAGAGTACCGACCATTAGTCCTAAATAATTCGGGCACTCTGATTTTAATGGCGTATTCAGTATTTTCCCTTATGGGCGAGATTTTTATCAAATTTGCATTTTAACGCAGTTTTTTATATTTAAAATTTTAGAAATCAAATGTTTTATATTAGTTTTTTATGGTAAATACATAAAATACCTTAATCAACATTCGGATATCAAATTTGGTCAATAAGTGTGCAGCATTAACAAGTCAGTCCGTGTTTTTTTCAGTTTTTACAATATTTAATTGTTTTTGCAAAATTTATCATCCCATTTCGCAATCGATCAAAGCATTTTTGTACATAAGCAAAAAATTAAATCTGAACAATTATTTCGTGTAAAAAAGAGAAAAGAATGAAATTGATGTTATTGGGAAAACGCTACATGAGTCTAACATTTATATTGCAGCATAGCGAAAAAGGACGATCAATGAGCTCATATTTTAGTATATTATGTTAATTGGTTTCAAAAGGATGTGTATCAAAATTCAGCCAAACAAAACTTTAAGCGCAATATTCACAAAAAAAAAAAAACGCCAATTGACCACCAACAACTTATCAATGTTGTTTATGAAATCAAGTGTACAACAAATTAACAATCGCTATTTTCTTTTATTTCGGTAACGGTATTTTAGGGGTAACGATATTTCAGTTATTTCGGTAAAAGGTTTTTAGCGTTAACGGCATTTTACTCAATTCGGTAACGGCATTTTATCGGTTATATTAGTTATTTCGGCAACGTTTGTTTAAGGATAACGGGGTTTCAGTTATATCGGTAACGGTATTTTTAGGTAGCGTCATTTTAGTTATTCAGGTAATGTCAATGCACACCAATATTATACCTCGTTTGTGTGATAACTGGGGATGTCACAAATGGTTTATTCGAATACCGAATCTTTTACGAATAGTTCTTACATTCATTTTCATATAAATTTGATATAAAAGTACACTGAGCTTAAATAAAGACGAAATTAAACAAAACCGTAATACTTTTTATGTTGAAAAGGCAGCCGTGTTTAACATGTTAAAGAGAAAAGTTTTATGAAAAATTAGATTTTGCTCAATTTTTTAGATGAAAAATATAGATTTTTAAGGTATTTTTTTTTCGAGCAAATAATTCTGCTGAATAGTGATATTTTTCGCTATTCGGCCAAATGGTCAAACCGTGAAAAATGTGACGAATATCGAATAGCAACAGAATATTCGGGACATCTCTAGTAATAAGTTATTTTACATATTTTGTGTTGAATACATGTCATGTCATAAAATGGACCACATAATATCACATCTGAGATTATTAAAAAATATTCAAAGCGTGGAACCTTATAAATTTGCATGGAACAATATATGGCTTTATCAAAAATTATAAAAAAAAAAATTTTATTGTTTGTTTGCATGTACCCAGGCAGAAAACTACAATCGGCACAGTGTTGGCAAAGCGTCGGCGACGGTCATTTATGTGGTGGCAGAACGTGGTATTAACAATCTTGTCAGTATTGGCCTGTTACCCGATTGATAACAGCGGCCCACCGTTGGTTTAAGCGTACTTGCCACCGTTTGTATAACGTTGGTAATTCAAAAAATTGTGTGCTTTTAAAATAGCTTAAATTAAAATAATTTTGAGAAATATGTATAACGGTATTTAAAGTATAATTCTATTCCATTTTTTCGGTAACGATATTTTAGCGATAATGGTATTTTAGTTATTTCGATAACGGTATTTTAAGGATATCGATATTTTAGTTATATCGGTGACGGTATTTTATGGATAACGGTATTTAAAATATTTCGATAACGGTATATTAGCAATAACTATAGTCAGTTGAAAGAGATTTGCATCGATAATGGTATATCAGCGGCATTGCCTGTCCTCCCTACATTTAATGCAAAATATTCATTAAAAATCGATGTAATTTTTAGTCAAATTCTTTGATTTGCAGACTTGAGGGAAAAACATGCATCTCAGACTTAAGAGAAAAACATGCATGAATTGAATGAATTTCCGGTCCCTGATAATAAATTATCTGTAACAGTAGTACATATTAAACATTTTCAGTAAATGTGCTGTATAAGCTGACACACTTTTATATGTTTCTTACTTAAAATGTCATTTTATTTATTTGTTTGTATTTAAATTCAGATGAATAAAAGTTAACAAGAGACGGAAATACATACGACAAACGATGCAGTGAAATTATTGTTTAGATATATAATATTTTACATACATTTCTTAAATGAGTATAAATTAGTGAACTGAAGAAGTAAATTGTTTTATTGGAACCGAATCTTAATTTATGTGATTAAATAAGTAGAATCGATGTATGAGTAATTTCAAAAATTTTTGACACCTTTTCAAACTGATTTTAGATGAACGTTATTTCTGAAGGATTTTTGAATTGAGAGAAACTATGGACAGAGTTCGATAGAATATATTTTAAAACTATAGCATGCAAAGTTTTACGTTGAAGAGTCTTCACCTAAAGAATTTATGACAATTTAAAAAATGAAAATAAAAAATTACTTAAAACTTACAAGAATTATTTTGCGTACAGGTTTTAGTTTTGAGATCCAAACAAATACAAAATATATACTTGGGAGATACATTCACTAAAAAATTCATTTCCATATCGATGCTTGGTGAAGAGTTTTTTACAAGTGAAATCTAAATTTTCCGATTTTAAACGTTTTTTTTTCAGCGCTGTTTGATAGCATTGAGTGTTTAAAAACTAATTTAGTTTTATACAGTTCAGGGTATAACAAGTTGATGTCAGCACACCAACAACGGGATACAAACATAACAAACTTATAAGAAATTCGGGCACCGATACCTTTTTAATACCGATGTCCGATTCAAAAGCCTTTCAAATTGATAAACGATGTCAATACCGAATCCCTTGATTTGAAAAATACCGGTATACCGTAACCGCTTCACTTGATACCAGTATCGTACCGGTATTGCATCAGTTTTAAAATGGCAAAAAAGATAATCTTTTTTTTAATAACATATCGTATTACAGTCCCACATCGCTTAACGCAACCCTCGATTATTGCAACTCGTAAATTGTGTGCTTTGTTGACTCAGTTAACGCAACTTTTTCAAAAAAAAATCAGTTATCGCAACTTTCCTCCCAAAATGATCAGTTTCTCTTTTATTTACATATTTTTTTTTATTGAAATTACTTTTAAATGTTACTGCTGCCTAAAACTATTGCGTTTGAAACTAGTTTTGTATTTTCCGCTATTCCAAGAATACTGAAATATGCGTGTTGCACTTGTTTTTGGTAGATATGTAATCAGTTAAAAAAATCTCTTTTCGTGAAAGTTTGTTGTTGTATTGAATAAAATGCCGGTGTTTACAAAATTTGAAAAACTTTAAATAAAACAAAAAAGTGATATTCTTAATAAACTTGATATGGGCATATCTGTAGACGTAATTTGCGATGAATATAAAGTGCACAAATTAACAAATTAATGCTTGGATATGTGAAACCGACTACTCTAATTATTCAACTGTATAAGAAATTCCTTTCGAAGAAATTGAAAGCGAAAACGAGATCGAAACTGTTGACATTACTCGAGCGCTTCCCAAAACTAAATCTCAGAATGCTATTCATTCTATTAACATCCCAGGAAAAAATTACACATTCCAAAAAGAAGGTGATGCCCACACTTGCTTACATATCTCATTTCCAAATTTAGTAACTGCAATACCAAACTCATTCCAACGATAGAGTTAAAGAAGCAAGTAGTATTTTTTTTTTTTTTTTTAAAGAGAGGCAACACTCAGGAAATACTTCCTATATTTAGTGTGTTGCTTTCTTTGGAAAGGGATAGTATAGAGATGAAAGGTGGGGAAAGATGAAGGGCTTCAGACATAGCAACACTGTAATTGCGCGAGATGATAAGTCTTAGAACAGTTGTTACTCGCCACCTGATGGAGAGTTGGCGAACTTATTGAAGCTTTTTGGTTCATAGCCCTGATTCATTATTTTACTTCGGTGTTGTTAATTGCTATGGGAACACCGAAGGTGGACATTGCGATACGTATGAGGGATAGAAAAAATTCATACATATTACTTTGATGTTGCCGGCACGGGGATCGAACCCGGGACCTTCTGTGTAAAAGTCCAACGCGCTAACCAACGCCCACAAGTAGTATTGTAATCCATTCTTTAAAATTAAACCAGAATGCATGAACTCAATAACAAAGTAATTATTTACTTAAAAGAAAATAACAATGTTATTAACTTATATGTATAACTTTTTGTACTCAAGAAGTAATCATATACTTTTTCTTAATAAAAGGACGTAATTGGAAGTAGTTCCTAATAGTGTTCAATGGGTCGAGGAGAATAGAATAGCCTTAAAAGACATTACGTTTCTTCAAAATCTTCCTGAAATTGCAGTGCAGAAAAATATTTCATGTAATAAAACACAGTCAAAAATTTCTGACTTTTTTCATTGATTTTTTTACGGTTAAGTTTAGAAATTGAAATTTATATTTTCGTTATACATTAGAATTTGTATTTTTTATTTATTAATAGTGTATTTTATATTATTCTTAATAAAATTAATGAATTTATTTTAAAAATAAATAATTTAAATGTGTGATAAAATTAGCTTTTCAATTTAAACCATAAAAGTGAAGTAGCTCCATAAAAAATTGTGACTCAGCGGGGGTCATGGGTTCGATTCCCACCAGAGGCACTGGTCTGTTTTCGCTCCAACGCTCTGAAAGCCATAGTAGCTAGTACTCGGTTAGCGTAATAGTATATAATTTGTAATTATATGATTATTAATTAATAAACAAAAAAAAAAATTGTGACTCGGTTATCGCAACAACCTCAGTTTTCGCAACCGCCAAAATATATAATAGTTGCGTTGGAAACATTGTTAGAAATCTAGACGAACTAAATTGATGAAATGCAAAATAATTTTATTTTTTTCATTCTGAGCTAGTACCTGCGGCAGTTTAGCAAAACACATTTTGCTTTGTGACAACTAGCGCTGTATCAATTCCGCCAAAAGGTACATAAAATAAAAGATTTTTATTAGCTCAATACTACAACCGAAAAGGTATCACCAAATTTTAAGAACTTTACATTTTATGAAGCAAACATAATTTTTATACACACAGAGAAATGAAGTGCCAGCCGAATTGAAAATTGTATATTAATGGTAACAACTTATAAATTCAGTTAATACAATGATATTTACATTAGATTTCTGAATACTTTGGGTGTTGCAACTAAAAGTTAGATGAATTAACCGAACTTTGTTATGAAAGCTAATGTAAAGTTGTGCCAACTTTACTTCTTAATAACCGAATTTGAGTCATAGTAACGGAATTTCAGTTGGCAATTAGCAAAATTTTTCTCTGAGTGTAACCTCAAAAAGCATCCTTTTATAGAATTGTTAGCTTTTGCGAATTTAAAAGTATTTAATATGAATTGCTGCAAATAAGTAACCCTCAACCGATTTCATTTTAAATTCTAATATACAGTCAAAAATCGTTTTTGAGTGTATTTTCATATTTTTTGGTGGTGTAATATATATTTTGGCATGTGATTAATACAATGAGTTCAATAAATTCATGTAACTTTAATTAAACCCAAACAAAAACTGTAATTTTAATATTTTTTATTTTGTTTTAAACGAAAACCGCCATAATTTTTGGGGCAACCTTGTGAAACATATGATTAAATTTTCAAGGCCCCACTTTGTTTATTACTTTTTTTCTGGTGCCATCAAAAATAAACGATCTTAGTGAATTTGTAAACATAGAAAAAATTCGTCACCGTTATGTAATTCAATATTTTCATTTGAAAGATCTCAGTCCTCACAGTACTAAATGCATATTTTAATTGCACATTTTTACTTATCTTGCTTTAAATGCATATTTTACTTATTTTGCTTTAAATGCATATTTTTATTGCATATTTTTACTTATCTTGCCTTAAATGCATATTTTTATTGCATATTTTTTATATTTTGAACATTTATATTGCATTTTTCTTATGTTTAGTAAAAACTCACTTTCATTATAATTTTATAGTTGACTAAAGAGCATATAAATTAAAGAGGTTCCTAGCAGTGTTGCCAGGTTTGACGATTTATCGTCATTTTGCCGATTTTTATACTTAAAATAACTAAATGACGATTTTTGCTTCCAAAATGACGAATTTTTGACAAACGTTTAATATGTCAGCAAAACATATTTATATGCTTTTGGATTTTTATTATTTCGTTAAAATTAAAAACTATTTTTTTTTTGAAGTCTAACATATATTTGCTAAAATGATGTGAAATAAAGTTTAGCAAAAAAATTACTTTATGGATTCATCTTAGGTTTATTTTAATTTATTTTCTGCACTTAGAATACTATGTTCGTAAAGACCACTGCAAATGTAGTTAAAAACAAATCAAATTTCACTTGAAAAGAGAACGACTTACATTTCGGTAAATTCAACTAACATAGTCATTTGTTTTTTTGCTGTTCAAAAAATTAACCACAATTGTATTATTAATGAACCACTATGCAGTAAAAAATAAACAAACATTTATTTATTTTATTAAAAACTACTGTATAAAATCATTTTTAAATGAACTACAATTGTAGTCAAAAATTACTGTTTTTTCACTTAAAAATAAAGATACTGTATTACAACTCAAACAACGACAAATATTTACCGCAGAAGTTCCCTGAGTATGTGCATACTTTTTTCGTGAAAAAAAAAATAAAATTTTATTAACAGTTAAAGTATTAAAGTGTCATCGTTATAAAGGGTCCTCCATCTAACGTTTATTTTTTCAACTAGTGCTTATTTCGTGAATGGTAACACTTAGCTCATGTCTGATTTGACAGATAATTAGTTTTATCCTTCCGCTGAACGAATATGGTCCGTATGTTCGTTATCTTGTGAAAAAAAGTGAAAGAAACTGGCATCCTCATCGATAAACCAAAGCGTGAAAAGCCAAAAACATTGCGTACACCCGATAATATTGCTGCTGTGGCAGAAAGTGTGCGTGAAGCGCCATCTACATCAATTCACCGTCGTTCTCAACAATTGAACATTTCGGAGACATCATTGAGACGAATTTTGCATAAAGACCTTGGTATGACGCCATACAAAGTCCAATTGGTTTAGGAGTTCAAAAAAAAAAAGTTATTTGGCGGACCCTTTATATATCATGATTTTCAAAGTTTAAATTCAGAAAAAGCGTAAAAAATCAAGAGTACTTGAAATGTGAATTACATAAATGTTCTTTATTTTTTTTTTTTATTAAAGCTTTACCCCACTTGTAACAAATGTTTTTTGTTTTGACAATTTTTTAAAATATAATGACGATTTTGACGATTTTTATTAGAAAATTGGACGATTTTATGCTCAACCTACCTGGCAACACTGGTTCCAAGCTGTTCTAGCCCGGTTAATTGTTCTCTTAAATTTTTTATGCAATCTGGGATTAAGAGAAACAGGTGTTAATGGTTTTTTTTAAATGCGTTTTTTTTTTTCATCAATATAAATAATTAAAATTTTGTGTTAATTGTGTAAAACTTATGCAGAGAATGTATTAAACAATACAAATTAACTTTATAATTTTATTAAAATTACTTAAAAGCATAGAAATAATTCATAAACAAAATTTAAGTGCATATTTTTTAAGTTTTTAGTGCATATTTTAACATTTTTCGTGCATAAACCACGTTTTTTTAGCGCATAAAGTTCTTGTCGTGCTGTTGTTACATACACTAAAAAAAAAAAAGTTTGTAAAGTCAGTAAAATTTTAGTCAGGAGGGTGCTAGCAAAAAAATTGCTAATGTCAGCAAAATCTTTTGCTTAAAATCAGTGAGCTGATTTTTAGCAACAAAATTAGTAGATCCAGCAAAAGTTTTGCTAACACTTAGTAGATTAGAAATAAAAAAGCCTTGGTAAAAATTAATAAATTTTTTGCTGAATTTTATTTGACTGAAAAAACGCAAAAAAATTGTAAAAAAATTGTAATTTAGTTAATATATTTGCTGAAAATCATAAAACATATTTTTGTGATTCTTTTAAGAATAATTTACAATAATTACGAAATATAAAAATTTTCATTTTCCCACATTGACGACATGAATTAATTTAATATCTGAAAATATATAGAAATAAATATATATAACATAACAAAAATTTTCTTTCAACTACTTACATCAATGGTAGTCTAAATGATGCTTTCTTTTAAAGGACGCAACTACCGAAGATAATTATAGAAACGAAACGAAACGAAAAAATAAACAAAAACAAACGAAACGAAAAAACAACCCTTTTTTTGCAATAAGAAAAATGAACTATAAAAATCTGCCTAAGATGTGTGTCTTTGTCTTTGTCTTTCGCTTTACTCTGTCTACATGTCTGTATATGTTTGTTTGCAATTTGACCACACTATTAAACATTTAGTTTAGAAATACATATTAAATTTAAATATTTTATTTTGTCTTTTATTTAATTAATGGACAATTATTTTCACAAGCCGGTGACAACGCAAAATTTAAGTTGTTATAATCCTCAATTTTGTTTTATGTATGAAAAACAGATACAAAAGTCTTCCATGGTTGATTTTTTTATATGTGTTATTAGAGTTGTACTTTTTAGAATAATTTTCCTCTTCTCTACTACATCTTGACATGCCGCGACATCTGATTCATTCTGCGTATATCTTTCAATCTGGTTGACGTCCACACTATTAATGTGCTTATCAGCACAATTTTTTTTTAGCAAAATTAATTAGTAAAACATTAGTATATTAGTAAAGCATTAGTATAAAACAGTTAAGTGCTGAATAAGTATAACAAAAATTTTAGCTGAAACACGATTTTAGCAAAAAAAAATTGCTAAAAAATAGTATACCTGATTTAAAAGACTTTTTACTAACTTTTGTACTAACATATTCTTTTGAGTGTAGGGTGTGATGGAAGTGTCATTTGTTAGGTATAAAAGTCTACAACGATTTCATTAAATATGATTCGATATCCGTAACACTTATAAAGTTTTACAGAAATGTTAAAACGACATAGCTTTCGCCTTAAACATTTCAGGCGTATGATCTCTCTAAATATAAATTAATTACAGAAACTTTAAGTGCATTAGACCTTTCCATTTAAATAATAGCAAATGATTACAGAGTAAAATAAAATATATAAGAATAATAAGAATAAAATTTCTTTGAATTTGAAACAATTTAAATACAGGATGATAAACGATAGTTTTAAACTAATGGGATCTAGCATCCCCCAGTGGCGAAATAACATTTTGTAATAACTTTGATATTTTGCTTAACCAACGTACACGCCCAAATACAAAACACGTGTTTTGCCAAAACAGGTATTTAAGTTTTTATAATGTTCTTGATTCTTTTCCACTTTTTTGTTGATAAAAAAAGTGTTTTACAATCAGGTGTGAATTTAGTTTACCAGAGTAGTAATAATATTTTTTTTTTTTAATTTTCTGCAATTTTTCTTTCTGTGTAATCTTAAATAACCAAACCTCTTTACTATTATATTTTATTCAGTCGTTAAAGAAAAATAAATTGAAAGTATCTCATAAATATTCGATGTGTAATTGAATTCCTTTTGAAGTTTTTATTTTTATGTATAAAAATTAAAATAAATTATTTTTAATTGTTGTAGTTTAAAAGGTTACATAAGAATTAGTTAGTTACTAATAGCCCTCTTGTATTGTACAGTTTTTATTTATAAGATTTTCTTTTAACATTTTAAAAATCATGAATTTTTAATATATATTCTTATATCGTAAACTCCTTTTAAACATTTTTTTTTTTTTTACTTTTAAGCAAAATATTTTGTGGAAATAAGAGAAAAAGATGAAGGTTTTGTAGTAGAAATAATGTAGAACAAGAATATTTTTTCAATTAATTATTCATTAAATAAAATGTTTCTTCTTTGTTTTGTAATACATAGATGTTACAATAAAAAATTGAATATAATAACCAGGGACTGGAAGTTCATGCAAGTGAATGTTTTCTTCCTCAAGTCTGAGAACAGGGTAAACAAAATATCTTTGCGAATCAAAGAATTTTCGCTAAAATGGCATATTTTTGCATATTTTGCCACAAATGAATATTTAGTTTTAAAAGCATATTTTTATTGCATATTTTTAATTATGTTGCTTAAATGCATATTGCTATTGTATTTTTCTTAGTTTTGCGTAATAAAAAAAGGATGTGAAATGCTCAATTTTTTTCTTAAATTTTATATGCAAAGTGGGATTAAGAGACGTAGTGTTTAGTGGTTTCTTAAATTCTCAAATAATTAAAATTTAAAGTTAACTTTAAAATTTAATAAAAAAAACTGCATAATAACATAGATAACAGAAATAATTATTTTGAAATCCTCAAAATCCCAGCTTTTCGGAAGAGAGACGTGGGTGCGGCATTTTAATACCAACTCGAAAAATCAATACTCATCAAAAGGACTAACATCGTCTTATTATACAGGGATCACAACCGTCGATATTGGGCGGTCATTTTCTATATTCAAAAACTTTTTAAGAACAAAGAGATTGAATTTTACTTTTGAAAATGTAAGAAAAAACTCGATTATTTATAAAAACAAATATTTAATGTTTAAAATATATTTTGGACTAAATTAACCCTTAGATGCTCTTGGTGTCAAAAAGACCCATAGTTGAAAAAATTTTAAAAATTTGTTGTATTATGTTAACACAAGACACCAAGATCATGGGTTAATTTAGTCCAAAATATATGTCAAATGATTGAAGTACTGGTTTTAGCCAGGTTTGTAACAAAAAGTATTTAAATACTTTTTGTTCAAATAGATATAAATTTTCGCAGTAACTTCTTTGACCTTAATGCGGCTCGGCAAGGGTTAACGTTGTTTAATATGTCCAAAACTTTTGGCACAGAATCTGCAAATATTGTGTTATTATATTTTACATCACATTTATTAAAATTCAAAAGTAGTAAGAAAATCTTCAACGTTTTTTGTAAATTGAAATATATAAGTGTGGGGTCTCTTGGGGCCTCTGGTCCACATGGGTTAATGATGTCCAAAATTTTTTATTTTCAACCTTAAGTCATAATGATAAAAAAAACAACAAACGGTACGAAAGTAGCTAATTTTCGATTTTAAATATTTTATGACAACAAATAAGCCAAAAATTACCAAAAAAAACACAATTTCCTCGAAATTTGCAAAAATTAAATCGTTGCTCTACCCAAGTGTGCCAGGGAATATTTTTAACATTTTTTACTTTCGATCTCTAACATGTTTTAAAGAAGTCACTGGATTCCAAATCTCAATTTTTGCGATTTTGTTGAAAAAATTATTCAAAATTTGAAATTGGAGATTTGAAAAACACCCCAAAAATTTTGTTCGGTTTTGACATCACATTAGGACAGGTTAACGCCATCCAAAAAAAAAAACTTCATCCACATCTCACAAATTTGAGTCTTTTAAGTAAAAAAAATATATTTGAGTAATCAATTTCAAAAATTTTTAAAATGTGTGCTCGAATTTCTCGGTCATGTAATAATTGCACATTAGTGGTCTGGGGTATTATTTATTACTGGGCTAGTTTTTAACCGATTTTGTGTTTTTATACCTTTTTGAAAACATAATTGTATCTTCATTTCGATTAATTTATCTTCTTGAGTAAAAACGTTTACGACATTTTAAAAATTTTACAAAAGCTAAAAAAAGTGACTTTTTCGCCTTGTATTCCGTTTTCTAAACTTTAGGTCTGTTTCGGGTTGGGTAGGAATAGTCCGATTGAGCTAAAACTTTTACAATAGCATTTTTACACTAAATTACTCAATCCTAGACCTGAGCACCTTCAAATTAAAAAAAAAAAAAAATTGCCCATATACACTAAAACCACTCTAGCCTACACACATGTTTTTTAATGGCGTTTTTAGTGCATGAAGTTCCTTGTTAATATCACTGTAGATTTTAATTAATTTTGCGTCTAATCACGAAATGATCGCGTTAATTACTAAAAATTATACACAATTGAAATATTAATTGATTCAATGAAATATTTATTTAAAACTAAATTTTATTTTCAATTCAATCTTTTATTAGATATTTTGGATTTTTTATATTTTTTTTGTGTAAAGTAAAATTTTGAGAACTCTATCGATACTGGTACTAAATTATTTTACATGTTCTGGTTGAACATACTAGTAAACTTATGACCACCTATGATGCACACATATGCCAAATGCCTCATCATCTGCAAAACATTTTAAAATTGACGAACTTTTTTTGTGTTTTTATGTACTTCACCTATGAAATACGCCAGGTAGTAGAGTTTATTGTAAATAGACAAATGACTATTGTCTTCATATTTTACATACATACAATGTACACATAAATACCAGTCGCGGATCCTGTGGGGGGGGGGGAATTTTGGAAACTTGGAATTGTCCATTGGAAAATATATAGAAAAAATTTCAGCAACCCCCAAAGGGAAAAGCTTTATCCGCGCCTGTAAATACATAATATTCATGTTAAATATATGAGTATATTACGAGGGCGGATCAATAAGTACGTGATTTTTTGAACTTCCCTCATAGTTATATGAAATGCAACATTGGTCCTCTCAAGTACTACCTGTTAATAGACTACTGTCAAATTTTGAGCAAGTTCCGTCATTTACTTTGCTTTTAACAGCTGTTCAAAACATACAACCTCTTGGATTTTTTTTAAATGGAAAACGTGAATTTCGAGTGCTCATTCAACATTATTTCATGCGAAAAAACCGTCAATTAAACCAAGGAGAAGCTTGATAAATACTATGGGGACTCTGCACCATCGATTTCAATGGTAAAAAAGTGGTTTACTGACTTTCGTTGTGGTCGCAAAAGTACAAATCACGCTGAACGTTCTGGACGGCCAATTGAGGTCAATACACCCGAAAATGTCGAAAAAATCCACGATATGGTGTTGGCCGATCGAAAAGTAAAAGTGCGTGAGATTGTTGATGCCATATGCATTTCATATGGCAGTGTAGTTTCGATTTTAAATGATCGGTTTGGATTAAGAAAGCTGTCTGCAAGATGGGTGCCGCGCTTACTCTCAATTGACCATAAACGTAAACGTAGCCAATAAGTTGATGGCAACAGTTTTTTGGGATGCACGCGGGATTATCTACATCGATTACCTACCTTCAAAAGGGAAAAACAATAAACGGCGAATATTATGCCAACTTATTGGACCGATTTAACGAGGATTAAAAAAAAAAACGACCACATATGGCCAAGAAATGCCTATTTTATAGACCTAAAAAATCCTATTTTTTGGAAGGGATACAAAAATTGGAGAAACGTTGGACTAAGTGTATTGAGCTAAAAAAGGATTATGTTTAAAAATATTTTTTTTTTTGCAAAAAAAACTTTGTTTCATTCAAAAAGGCACGGACTTATTGATCCGCCCTCGTACTAACATAAACATGTAACATATGTGAAGGAAAATTATTATCATCATCATAATGGTGAAAAACTTTAACAAAGCATGAAAAAGTTAATATATTTTCTTGTATTTTGCAATTTTGTTTCAATGATTTATAAACAAAATGTCTTCTTTTTATCGTAATATTCATTTTATATACAACAGGTATTTTCTGCAGCATAGCTAAAAAGTTAAAAAACTTTACACTATTTAAGCTTTACTTGAGTGAAACATACATTAACGATGGTTGCCTGAGTCATAAACTAAATATCCATTAAAGTTCAAATTATAAAAAATACTACATAAACTGGAACACCTTACTTCCTGTATTACAAACTCAATTAGGGTAGCTACTCATCCGATGTCTGTCTAAATGAAATGGTTGAGTAAGAGGTCAAAAACCATAAAAAATTTTAAAAATAATTGTATAACTAATCAATTATCGATAATGTTAACATTCGACAGAAAAATAGAAAATAAACCAATAGAAATTTCTTAGTTTAATGCTACGTTTCCACTACACATGTTTTGGACTTGTTTTCAAGCAGAACATGTTTTTCCATGCATATTTTTTCCACCAAAACACATATTTTTTTCTGGAAACGCAGTATAAGTTAAAAAACAAAACAATCAACCTAACTACAAAATATTTCAAAAGATACACACAGAAAACAGTTTTGTAGTTGCAGCCGAAAGTTTTTGTCAACCGAATTTTTGAGGTATTAAATTTTAATACTATTGTAACAACCGACATTTAATTACAAATTTCGAATTTGTAACAATTGAATATTTTATGTTTATGGACTATAATATTCTATAAATAGATTCACATGCGTTCAACAAAAATTTATTACATTAATAAAAACATATGCATCGAACTGGGCTCAAACCGGCGATCTTCCGTTTGTCAGTCAAGTACTTTACCTCTAGCCTAAACCGAATTTAAACATTTATGTTGTTTTTAATTTCAACCTTGAATATTTTGTGGTTTCAAATTTAAATATTAGTCTAAAAATAGTATGTACAATAGAGATTCGGTTGCTAATTTCAATACCAATACTATAAAAAAAAATTTTATTATTTTAAAATTAATTTATTAATAAAAAAATTTTCTCCGCGAACTTGTTCTAACCGGCGACCTTCTGCTTGTCAGGGACTTACTTTACATGTAGCCTAAACTCAATTTAAGTTTGTATTTTCAAATTTCTACCTAGAATATTTTTTTTCTTTGAAGTTTAAATATTAATATCTAAAAATAGATTTGTGTGTACAACATATATTGGGTTGCTAATCTTAACCCTTATGTTTACACCAGGGCCTGGTCAGACCCTTTTTGTTTTTTGTCTTGTATTTTTTATACTTCCTTAGAAGCTAAGTAATGATATACCATGATATCCTCAAGGATACATTTTAGAACAGTTGAGTGCACATTTAATTCTTTTTTTTGCTAGGGGGTGTAAAGTTTAGGGTTCTTAAAACTCTAGTCATATCCGTACCCTGGCCAGACCCAGGTGTACGTAACATTTTCTTAATATTTTAACAGGTATTGCAACATTTTCTTCCAAAAATTTTAAAAAATTACTTACAATTTTTAAAACGATGTAAACGTGGCTTCTCAAAAATATTTTTTTTTCAACTGAAAAAAACTAAGTAGGCTGTAAATTGGAAGAAAAATCTAGTTTGTAACTTGTTGATATTTTTTTAAAAAATGGAAAGAAATAATGAAGGGATAGAAGAAGTCGACTTGGTCTATCTGTCGTATTCACACAAAATCTTTATATTAACTTATACGTTTTCATATAAAGTCGTCTAGTTTTGTACCGGGTCTGGCTGGATCCTGGTGTTATGAATGTGACAAATCAATTTGGTGGAAACATAAGGGTTAATAATTTTATACATTTTCTGTTTACAATATAGTTTAATTATTCTGATGATGAAATTTAAGTACTTACAATTAAAATTATTGAATAATGATTAAATTTTGTTGGTTACAATGGAATTGCAACCAATTTATTCTCTGTGTGTATAATTTTGTTAAAAACGACTTTATTTTATAGCAAAGATTTGGTTTCATTCGTATAATAGAAAATATTAATAATACCCAGTGTACAATGAGAGCCCGAAAAGACTTATAAAAGAGTCCTGAGGCCCTCTTAATTTATAGCTATATGAGGGCGTTTTTCTTTGCCTATGAAGCCACTTTCTGAGTGTTCATTTATGACTCATAAAAGGCTCCTAATAATGAGCAGTTTGAGGGGATTTCCCACATTTTTTAGAGCATTTTCTGAGCATAAATATTTAGGGCTCTTTTATGAGTCATTTCTGAGCCACTTTTAATATAATTTTAGATCCTTTTTACAGTATTTTTGCAATGATCTAAAAATAACACAACTAAGTATAAAAATTATTTATTTATTAAATACATTTAAAATATTATGATGTGAGCAATATTTAAAAACAAAAATGTATTAACAATCGTTAATAAATCATATATCATAGCACAGCACCAAAATGTATCTTGACATTATTATGAGATCTTGCGCTGACCACATTTCTTTACACGCGTTAGCTAAATATTGAATCTTGAATCTTTGTTGTAGACAATCGAGCTTGATTTTTGTAGATGTGGTATTACAATAAAAAAAAAAGTTAGTAGAAAAAATTTCAAACGCACTTGACTATGTTTGTACTAATTTTTAGCAAACTTTTTTATTTTAGTAATATTTTTTGCTATTCTTATTTTACAAATTACTGACTATTGTACTAATTTTTGTTGCTGAAGGTAAGGTACGATTTCGCTTAATTTCGCGGTTTTCGAAAAACGAAAATCGCCATATTTTCTTTACTAAAAGCACAAAAAGGGTAATTTTTGAACTGTAGTTATATCTGGGTAAGAGGAAGAATTTATGCCTAAAGTTTTTTTTTTATTTTTTAGATTTTAACGTACTATGGCAGATATCGCCTAAAATAGGCAACGACAAACATTTTTTTTAGAAAAACATATTGTTTATTTTTAGTGCTGAAAAAGTGGTATACATTTCATTATAAAAAAGCTTAGGCCGGTTTTAGAGTTTTTCAACATTTTTAATATTATTCACACAATTTTTGTATAATTGGTAATAAAAAGTTGTTTAAGCAATTGAAAAAAAAATTGTTAAAGCATTGTCGGAATGTAATTGTAACATTGTTATAATAAGCAGTTTTTGATATCAAATCAAAATATCCTACAAAAAGAAAAATGCAAAATATGCATTTATGTCAAAACATGCTAAAGTATACATTAACAAGGAGATGCGATTTTTTTATTTGTTTATCGCAAAGATATTTGAGATATTTTTTCTCCAGCTAACGACAACAAATATGAATTTACATGAACTTCTTAGCCCTAATGATAATATTGAAACAATTTACAAACACGAAATATATGATGATTTAGGTATTTTCTTGTTGGTTTCTCTTTGATTCCTCATAAACTTTGTCAAAGCTGAACTCTATCACATTGACCCTTTTTTGTGTAATTTTCTTCACTTTTTTATTTTGTTGAAATTTTTGTTAACAAAGAAATTCAATTAAAATTCCAGTATATTTTTAGATTTTCATGTTATGTGGAAAATGTTTATATAATTGCAAGGAATTGTGTATGGTTAATGTGACCAACTATTTTTTTTTATAAAAAAAACCGGGACACTGCTGACGAAAAAGCGGGACTTTGATGCAAAAAGTGGGATACTAACCCTTCCAATACCGTTTTTTTTGATTGCGGATATATTTCTGTTTTAACTTCAGATTCCTGTTAGGGGTCCGTATGTTAGAAAGTACCCACCGAAAAATGGCTCCGAAAATCGAATTTTTGAAGTTTCTGAGCCCACTTTTACCACTAAAACATTCGAATAACCAAAAATGCTTCGTTTGATTTTGTTCTGGTTATTTAATGAACCTATGGCAAATGCCCTTTTTTCCGAAGTTGAAGGCTGATTAAACAAATCGGACTTCGTTAACAAATATCATGTCTGTATTGCCCAGATGAACAGATTATGCATAAAATTATCACTACTCTAATTAACATACTTCAGTAAAAATATAAAGTTTTATTGCATTATCATATTTTTTTAAAAATGTGTTCACCTTATTGTGCAAGGGTAGTGAAAGGGTTAAAACCTTGTTGTCTCAAAATCCGGGTTACATCAAATTTGGCATTTTTTAGTTAAAACCGATTTATTTCAAAAAGGATTCAAGACAATTTGAAACGGAATTTATAACAGTTTCTGGTATAAAAAAAGTGTCTTTCCGAATAAAGCTCAAATATTACTTTGAAAATTTGTTTGCACTTTTCTGACGAGGTTTACAATCGTTTAAAGGGCTTATGTAAATCATAGCCGTATTATGGGAATCATAGCCGGATCAGTCTATAAAAAGAGGGATGGTTGGTCATTTTATGTATGGTTAAACTTAAATCTGTAATTATTGTAGTAAAATGTTTTAAATTATATACATAGATATAATAAAATCGAATAAGGGGCGAAGCCTTTTTTTTTTTAATTGCCAAGAATGCTTGATTTTTTTTAAGAATAAAATACAAGTAGAAGCGTATGTTAAAACTAATAATACACTCAGGGAGCTTCTGCTGTAAATATTTGTAGTTGTTTGAATTGTAATGCAGTGTCTTTATTTTTAAGTGAAAAACAGTCATTTGTCAAAGAAATTTAAATTTCGACTACATATATAGTTCATTTAAAAAAAAAACAAACCACATCAAATTACTGTATTATGATTTTACATTCGTTTTATACAGTAGTTTTTTTTTATTTAAAAAAATAAAACAAGTACACGTTTGTTTATTTCCATTTTTACTAAAAATGTGATTAATTTTTTGAACAGTAAAAAACAAATGACCATGTTAGTTGAATTTATTGAAACGTAAGTCGTCCTTTCTGCAAGTGAAATTTCATTTGTTTTTAACTATATTGGCAGCGGTCTTTACCTACATAGTATTCTAAGTGTAGCCTTGTTATACAAAGGATTTTCTTATGAAATAGTATGTTATACCCCTAATATATAAGTGACCAGTCGACTATATCCAAATTTAAAGTCAACCCTTCAGTGGAAGCAATGTTAAGTGGTATAAATGATTTATTTTTGTTTCGTTTTAATATATTGCTGTTGAATTTTTAAATTTAATTTCATATGTTGAAATTCATAAATTACTTAAAACTAAAAAGGTCTTTTACATTTTTTTACACAAAGACTTCATTAAATATAAATATACCAGTACATATTATGAAAAACTACCATTATATTGAAATGAAACACGATACAAATGAGCCGTTAACTAGGTCTGGTATTACTAATGACGGGTACAAAAAAAAAAAAAAAGAAGGTCAAATTTAATATAGCCATAATGAAATATAAGTTTGCATAGAAATTAAAAATAAATCTTATTAAACCAGGTCTTTTTCGTTATTTTTGAAAGCAGATAAATTGTAAATACATAAACATTCAATTCTAAACTATATTAATAAATTAATAAATTAAAACAAAAAAGAAGTTTGCTGCAGTTTATTTGAAAATGCAGCCACCCAGGTGAAAATGTTCATATAAAGGGTCCGCCAAATAACTTTTTTTTTTTTGAAAATGCTATAAAAAAAAAACTACTGAATATTTTCTCAAATTTCTTTTTTTATTTGAAAGTACAATCCTTCCGGTTAATAATGGCAAATAATTTCATTCAAATGGCTGCCTCGGCTGGCCATGCAGTAGCCTACACGATATTTCACCAATGGCTTCACGAATATTGTCCTTTAAAGCGTCAATTGTCTCTGGCTTGTTGGCGTAGCACTTATTTTTGACGGCACCCCACAAATAATAGTACAACCAACGGTGTCAAATAGCAGCTCCGAGGTGGCCAAACGACTTCAGCTCTGCGGCTGATAATGCGATCTTCAAAAACAGGGCGCAAAACATCGAGTGTAGCTTCGGCTGTGTGGCACGTAGCGCCGTCCTGTTGAATCCAAATGTTGCCAATATCCCCCTCTTCAATTTTTGTGAACAAAAATTCGTTCAACATGGCCCGATAACGATCGCCATTGACTGTAACGGCCACTCCTTGCTCATTACCTGCAACATTACCATGATTTTCAAAGTAATTTCGCAATATTTCCCAGCGTGGTTCAAGCGTATACACAACCATATTCGTTCAGCGGAAAGATAAAACTAATTATCTGTCAAATCAGACATGAGCTAAGTGTTATCATTCACGAAATAAGCACTAGTTGAAACAAAAAACGTTAGATGGCGGACCCTTTATATTCATATAAGGCGGCATATGAGTTCTTATATGAATTCATATATGTTCGGAGCCGAAATTTGAGGGTATCTGGACATATATTGTCATATATGGTCATATATGAATGTTCATATATGGTCATATATTATTAATTTTCCTACATGCTCCTATGATGCATCTTGAATTTTTAAATTCAAGATGCATAGTTCAAAGCGAAATCCTTAAGAAAATACAATTTGGGAAAAAATGTAATGAGTATGAATAATAACGAGTGTTTTTTATACCTTTAAGTTGGCAACACTATTTTTATTTGGGGACAACAACAACACTTGGGGGACAACATTCGCCGCGTTATTGCCAATATACGTCCACAAATGTCGGAAAAAGTCATCGAAAATTGGACTTCCAGATTAGACTACGTCTGAGCCAGCCGTGACGGTCATATGTAAAAAATTGTTGATTCCGATAATGACAATTCATGGTCGATGGTGATGAAGAGATTAATAGTGATGGCAATTCGGATACAAATGGAGATGAATGTTTAGATGAATATGCGCTTAAAAGTTTTACAATTAATCCAATATTTAGGCAAACTATTTATAAATATTCAACAATTATCAAATTCGGTCCATGAATTCAACAGTTATGTGTAAAACTATGTAAATTTTGAAATTTTCATACATTTTCTGTAAAACTTGTATTATTTGGACGTTGTTTGGTATAAATTGTTGATGATAAAAATAATAAGACGTTTTACGGTTAAATTTAAGCGCTAAGTGCGATTTTTTTTAAGGTTACCACATTGTTTTGCGGCAACCCTGCATCAAAGAAAGTTTAATTTTTGAACTAATCGCATGATTTTCACCTTAGAAAGTATTATTAACACGATCATCTTAATACGATTGTCTTAAAAAACTAAATGATTTTCAGAAAATGTATTAAAAACCAAAAAAAAAAAAAAAATTTTTGCGTTTGCACATATATTGTCTTTGTACATGGACCGATTTTGATGAAATTTTATTTTAAATATCTACTGGTGCCAAGAAATGTATACAGTACATTCCATGTTCAATTTTTGTTATTTTTGTGATGCCATTACCAATAATTCTTTTGCAATACATGAAGTCACAAAAATACTTCCAATTAAATTAATGTGCAAGAAACAGCAGCTCAAAACTATTATCAAATAATGGAAAGCCTCAATCTGCCCGAAGTCTCAAGAATTTTCTGGAGCTTATTCAAATTTGGTAGTTTTTCTTTTTTTATATCTTAAAAACACACTGAATACTAAAAATTCCCATGTTATAAATAAAAGAAAACTAATTTTGATATAAAAATAATTTTATGAAAAACTGAAATTTCGTATCCTACTTAGGAAATCGATATAAAATAATATAAATTTGCGTTTGGCATCAAAATATCTAAAAAATTCAACAATTTGTTTTTTTTTTTTAAGTTTGGCCACATTTTACCATTGTGCAATGGAAGGAAAATTTGAAGTTTTGAAATGATACACCAAAACCCCTGGATACGTAAACTTAAGTTTGGGTCGTAAAACCCAGTGGTACTCCGCTTGAATAGGTTAGGTCAAAATAAAAGGATATTTAAATTTTAAGTTTGCATTGACTCAAGCGATTTTTTGAGTGTATTTTAAGTCTGGGAATTTGGTATCTAATTTTCACATACTTACCGTGTAACTAGTTAGTTAATTTTCCCATTACTTTAACACTAAAAATAATACGCTACTCATAAATACTTATTTTTTTATCATTATTTTAAATTTATAGCAATGATCTGAAAATTTTTGGAAAATCTATTATATAGCAGTGGACTGACAACCTAGATTCCCATGTTCGAATCCCGTGTGGGCACATTTTATTAAAGAATTGTTTTCAATAAAACATATATTTTTTTATAAATTTTTTTTTTTTGAAAATTTATTATTGGACTTATTATTTTTGTCCATACTAGTAAGCATTAGGTAACCAAAATATTTTTAGGTTTTTCGTGCGGTAGTGAGTAATGATATGTCATTATTTTGCTAGACATAAAAATATAATTTGTAATAGGAAAAGTACAATAAGTAGTTGCCATTTCCAGATATATACACTGAGAGAATTATCTGCATGATATCAACGAATTTTTGCATTAGAAATATAAATTTTCACTTGAACTCGTCCATTAAAATTTTGTATTAATTTAATGCAGTTTTTTATAAAATTTAATGAAAAATTTCATGTTATTATTTAAAAATTTCATACGAATAATATAAAAGTTTCATTAAAAATAGTTTCATTAACACTATGAAGCTATGAATTTTTCATTTCGCTGGAGGGAATGCCACACTTTTTGTGATTCGTTGATATATATACCTGATCAAACCTTGAGTTTTTTTGGCTAAAGATGACATAGTCGTTTGTTAAAAAATAAAAAATATCAGAAAGTGCCTAAGTTTCAACATTCGTAGTTTTTTTTTTAATATACATCGAGGCATTATCATTTAAAATGCATTGGAATAGTACACTCCTCTTCTTTTATATTGTGGAATAATTTTTTTTGCAGCGTCAAAAATAAATGCATTTTTTATGTATTTTATTTTAAAAATGCATTTCTCTAAAATTTGGCCACTCTCAATTAAAAAAAAAGAATGCATATTTGCAAAATATGTAATTTTTAACATAAAATTACACTTTAACTTTTTTGCGATAATGGGTTTAACTATTTTTAATGATTAAAAAAAAAAAACATATAGGATTTTTACATACGAGGGCTGATCAATAAGTCCATGACTTTTCGAACTTCCCTCATAGTTGTATGAAATGCAACACAGCTCTCATTAAGTAGCACCTGTTAATAGACTACTGTCAAATTTTGAGCAAGTTCCGTCATTTACTTTGCGTTTAACAGCTGTTCAAAACATACAACCTTGTGGATTTTTTTAAAAATGGAAAAAAGTGAATTTCGAGTGCTCATTAAACATTATTTTTTGCGGAAAAAAAACAGTCAATCAAACCAAAGAAAAGCTATGGGGACTTTGCACCATCGATTTCAATGGTAAAAAAGTGTTTTACTGACTTTCGTTATGGTCGCACAAGTACAAATGACGCTGAACGTTCTGGACGGCCAATTGAGGTCAATACACCCGAAAATGTCGAAAAAATCCACGATATGGTATTGGCCGATCGAAGAGTAAAAGCTCGTGAGATTGTTGATGCCATAGGCTTTTCATACGTCGGTGTGGTATCGATTTTAAATGATCAGTTGGATTTAAGAAAGCTGTCTGCATGATGGGTGCCACGTTTGCTCTCAATTGACCATAAACGTAATCGTGTGACAACTTCAAAGGATTGTTTGGAGTTGTTTAACCGCAATTCGAATGAGTTTTTGCGGCGTTTTGTAACTGTGGATGAAACATTGATCCATTACAATGCTCCGGAGACCAAGCAACAATCTAAACAATGGGTTTCTCCGGGTGAACCGGCTCCGAAGAAGGCCAAGGTAAGTTTGTCGGCCAATGAGGTGATGTCAACAGTTTTTTGGGATGCACGCGGGATAATCCACATCGATTACCGTCAAAAGGGAAAAAACGATAAACGGCGAATATTATGCGAACTTATTGGACCGAATGACCGAGGATTTAAAAAAACGACCCCATATGGCCAAGAAAAAAGTTCTTTTTCATCAAGATAATGCACGGGTGCACACGTGTGCATTCTCAATTCAATGAATTGGGCTACGAATTGGTACCTCATCCGCCATATACTCCGCATTTAGCCCCCAGTGACTATTTTCCATTTCCAAACCTAAAGAAATGGCTCGGTGTAAAGAAATTTAGCTCCAACGGTGAAATTATTGATCAAACAAATGATTATTTGATGGACCTCGAAAAATCCTATATTTTTGGAACGGATACAAAAATTGGAGAAACGTTGGACTAAGTGAATTGAGGTAAAAGGAGATTATGTTGAAAAATAAATCATTTTTTGGGCAAAAAAAACTGTGTTTCATTCAAAAAGTCACGGACTTATTGATCCGCCCTCGTATGTAGAAGAAACAACAATAAGTTATTTTTCTTTATTTTTCAAATTTATTAAGATTACATTTAAAAATGGTCCCTTGAACGTCTCCATTTTAAAAATTATATTTTTTCTGTAGGTGAAAGATTAAAGAATTTACTCCCATGATTTTCAAAATAAATTTGCACAATTTGGAAGCGTTGTTCACGCATCAGTCTATTCATGTTAAAATGCCAAACCAAACATAAATCACTTGACACCAGTTAAAAAAGTGTTGCTAACTTAAAGTTCTATAACTGTATAAATACACCCTTTATTATTAATTTAGTTTTTTAACAATATGCCACATATAATAGGACTAAGGGGCCCCGAAACAAGGGTAGTGGTCCCGACTTATGCTTTTACTTGGTCCCCGTTGCAAAATATAAATACAGTGATATCTACCAATAACGGACACTACCACTATCGGATACATTTAACTGACAAATTTTTAATAAAAATTTTAGAGTAACATTATCTTCCAATAGCGGATCTTTTCTTTATCAGAAGCAGATACCTAAATATGCAATTTTTTGGTTGTAATTATAAAGGATTTTGTAATCTCTCAAAGGCAAAAAATTTACAATTTTTGTGAAAAAAAATTACTTAAGACCATGCCAAAACAATACCTGATGGACTTATTAGAAAAATGTTCTCTCGATTTCAAAAACAAAATGACAAAAATTCATACAAAAAGTAAACAGAAAACCATAGAAAGTCAAATAAGACCCCTATTTCTGCGTAATGCCTTTACCTTGTATAGTTATTCCAAGATTTAGACGTTTATTCAAAAATATCTATTAAAGTTAAAGCATGTCAGGTTTCGGAGTAATTTAAGGTTGAAATGTAAAAAATTCACGATTTTAATCAACTTTACTGTCTTACAGGGAAAGAACGGATCCGTTGTACCATATTTAACAGTGTGCCTACTATAGTGATTGATATCTGGTTTAGAGAAAAACAATAATAACATTCGATGTGTTTCATTTATGATGTTCATTAAAATTTTGCATAAAAAGGCGGGAACTACAGCATTTTTTTCGTTTTATTTTGCTGCCATGGACAATAGGGTGTCCCAAAAAATTTGTTTCTTTGTTTGTTGTTCAAGCTTAATTTGAATGCTTACGGGGGTAAAGTATTTTTGAAATTTTTTTCAGAAGAGGTTTAGACACATCGACATATTTCGCAAAAAATCCGGGTTTTTAGGCGTTTTTTTAATTACATTCATAAATTGGTCAATAATCCAAATTTTCTTAGCTTCTAAGTCTATATTTAAAAAAAAAATATCCAAATTTAATTTTTATGTGCATAAACCATATTTCTTTTTTCGGCAATGCTTTTGTACATTTGCGTAACATAAACTTTTTCGTAATTTTTGCATAATTTTTAAAATAACGCTTTGTAACTTTAAAAATTTCTATGAAGATTCAAAAAACTAATGATGCAGTTGAAAAAATTGATAAATTCGAAATAATTTTATCAACAAAAATTTAAATTTGCTCTTACTTATAGTTATACACATTTAATGCTTTGTTTTAAACTTTGAATTATGTGATTTTTTGTGTTTCATTTTCCATATTTTTTATCTCGAGGGAAAAAAGAAAAACTAAAAGCGACAAATCTCATAATTATGAGATTTTTCAAGTTTTGCGAATTCGTAATTTGAGTCGAAAAATCTAACAATTCAAAGTAGGAATGGGTACGTGAGTGAATTTTGACTTACACTTGCTCACGTTCACTATGGAAAAACTCCACTCACGAGAATTCTTTATAAAGGGTCCGCCAAATAACTTTTTTTTTTTTGAAAATGCTATAAAAAAAACTACTGAGTATTTTCTCAAATTTCTTTTTTTATTTGAAAGTACATTCCTTCCGGTTAATAATGGAAAATAATTTCATTCAAATGGCTGCCTCGGGTGGCCATGCAGTAGCCTACACGATCGGTCCAATTTTTAAGCACATTATCGATTGTGTGCAGCTGTATTTCACCAATGGCTTCACGAATATTGTCCTTTAAAGCGTCAATTGTCTCTTAGCGAAGCGAAAACGCATTGGATGCTCAGTTGGCTTCACCTCCTGAACCAATTGGACTTTGTATGGCGTCATACCAAGGTCTTTATGCAAAATTCGTCTCAATGAGGTCTCCGAAATGTTCAATTGTTGAGAACGACGGTGAATTGATGTTGATGGCGCTTCACGCACACTTTCTGCCACAGCAGCAATATTCTCGGGTATACGCACTGTTTTAGCCTTTCAGGCTTTGGTTTATCGATGAGGATGCCAGTTTCTTTCACTTTTTTCACAAGATAACGAACATACGGAGCTGAGGGTGCTTCTCTTCTTCCAAAATCCGTACGCAATTTTCGCACACATTCTGCAACATTACCATGATTTTAGTAATGTCGCAATATTTCCCAGCGTTGTTCAAGCGTATACACAACCATATTCGTTCAGCGGAAGGATAAAACTAATTATCTGTTAAATGAGACATGAGCTAAGTGTTACCATTCACGAAATAAGCACTAGCTGATAAAAAAACGTTAGATGGCGGACCCTTTACTAACACTTACTTGTGTAATTTCAGATTTCTTTCCTAAATTTATACTCACGCGCACTCACTCACGAAAAAGTTGTTCTTTCTCACGGAAGTAAAATGGGGTTTCGCTCACATTCACGCTTGATTGACCTACATCACGAAAAGTTCTGTACAGGTGTCCATCTCTAATTCAAAGTTTAAAGCAAATTCGATGCAAAACTGGCAAGCAGCTTATATAATATTCTTAGTTCTAAACAATGTTTTTTACACAATTATTTAGAATTTATCCATTTTTTAAACTGCATCCTTATTTTTCTTTATTTTTGTAGAAATTTTAAAAGTTATAAAGCGTTGTTTGCAAAATTTATCAAAAAATTACGAAAAAGGTAAATATATGGTACGCCAAGGTACAAAAACATTGCCGAAACTCATGGTTAATACACATAAAGATTAAATTTGGATATTTTTCTTTAAAAATATTGACTTAGACGCTAGTAGTGTATGAGTTATTGACCAAGTAATAAATGTTATTCGAAAAACGTCAAGAAAACCCCAATTGTTGGCAAAAAAAAAATCGGTTTGCGCTGCCTCTAAACCTTTGCCGAAAATTGTCTAAAATACGTTACGCCATAAGCATTCAAATAAAAATCGAAAAACAAAAAAATTTTGGGACACACTATTGAACATGCAATATAAATTACGGTTTTAATATTAAGTGGTGGTGTTGTATATAACAATATATTTCATTTTTCTTTGTATAAATTTGGTATGGGATGATAAAATATACATAACTACATACATATATATATATTATCCTTAAACCATAAATACATAAATATCTATGTATGTATACATATAGAAACGCATTTCTCTATATACAATATACTCCCAGTAATATAAATTTCAATTTTCATTAAATCTAAATTTTTATTAAATTGAAACATAAATCGTTTTGAATAAAAAAAAACACATAAAAATTCTATAACAAAAGCATGTTGCTTCTACTTATGTTCAACAACAGCAACAAAAAAATAACACCAACAACAACAAAAAACTATATTAAATATAAAAAAAGATACAATATTTTCTAAAACGTGAAAACAAAAAAAAAATAGAATATAAAGAAAAATGTTTATAAATTTTATAGCGGTCCAAATATTACGTTAGGGAATTTTCGTCCTACAAGAAAATTTAATGTTTGTTGTATGTTTTTCTTGTTACTGAAGCAAGAAAACTTGAACATGGAAAATAAATGAAATGAAAACCTTTAAAATGGTTTCAAGTGGTTACCTAAAGATAATAAGATAATTGGATACTACTTGAGCCACAAAAACAACAACGCAAGAGATCCCTAAAATACACATAAAAAAAAGAAATAAAAGAAGAAAAAGTCTGGAAAAGGGAACATTTTCAGTTATAACCATTTTATTATGCATAAAAAACATTTAACAAAAAATATATAAAAACTTTATTTAATAAGTTTGAAAATAATATAAAATATAGCCACTGCCAACACAAAATATAATTTTTACATTTGCCAAAGAGTTCCCAACCCAACAAACATTTACTATAGAAATGGCGTAATTATCGATTTGAATTCTAGTTTGATTTCCATTTTTATTCTCAACTTAAAAATCATAGAGTTCTTAATAAGAACGGATATGTTAGATATCAAGTGTATGTTTTCAGACTCAATAATTAGGGTTTGATGTTCATATAAAATTCAAACATGTTTCAAGTCTTACCCTACACTCATAAAAAACAAAGCCCGTTTAAAAAAATATAAAATTTAGCTACGACAACAGAAAATTGTACCTGAATTTGCGAAAGCAGACCTAAATTTTAGGTAAAAGAATTAGTTAAATTACAATAATTTGACAGAAAAATTGTTAAATGTAAATCATTATAAATCAGTTTAAATCAGCACATGTTTTCTGCTGAATATTAGTTGGTTCAAAACAGATTAAGAATTCAATTAATATACAAAAATTTAAGTTAATTTTTGTTTAAAATAAATGCTGCTGACATAACAATTTCCAATTATTTATTTATTACATATTTATTTTTCCAATTATTTATTAAATAAAACAAATTATTAGTATTTCTTTATTTCATTTTATTGGAAAACACTCTATAAATGCACTTAATATTGTTTTAGTTTTCACTTTTTTTTATATCATTCTTGTTTGTGTTTGCCATGTTGAAAAACAATATTTAATCATATTCACATAAATAAAAACATTTTTTTATTTTAAAACTAACCTTAATATTTTATCAATTTAAGTATTTATATATTCAACTGAAAAATTGTTCTGGTTTAGGGCTCGGTTTCCTACAACAACAGGATACACATTTGAAAAGCAACTACCGCGTATATTTTTCTCGATCATTGTTGTCTGTCTGTTTTCTTTGTAATTGCCATGTAGAATTGTATGAAAATATTAAAGGGCTGAAAGAAACATAATGTTTATTAATATTCACACATATTTTTTGTTTTAATACTAACATTATTATTTTAATTATATTATTTAATATATATTTCTTAATTAAATGTTTTAGACTGAAACATTTTTTTTTTTTTTAAATTAATTAATAACCATAGCCCTAGCTACTATTTCCTTCGGCGCGTTGTAGCGAAAACAGACCAGTGCCTTTGGTGGGAATCGAACCCACGACCCCCGCACAGATAAGCCATCACGTTACCAACTAGCCTACCGGGGCGCACACATTTTGTTTAGCTATATTCTCGGCATTCCATTTCTGAGTGACATGTTTTTATCTACAAGAACTTGTTGTATTTATGTAAAAAAAATATACATACTTTAAAAAAACCACCACCACGTTTAGTACTAAAATGTGCCCCCAGGCAGAAAAATACAATCGGCACAGCTTTCCCAAGCGTCGGCGACTGTCGGTTGTACGTTTGCAGAACATGGGATTTACAATCTTGACAGTATTGGACTGTGACCCGTTGGCATATCGTTGCCGATTCTAAAAATGTTGTGCTTTTAAAATAGCTTAAATTAAATTAATTTTGAAAAATAAATCAGAGTTCAGAAAAATACACACACTGAATAAAAAACTTGTACATAAATGTAAACAAACACAACTAAAAGCAACAAACACATATTTTTATTTTCATATCAATTATGTGTGTATCTAAATTTTGCGCATTTTATTACACAGACACGAGTGTTTATTGTTTTAATATTTGCTTGAGTACACGAACATGTATAGTTCACGTATTGTTTGATCGGAACATACTTCAACCACTCATGTGTAGCTATACTTTGAGTTCGTGAACTTGTAGGTGTACAGCTAAAAAAAAGTACATGAACGGTAGACATGTAGAGTTCACGTATTGTTTGATCGGAACATACATGAACGATAGACATGTTAGATTGTAGCTATATTTTAAGTTCGTAAACTTATTACAGAAAATTTGTCTATTTTAAGCCCTGATATTGAAATTAGTTGACAAATTTGTAAAGGTTACTAAATTTTAGTAAAGTTTTTGTAGAATGAAAATTAAAAATCGATTTGCTAAGATCAGCAAAACATTTTGCTAAATATTAGTAAAATGCCACAATAAACTTTTTTTATTCAAATTTAACCGTAATTTTTAATTTTTTTAAAAGTTTTAATAAATAAAGTTGAAATATAGTAGTATATTGGATGTTCGTTGTATTTTTGTTAATATTCTTAATTACAAAAATATCTGATTTAAAAATTCAAAAAAAGAAAATAGTAATATTTTTGTTAATTTTAGCAAATCGGTTTTTAAAAATTAGTAAATTATTTTGCAACGAAAATTAGTAAAATAAACTATAATTTGTAAAATAGGGATAGAATGAAATTTGTACTAGGTACTAACTTCATGCTAAAAATTAGTAGAAAAACTGTAAATTAGGATTAACAAGGGGAAGCATTAAAGTCCAATGTGCCAAATTTGATATTAAAAAGATTAAATTCGGCTGTGCCGAATTTTTGGATACTCTCCATCTAGTATCATCAGATTAAGTATGCACCTTATATGTTTTAAATAAAAAAGTTCTGAAAGTGAATGTCCTTTAAATTAAATGGGGATTTAAATAAATGTGATAAGAGTTTTAGAGTTTCCTTGCAAATTTATTAAAGGTAGAGAATGAGAATAAGTAAAAATAGTGTGCGAATAAAAGTTATGAATTTACATTGTTGAATTCGGGGATTTTGTTTCTGGATATTTTTTTGATCTGATAACGATTAAAGTGTCTGGCAACTCTGGTTAATGCAGTCAAATAAATAAAGAATTATAACTCAACTATTTTGTTCACACTTTTTCTTATTAATGATTCAAACTATCAACAAACAATTTGACTGAAAATTAGCAACACCTCTTCTGTATTGGCGGAGTATTTTGAGTTAACACAGACAGATGGACAGACGGACAGACGGACATGGCTATATCGACTTCTCTATTCATGCTGATCAAGAATATATATAGTTTATGGGGTCCCAGATATTTTTTAATTTAATTACAAACATTTGACAAAGTGATATAAAAACCGTTTACAATTTTTTATACTAACTTTTCTTGTGGGTGTGTAGAACATTTAAATAAAGGTTGATATTTGATTTTATTTCGAATGTAACTCAAACAAAAAATTTTATTTTATTTTAAAACAATCCATTACAATAAAATTTTCTTTTTAAAAATACTTTTGAGATCAGTTGTGTAAAATAATAAAAAAAAAAAATAACAAAAACAAAAAATTAAATTATAGAATTCATTAAAAACAATAAAAAAATTATATAGAAATTAAATTAAAATAAATTAAAGGTTTTGATCGTCATCTGATTTTGAAGACCTGCATTTTTTTATTACTATAAATTTAAATAAATATTTAAATATTTAAATATAAATAAATAAATATTATTATAAATTTTAATGCTGTTTTTATTTTAAATGCTTTTTTATATATAGTCCCTTTTGAGTTTTCAATTTTTTTCAATTATTTATTATAATGCAATTTAAATGGCGATAATCGGATAATGGATGGTATAAGTTTCTCTGTGAGGTTAAAATTAAACTGTTATTATTCGCTGTTTCGTATTTTAAGAGCTGAGCAGTCGAGCAAGTCAAAGTTTAATTTTGTTATTAAAATATTAGAAAGAGATTTCTTTGAGAGCTTAGATCTTAACTTGGTCAAGACTGTAGCAAGTGCACTAAATGCACGTTCTACAGAAACTTGAGTTGAAGGTACAGCAAGTACCACTTCGGCAAGCTGACTTAATTTTAAATTGTGTTGAGAAATTTTTTTCCAATACTCCAATACGTCAATTTCTAACGGTTCCATTCGTTTTTTCACATATAGCCAGAAGTTCTGTTTTAATGTGATAATTTGGATTTCTTGCTGTTACATTAGATATATTTACTAGTAGGTTGATATGTTGCGCTAACTTAGAGTGTGCAGCATTCGACGTACTTGGAGTAAAATCTAATGAACTTGAATATTCGGAAAATGAATTATTGTCATTTTCGTCTTCCGAAGATGTAGAATGCGATATATGATTAAACATTTCATATGTCTTTATTAAGTGATCCTGAAGAAAAAGTTACATATAAAATTTTTTTGGAACTTAAAAATTAAAATTTTAACCTACCATTGCAGTTTGTTTTTGGTCGTTGGTAAGTAGTGGTGTTCCTTGAAAATTAAAGCGAGGATCTAAATACAATGCTGCAACGAAGGCATCGTGTTCAAGAAGCTTACGTTTTCTTATTCCCATTGCTTTATGTAAATCCTCTGCATTCGGGTTTGTTTGAATCATATCTTGCAATTCTAATTCACATTCCAACCAGTCGCGAAAAAAATCTCCAAGAATATATTGCTCTTTCTGCATATGTATTGTGCATTCAGCCAATGGTTTAAATGCAGTAGCAAAACTTTCCACAAATATCCAATTGACGGATATATTTGTAGAGTCATCGAGTTCATTAATATACTCTTTGAGACCTATTATGGAAATAATCATGTCGTAGGTAGAATTCCACCTAGTGGAATTATCTAGACATGGTAGGCTTATATCCTGATTTCCCGTCCTTACGATAGTTCGAATCTTTTTTGCAATATCTCGCACATCCTTAATTTCTGTTTCTAAAGTTCCAATAACATCATATGCCGCTAATTGTATCGTGTGCGCTGCACATCGAACCAGTGAAAATACTGAGGAAAGTTGGGTCTCAATTACGTTATATGTATTTGTATTGTCGAATTCACTATCTTCTGCTGTCGCTAAATTGTCATCCTGCAATTCTTGCAATAGCTTTGAAACTTTGACAACGTTGGCGCCATTGTCGGTAGTGTTCGAATAAATTTGCTTAATGTCGATACTGTATTCTTCAAGACATTTCATTATTTCCTCTTTCAAATATTTGGCTGTATGTTTTTTATTAAGTTGAATCATACCTGTGTGTAAAATTTGTTTATGGTTAAAACAATACTACACTCAACAGAAAAAGCTAGTACAAAAATCTGTAAAACGTCTCCCAAAACAATTGAACCAATGTTTTCTTCTATTTTCGATTCTATTTTACCTCAAATATAGAAAAATGCATTCTTTGAGCTTATGTAAAAAGCTGAGCTAATTGAGATAGAGTAAAATGGACAAAAAATGTATAAAACTTAACGGAATGTCCGTTAACCAAAGAACATTTATGGTTTATGTCGGGTCAGATCCGGAAACTCCCAAATTTATTTAATAATTTTAGCTTAAATGTTTATTTAAATCATCTGTTAAATTTACAAAAATGTTATCTATTTGAACGGACTTTTTTCTAATGAGTGTAACAAGATGAAACGCTATGAGACGAAACTTACCTATGGTGTTTATACAAATTTTAAAATCACGTATATATTGTATGTTTACTCCCAAAACGTGCTTGTCTTGCCGACTGGCAACGTCAATTTTTAAACAAATCATTTTGTTTTCGACGATCTTCGCTATGGCCCTTTTTATTTGCTGACTGGTGTCATCAAGAATATTAGCAATATTTTTTGAATTAATAGTTATTTCAAATTTTTCTTCGTAGGGCTCTATAATTTTTTTAAAAAAATCTTTGTCGTCAAAAATACGAAACGGCACATTTTTTTTGGAAACTAGTCCAACACAACATTTTAAGAACTCGTCTCTGTCTAAAGTTGTGTTTAATTTAGTTAGAGTTTTGTTTTTTCCAATACTCTTTGGAAGTGTCTCCACTCCATCAATAACAACGTTATGCACCAGTTTATAATGTCGTTTAAGATTTCCATTACAACCTGCACTTAGTTCTTTTTTGCAGGTTTCAACGAGACATGTAAATTTTTTTGTTTCGTCATTAAATGTTGCGAATTTTTTAAAACAAAACTTTTTTCTTTTATTGTTTTCCATTTTTTCACTCGTCAAAGAAATATTTGCAACTAACACAATCAGCACTGCCTAATGAACTGAAAACTTAACTGCACTTGAACCTGTATAAAGTTTTTGTATGAATAATGTTTTAACACATTTTCCGATCGCTAATAGAAAAAGTTTAAATTTTTAGCATTACACGAACCTAAAATATAGCTACAATCTAACATGTCTATCGTTCATGTATGTTCCGATCAAACAATACGTGAACTTTATATGTCTACCGTTCATGTACTTTTTTTTAGCTGTACACCTACAAGTTCACGAACTCAAAGTATAGCTACACATGAGTGGTTGAAGTATGTTCCGATCAAACAATACGTGAACTATACATGTTCGTGTATACAAGCAAATATTAAAACAATAAACACTCGTGTCTGTGTAATAAAATGCGCAAAATTTAGATACACACATAATTGATATGAAAATAAAAATATGTGTGGGTTTCTTTTAAACAGTACATTGTGTGTATGATGTGTGTATTTTCTGAACTCTGAAATAAATACATTTAACAATCAGCATATTTAAATGTATGAAATATAATAAAATATTTGAAAAAAAATTCTTCTAATTGGTTGTAATATTGGCAAAGAATTTTGCGGATGGTACTGGCAAAACACATGCTTTGCAAAAAAATAGTGTTTTCCTAGTGCAATATTAGTTGTACCTTTGGTAATTTGTAACACGGAGGATCATACAAAAATAGCACTGGTTTGCCAGTACTATTTTTTAGTACTATAGTTTTTGTCGTTTTACGCATCCAATAAACATATCAACTAACAGACACGCTCTCCAAATCATTAAAAAAATTTAACTTAATATTAGGATAAAAAATTGGTACATTGTAACGACGAGTTTTCTCCGTTTGCTGGGATATAGCTAGCGGAGGTCCAGGTCCGGCACAAAAATTTATATAAAAGCTACTTTGGCTGGAAATAATATTCTTTTATTTCAGTATTGTTTTCTCTTTATTCTTCCATTTATAAAAAAAATTCCATCTGTAATTCGAACTTAAAATTAGTTATAGGCTTATGAAATACTTATCTAAAAAACTTGTCCACGTAGCATCTAGAGATGATGTTGCTGGGCAGGATGTTTCCCAAGTCGGTAGGTTAGACTAAGCCGAGTCAGTGGGCGTGCAACAGGAGAAACTTTTAAAATTCTAAGTAATCTCGAGAGCGAAAAGAGGCGTAAACGAGTTTATACGAATAAGGAAACCTCTCGAAACGACACTTATGAATAAATAATAATAATAAAAAAAAAAAAATATATAAAGGAACCTAAATGAAACTCCCAAAAAACCCAATAAATAACGGGAGTTACTCGAAGAGAAGAGTATGGGAACCTAAACGGAACTCCCAAAAATACTCGAAATACCCGCAGAGAAAAATATGAGAACCCCCAAATACCCGCAGAGAAAAATATGGGAACCTAAACGGAACTCCCAAAAACACAACTTAGCTCGATTTCAAATAGAGGAACCAATTTACGGAACTCTGCTATTTGTCACGACGACCTGTGCCTGCTGCAGGCCACACACTAACTGATCTTTTTGAACTCTGTCGATTCTTGTTAAGCCTGTTTACCATTTTTATTATTTCGACACTCGTTCTCATTTTACGTTTGTTGTCAGCTGTTCTCCTCAGCTGGCGGTGATGCCAGATTGTTTTGGAACTCTTCCCTTAAACTGGGTGACTCGTAGTATATTATTCTGAAAGCCGTTAATTTCAAAATTTTAAATTAAATTAGTTTTATTCCTGTGTAAAGAAAATTAATTATACATTTCAGTGGTTATAACAGAACATTAAATGAAAAAATATGGTGGAGTCAAAAACAAGACAATAGACGACTTTTGGCGTTACAACATGTACAACTGAAATTTGTTCATGTGGTAAAATGAGATACCTGATAACTTTAGTTAAATAACAGATTTAAACGATACGAATGAAAAAAACTAGTTCAATTGAATTGGAACGCGTTTAACAGACTTTTGAACTAACTTTTTTATGGCTGTAGCATAAAATTTTGTGATTAATAGCCCAGCAAAAACTTTCTTTACCAAATAAGTGGTTACATAATGCAAATTCATAGCTTTGCACAACTTATTATTTGGTGTCTAAGCTCATTATTTTTGTTTGGAGAGGTCGTGTTTGTACACTGAGAGAATTATCTGCATGATATCAATGAATTTTTACATTAGATCTATGAATTGTCACTGGAATTCGTCCATTGAAACTTTTCTTTTAATTAATGCAGTTATTCATAAAATTTAATGTAAAATATCGTAATATTTATTAATAACTTCATACGTCTTAGGAAAAAGTTTCATTAAAATTAGTTTCATTAAAACTATGAAAAGTTTAAGAAATTTTTTATCCACATTATGCAAACAACTTCATTAGTTTAATGAAAAAATTCCATCAAAACTCGTCCATGAGCTTACCCGCTCGCTTACAACAAAAAAACTAAAATAAAAAATTAATTTTTAATATCTTTTGTATTGAGATACAATAACCCATTGTGGACCAGCAGAAGAGTTTTAATTTAATTTTGGTATAGATAAGCAATACCCGAAACTTTTAAATTTGGGCGTACTCCCTTTATCTGAATTATGGTTACTATTTCTTAAGTCCAATTGTTTGTTTTAGGACTCACAATAGCAATTTAAACTCAAATTATTTACATAAAGTTCAAACGTAGCTATCTACAGTTTATTTACGTTATAGAAAGCTCCGTTTGAATATAAGACAACGATATATTAAAGTAAGTAAAATGTATATAAAATTTAACTAAAAACTAAATATGAATAAGTCATTATTTTGTATTTTAAAATAATCAATGCCGTCAATATGCCGTTATTAAAAAGTCATTACTTTTTATTTTAAAATAATACATCATTATTGGTAATGCATACGGTAATGAGATGACATTACTAATACTTTGCTGGCATAGCTACTTCTCAAGTAGAGAAATACCGCAGATATTGATTTGAAAACTACATGCAGAGAAAAAATACGTTTGAACATGATTGCCGACAAAAAATTATGATATTACGTTAATAACAATTATAAACATGATTCTGGCTGCTCATATTTTGATCATTGGGAACGATTTTATCATCGTCTAGAATCATAATATGATTTTGGGAATCATATTATGATTGTTACGTGTTTCATGCTATGATTGCATGATGCTCTTAAATTATTGTAACACAAAAAACATAAAATAATTTATATTTATTATAATTATAATTATAATAAGTACCCGATTAAAAAAAATTAATATGATGCAACAAATAAAATTTGATAAGCCTAGTCTGAAATTTGAATTGTTTTTTTGTCAGACACTCCCCCTTTGGAGGCGGGAAGGCTAAAGAGTTACATTTTTAAGTTTCAATTTTTAAAAAATTAATTATGTCTTCATATATGTCACTGGAAAGCTTATAAAATCTTTTTTCATATTATGTATAAACATTTTATTTTCTAGGGATAAGAGCGTGTTATTTCGCGTGTTATTTAAAAATACTGAAAAACAAAACAAAAACTACGTATTTTGTCAATTATATGGTACAATGGACAAGACATGAGACCAACAATAAAACTCCTTTATTTTTAGAGACAAAAATCAAGACGGCGTTTTTTTCGTGGTCAATCAAAATTTGGCCGATTTAATAAAAAAAATTAGGAACTATTCAGATACTTAAGCTGGGTCGAGATTTTTTTTGTCAGACACGGCCACTTTGGAGGCGACAAGACTTAAAGATAAATTTTTTTACGATTAAATTTTTAAAAAAATTCTTTTTTAAATTTAAAGTTAAATAACACGCTCCCATCCCTGGAAAATGAAAATGTATATATATCATACGTAAGACGATTTTATAAGCATCCGAATAATATATAATTTTTCTCGAAAAGATAAGTAATTTTAGAGAAAATTTAAGCTTAAACAATTTAACGCTTAATCCTTGCCCCTACAAAGGGGGAGTGTCTGAAAAAAAAATTTGACTCAGCTCACGTATCTGAATCGTTCATAATTTTGTTTTTTTATCAAAAGAAATGCCAAATTTTCAAAACTTTGATTGGTTGCGAAAAATAGCACCATTTATATTTTTTTTCGTTTTCGTTGGAAAATAGTTTGTACACCCTCTAGAAACATAATCCGCTTTAAGATTGGAGTAACACACAAATTTTGTTTGAATCGACTCAGGCGCACTGTGCTTGAAAAAATTATTGATATGTATATTCGAATTTAAATTGTTTTCAAGGGAAAATGCTTATTGGGTTGAGTCGTTTTTTCAAAAAAACATTTTATCCTTTTTTTTGTAAACGATAGGAAGGAAGCAACCACCCACTTTATCTTTTACATTAATATTTTGGTTTTTCAAACAAATTTTATATTCGTTTTTTTAAGAGTTTTATGATTATGATTATTTTCGTTTTTTAACAAAAAAAAAAATCATTTTAAGTGACAAATAAGCTAATGTGCATAAGTGGTTTTAGAGTTTTAACATTTAACATTTCTTTTTACCATCATTTCCTATATAATAACACAGTGACGCAATATTCAACTTTTTGACTCCAAACAAAAAAACACTTATCCCAGCCGAAAGTACTCGATGAGAGGAGAAAAGTAATTTCTGGATTTTGCTAGATTGGTTGCCGTTCGTTTTTTATGAGCCTCTATAATTTTTTCGCCAAATTCGATTTTGAGCACTTTTTTGCAATTTTCTTCTCTTTTTCGCATGGCCATAGCTCGAAAAATGCTGTGAATTTTTTTTGCAGTCTTCAGCAAAGTTGTAGCTCTTGAATCGGCCAACAAAAATTCTGAATATATTAAGTCGGAAAAATTTCATCTTCATGCTCAAACCCCCAAAAATGTCGAAAAAAATTACCACTTTTTTCACCGATTTGAGGAAGATATGTTAATTTTTATAAAATGGGGGAAGGACTTTTTTTTGTTTATTTCTTTTTGGCTCGGCCGTCTAGAATTAAGACATACTGGAGTTAAAAACCCCTAAGCCCGGCCGTAGGCCGGTCACGCAGAAAAACTTTACTAAGCGAAGCCAGTATAACAAATTTTCATTAACCAATCAGAAGCTTTCAAGAGTTTTCCTCGTTTCTTAATTTTGTACTTATCCTCATTTATGATTTGACTCTTGACACGAGAACATAACTAAATATAGTAATCTTTTCGCACAAAATGCTCATTTTTGTTTGATTTTAACAAAATATAAGCAAAAAAAAAGGAAAAAAAAAATTTCCCCCACCCCAAATTTTGCCAAAATGGCCATATCGGCTACAAAAATCGCCCGATCTGGCAACTACGGCTATTTTTGGAATCGTGTTGATAGATCTATTTCGGGAATTTTCTAGGTTCCCATCATCAGAACACGTTTTGATAGCGGTAACAATCCCATTCCTGAAAGGGTCAAATAATAAATTTGAAAACAAAAAACTCTATAGATTATTTGTTAGGACAATATCCTAATGAAGAAATATAGAGTATGGCCTCGAACTTGAATAATTTTCATTTTCATTGCACAATTAAAGGTCGAAAAAAACATAATTTTTATTTTTAATAAAAATTATAACAAACTTGTATAAAAGGCAATGTACCGCCTAGTTTACTTCCCCAAAATATAAAAAGGAGAGAAAAACAAAAAAACGTGTATTGAATATCCACCAGAGGTGGATCTTGCACATCAAACAAGTTTTCAATTTATTTTTTGATCAATGGTTATAATCTTTAACTTCAAGCTCATATGTATATTAGTTCTCGTGTAGTGAGTAAACTAGTTCATATGAATGTTTGATGTTTGGCATGGGATTGTTACCGCTTTCAAAACGTGTTCTGATGATGGGAACCTAGAAAATTCCCGAAATAGATCTATCAACACATTCCTGAAAGGGTCAAAAAATAAATTTGAAAACAAAAAACTCTATAGATTATTTGTTAGGACAATATCCTAATGAAGAACTATAGAGTATGGCCTCGAACTTGAATAATTTTCATTTTCATTGCACAATTAAAGGTCGAAAAAAACATAATTTTTATTTTTAATAAAAATTATAACAAACTTGATAAAGTAGTAGAAAAAAAAAAACTGTTGACAAAGCCAAAATTATAAAGTTTTCCATTTTTTTGATAAGTTCCTTTAAAATAGTGTCAAAATATCATCAACATTTTATGAGAAATCCTTTATAAATTTATTTCATGTGACAATTTATGTTAATATGTAATTAAAATTTCTTGTGCAAATATTCCATACAACATCGTTATTATCTATGTAAATGTTGAATTCATCTTCCACCCATATATCCATATTTCAAGTTCAATGGCATAACTCAGGCGCTGATACGGGGGTGGGGGTGAGAGTGATATAAACCCCCAAACCGGTGGAAATAATAAAATATAATACGACACAAAATAACTTTACAATAACACGGTTAGTAATTTTAAATAATGGTTATATTGAAAAGGTTGGCGCATTCAAATTTTTGTTGGACAGGGACATTTTCTTGAAAATTTTCAAATATCGTTATTTGATTAGAAAAATTCTGTTAAAAAAATTATCAGATGTTTAAATATTTATGATCGCTATTAATATGTGCTTAAATCCAAAAATGGTAAAATTTTATATAAATGTTGTAAATCTTCTTTCGAAATGGTAAAGAAAACGTTTTAAAAGTCTTTAATCTTTTTTTTTTTTAATAATTTGGTGGAAAAGTTTTAAAATTCGGTTTACTAGAATCAAAGTACCACAAGATTTTGGGAACATAAAAAGTATCGCTTTTTTCAAATTTGTATCATCCAAAGTGTTAAAAATCCATTACAAAATGTATAAAAACCAAAGAAACCTGCAATATGCTCTAAAAATTAAATTTTTAGCTCATAAAAAATGCACTACAAACGGAAGATTTGTTCTTAAAACACACTTTTTCTTCAAGAATTCGTGTTCTAAAGCTTATTTTTCAGTATAGTTTCAATAACTTTGAGAAATTCATTTTAATTGCCAACAAAAAAAGAGATAAAATATTGAATAAAGCTAAATCGGTAAGGTATTCAAACAAGAAATTTAAATTTATAAAAATAGCTAACATTTCCCAAATCAGTGTTGAAAACCCAAAAAAAATATTTTTTTATTGAAACATAAAATTGTTCGATAACTAAAAACTAATTAAAAAAAATCACTGAAATATGCTACAAAAATATGCTTTTGTTTTAAAAAGTACTAAAATTTGCTCAAAAATACGATTTTTTTTATCAAGATCAAAATATGCAATAACAAATCAATGCCAGAATTCGTCAATTGTTCTAAAAAAGACAAATATCTCATTAATTGTTCAATACGACGCACAGGAAAAAACATGAAACAACATATCTCTGAAACAGAGAATATTTTGTGTAACAATAATCCGTAAAAACTTTTAGGAATTTTCGATTTATAGAAGTTTTAATTTTCGGTGGCAACAAAAAAACGCCAGAAAATTTAATAAAAACTATTTTTAAATTCTGAAATAAAATTGTACTTCAAAAGACAGGACGAAACCAAAAGTGTAAAAGGTTGGAAAAACACTTAAAAAACCTGAAAATCTTAACAAAAATTTACACTAGCGCTCGAAAATTAAAAATCCAAAAAACTGTAAAATATCCAAAAACGACAAATTACTTTTCTCTGGTTTGAAAAGAACAAATTTTCGAATTTTTTTTTTTTTTAATTTTATATAAGTGTGTCACAAATTCAGATTTTATTCGATATTCAAATTGTTTGTTTTAACGTCACTTGAATGACCTTAAAATGAAAAATTCCGAATTCCAAACCCATTCTTTTAATGCAATTAAAGAAGTTTTAATTTGGAAAATTCAGAATTTTTACATTTAAAATCATCAAAAGTAAATAATTTGTAATAGTTTGATCCACGAATAATTTTTTTAGTGGCCTGAAACTCTTGAGTAGTCAATTATACGGTTTTGCGAAAATATGACACAAGAAAACTAAAAATTTTTATGTTTAATTTTCCCCTTCAAATAATCAGAAAAATTGCTTTAAAGTGTACAAAAAATTTCGAAAATTATCCCCCCTAAAATCGTGGACTGGATCCGCGACTGGCATAACTATAATGTTGTTACTTTTCTTTAACATTTTATATATTAATAATTTGATAAACCCTTTGATTTTTTTTGCTTTTGTTAACCCAACAAATTACACTTTTCGTTAGTTAGCCAGAACATTTTTTGTTTGTTTTATAAAAAGTTATTGTCATAGTATACTATAGTAGACTCACTCATTCAAAAATTGAGAAAATTTATTTAATTCATACATGTAGTGGTATTAAGAACGTATGTTTGTATTGGTATTCATAAAAATGTTCACCACGTATAAAAACACACAGGGTTTCATTTACTCTAGCATAAATTATTCGTATACGGTAGTACGAATATTTTGTTACACAAAGTTGTTTCTGTATATTACAAAATAATTTTAATTTCGAAAATTTAAATTTTTATTAACAAATCATATAAAGAAATTTAATTGAAAAAAAATTATAAAAAATACTACGGAAACTTTCCTTTTAATATCGACTCTGTTTGTAATTTACCACAAGCTTTTTATTCAACTCAATCAACAAAAATGACATCGCAAAATAAAAATAAATTTAAGAAATAAACGAATTATGAATTAAATGGTAATTCAATTTTTTCTTATATATATTTCCGGTGGACTGCTGTGAATATTTCTAAAATACATTTTTAACATCTACAAAACATACAAAAATCCCACTGAATAACTTTCTCTTAAAGCAGAATCTTTATAATATTAGTGCTCTTAATCACAGAAGTACTAAAAAAATGAATAAAAAAAGAATATACTTTAAATGAATTTCTTAATAAAAAGGGTAATTTCAAATGGAAAAGATCCTTAATATAAAAGAGATTTTCTTAATTAAAAGATTTTTCCGCAATAAACTGATTAAAATTCCACAAAAGATTTTTCCATAATAAATGGATTCAAATTCCACACGTTTTCAATGGGTAAAATTCGTCAATATCTAGGTAAAACGTCTTTGGAGTCTAATGGTTCATACTTTGATGGATTTTCTATCGGAAAAATTCTGGAAAGAATGCACAGATTCTTATTACTTCTACCTAAATAAACCCTTAAGGTTCAGAGGATTTTTTGCTATTGAAAACTTTTGAGAAGAATCCTCAGATTCTTATGACCATTTTTCTAAAGAAACCCTTAAGATTCAGAGAATTTTTCCTATTGAGAAATTTTGGGAAGAATCCTCAGATTATTATGACCTCTTTCTAAAGACACCCTTAAGATTCAGAGGATTTTTTCCTATTGAAACATTTACAGATTCTGGGAGTATTTTCCTAAAGAAAACACCTGAGATTCTTAGGCCCCTTTTTACATAAAAAATCCTTGCATTCTCAAGGATTTTTGAAGGAACAGAAAACTCCAATGACTTTTAAAATGCCGGCAGCTGCAAAAAAGATTTTATTTAAAATCAGGTCCTTAACTTTTGATGATTTTTTTTTTTAAACACAACACTTATTTTGAAGCTTTTTCTTATTTATTGGATTGTCAATCTGATTTTGCCCAATCACACTTTCGTAATGTTTTAATCTTAAAAACATTGTTAATTATTTCAATTATTTTGTATGATGTTGCCATACTGTAAACCGCATCTCCAGTATTTTCAACAAAAACTGAAAAATTAACGACTTGATAATTCGAAATTTTCCAATAAAAGCGGACATCTTTTACAATTTAATAAATTCATAACGTAATGATGTATGAGAACAATCTATTTTTGCAAAATATATTCATCTTCTACCAAAAGTTTTGATATTCAAATAAAATTTTGAATTAAAAATTGTTTATAATACAATAATTACTTTGAAATCTTTTTTTTTTTTTTTTTTTTTAATTTTCAAGCGGTGTATATGTGAAGAGAAAATTTTATTTTAAATGACAGAAAAGGAGTAGGGCTACTATATTATACTATGGGTTTTATTTGAATATCACACATTACATAGAGGCAGTGTTGCCGGTTTGTTGAGCATAAAGTCGTCCAATTTACCAAAAAAATGCGTCAAAATCGTCCACAAAAATTTTGAAAAGTAAGCAAATAACTTCAAACAATCGTCAAAATAAAAATATATAGTAAAGTAATTCACATTTCAAGTGCTAACGTGCTATCTTTGGAATATGTCACTATTTTTGAGACTTCTACTGTTTAAACTTCGAACATAATAATATTTACAACGATAGCATTTCACCACTTAAACTGTTAATTACTTCTACATAACTCTGTAAACAACATTTCAGTAGCAAATTTTTTTTAAATCTTAAACTAATTTACGAAATATGAAAATTTTTTAACAACCCAGTTAAAAGTCGACATATATGGATAAATAGAGGTTAAATGTATGTTCGTGCATGCTCATAAACTTGTAAGCATATAAATCAGGGGTGCCCACGGCCTATGCGCTTGGTACTCAATTGTTTTTGTAAAAACACTTAGCTATAGGCTGTGTGTTTTAATACACATATAGAGCGCTCAGCACTAGCAATACGAAATACACAAACAACTTTGTCTTATTAGTTTTTTTGTCGTTCTTCACTTTATACACGCAAGCGCAAAGCAACAACACTTTCGTATGCTTTGCTGGTAAACATTGAAATATTTTTTTCTTTTTTCTTTGTATGGATTGGTTTTTACAACAAAAAATATTGAATAAAAATTAGTTTTTCTTTAAATGTATTGGTGTTTGCTCTTCCATAAGGAACTTTTGGGCACTCCTGATATAAATACATGGATGCATAAACCTCCATATATTTTCATACATGCACATTAACAAAATTTCAAGTCATATCTACATACATGATCATACGTGTTCATGTGTGATCATAAATGTGCATACATGTATATATTATCAAAAATTTCGTGAATACACATGTATGGAAGCATGTATGGATATTTACTTATCCATTTTGGGACATGAATGCATATTTATGAGCATGTACACACTTCAACCACTATGTATCGATATATGAACATTTTTAGCCGGTAAGTTTATTTTTATTAATTACACTGTTCAACAAAATCAAATTTTTTCCAATATTACAAGGTCCGACATATAAATTTTGATAGAAGAGACAAAAAAAAGACACGTGTATCGGCGTTTTGAAAGTTTACATCTGGTTTTCATTTTAGGGGGAGGTAAAGTTGCCCCAAATGCAAATTTTGTATTGTCAATCGGCATAGAAAATCGAGTAAAGCGTAAAGCTTTTTTTTTTTTTTACAGTGTTATTAAATTTGTAGTTCCATTAACGAATTAAAATTTGTTATCAAATTCAAAACCAATTTTGATTCAAAAACTGGTTTTTAACTGCATGTTTTTCCATTTTCAAATATAAATTGTGAATATTAGGCGTAGTGAAGTCATTTTTGTATTTATTGTGTTTCTTTTAAAGTTGTATTTATTCAAACTTTCAATATATTATAAAAAAGTGTATTCGAGCTCGCGGACTGTTTGTTTCGCAAAAAAAATCTATGCAAAAATATATCGTCGTCTTGTCTTTGTTTTTTATGTGTGTGTTTTCAGGAGATCAAAAAAAACTGATTTATATTATCCTTTTAACATATTTTATTGACATTATAAGCCCCAATGATTCACGACATCATTTACTAAAATACTGCATTAAAATAAAGCCGGATTTAATTTCTGTTATAGAGAAAACCAAAATTACACATGGCACTACTTGCAGGCTAGAAATCGCTTTTAGTTTTGTCTAAATTTTACACTAATTTAATTTTATAAAATTGTAAAATACTAAATTTAATAAAAATGTAAGCACAGAAATAAAATTAAGCTTAACCCAACATGGATTTATAAAACAAACATCAGTTTTGAATTTCGTTTTATTTAATTCTAGTATTTTCATTTTTCAAAATTTTGTTTCACATCAAATTAGCATTTAGATTTCGATCGAAATATAATTTTTTTCAAATAGATCCGGCGATTTTATAAGAATGGCAAATATTACGCTTCGCTGACACATTAAACTATTCTCAAAAAATCGTCTTTTTGGAACCAAAAATCGTACAGTCGTCATTAAGTTATTTTGAGTACTGAAAATCGTCGAAATTACTATAAATCGTCAAAAATGGCAACACTGCATAGAGGGTTCTAAGGATTTTAATATTAAGGTGCCATGTTTTACTGAGGTACAGAAAAAAACGTATTATCACTTGTACAATGGTGCCATGTGACCAAAACTATTTTTTTTTTTTGTCAATTGATATGTCAAACGAAATGTAGTATTTCTCAATCAAGTTTTAATCATCATTTTATGGCATTCATGTTTTGATTTATAAAGAAGTAACAACAATCTTACAACTACCAAAAATAGAAATAAAAAACTAAAAACACTATATTTAAGCGTCAAAAGAAAGTGTATAATTCTACCATCAAGTATTATGAAGGTTTTGTACCGTAACAAATACTGTTATTTTTTGTTAGTAAAATTTTAACTTTTGAAATAACACACCAAAACCCCGTGAATCGTAAACTTAATTTTGGGTCGTGGAATCTAGTGGTATATTCCGATTTAATAGGTAAGTTCAAAATAAAAAGATTTTTCAATATTAAGTTTGCATTGACTCAAGCGATTTTTGAGTATGTTTTAAGTAAAAGACATCGAAATCTGTTACTTTCTTATTGTTTATATGATGAAACTCGTAAGCTAACAAAGATGGGCTGCCATTTTGAGACGATGTTTTCTAATGAAATTTGAATATTCGAACCATATGACACTGAACTAACAGATGTCAGTATAAGTCAAAGGTTATTACCCTGAAGTTTCAGATTGTATATAAATGAATTGTTTGCTCCTAAAATTGGACGGCCACCATTGCTAGACTTTTTTTTTTTATTTTTTCAATATTTTATTTACAAAATTTAAAAGTTTTCGCCTCAGCGCCAAGTATGGCATTTTAGAGGCTACCAAGTTGGCTACATTCTAAATAAAAACAAAAATAACTTATTTAACATTAACAATATATAAAAATTTCATTATAAAAATATGCATATCATATTCAAATTTAAGCTAATTTGTAAGAAGCATTTCAACATTTTGAAGTAAATATTGTTTTAATTTTTCTTTAAAGGTAGATAAAATTCCAATATTTTTTAAACAATCTGGTAATTTGTTATATTCGTTAGGTCCAGCAAAACTTATACGTTGTTTGGTTAACTCAAGACGACATCTTACAACATTAAGATTCAAAGCCTGTCTTGTGATTCTTTCAGTGTATTATATGTTTTGATTAAAAATGATTGTATGAGTCCCGACACTTCTTAAACATTTGAATACGTACAACAACAGCTGCTGCTTATAAAGCCCTCTTATAGGAAGAACGGTTTTTGCAAAATCTTTGTACAATTCAACTGTGCTAAGCCTCAATGGTTGCTTAAATACAATTTTCAGTGCTTTATTTTGTGCAGATTGCAATGATTTTATCATTGTGCTTGATTTACCACCATAAATAACAGGTAGGTATGTAAGGTGTGAGTGAATTAACGACTGATACAACAACATTTTAGTTTCAGTATCCAATTTATTTCTAAACTTGTAGAGTATACCAATTCCCGACGATATTCTTGATTTTAACTTAGATATATGATTTTCCCACATAAGATTGTGATTTATATTAATTCCGAGGTATTTAACATTTTCAGATTACTGTATCACTTCTACATCAATATGTACGCTCATTACTTCATCATTCTTTAAAATATATGGTTTAAACCGTATAAATTTCGTTTTCTTGCTATTTAATATTAATTTATTAAACCTCAAAAATTCCGCCAAAACCGCAGCATCATATTCAACATGTGTCCTCAATACCTTTTCATCTAAATAGTTGTATAAAAGGCAAACATCATCTGCAAACATAAATAACTTTCCGTTAAAGTTTATGTTTTTCATATCATTTATGCAAATCTTAAACACAAGTGGGCCAAGAACTTCTAGCTTGTTACTACAAGATTCACCAATCTGAACATATTGGATTCTAAGTTAGGACAAATAAACATAAAATAAAGTCATATAAAAAACACTCAAAAAATCGCTTAAGGCAATGCAAACTTAATATTGAAATATCTTTTAATTATTTATAACCTATTAAATCGGAGTATATCGTTGGATTCTACGTCCCAAAATTAAGGTTACGTATCCCGAGGTTTTATTGTGTCATTTTGACATACTTACTGTGCTTTATTATCATGTTAATTAATACACTTATAATAATCTATAGGTAAAATACACGAAAAACGTTGTTCATTTTACGAAAGTTTTGGTTATTTTGACATTACGAAAAAATTTGTAGAATATACAAATCACATTTCGTAAAGTTTTGTAAAAACTTTTTTTTAAATAAAAATGTGGTGCATACCTTACGGGTTTATTTTAAAATTAAAAAAAAAAAAAAATGTAATGGTGCCACACCAGAATCGAACTCATGATTTCAGTGACGTCCTGCTGTGTTGAAGTAGACCCCACTACCATTTGCACCAAAGTAGCTGATGCAATACAACAAACTTAAAAGGAACTTAAGTCGAAAAAATTATGAAATTTTTATGAAAACTATAAAAATATGCTACAAATATTTAATAAAAAGGTAAAATGGCAATTAAATATTTTTATTATGTATATTGAACTAAATAAAATAATATAATTTTTTTATAAATATATCAAATAATATATTAAAAAACAAAATAAAAAAATAATAAAATAACAATAATAAAAAACTTAAATAACAATTTCAAACTAATTGCATTTTATTATTAAATATTTTATCCTTTTAAATATTTGTTTTATTGAATTTCATACTAAACCCGGCAAATAAAGTGGAAGTAGTGTTTTCGGGTCCTCTTTAACTTGTTTTAGGATCCTCTTTATTAAACAAAATACAAAATATACATTTATATTAAAACACAAAAATAGTAATAATGAAATAAAAAAATAAAACATAGAAATTTAAAAAACATTAATAAACAAAAAAAAAATATAAAAACTAAAAAAAAAAAATTGTCCTGGCCAGGAGTTGAACTCGCAACCTTCTGATTGCAAATCCGACCTCTAACCACATCAACATCCATATGTGATATTTGTAACATTACAAATTTTTGTACAATGTACTAAAAAAATATTACGAAATCATGTTTGTATTTTTTACGAAATTTGTAAATTTATATAATTTGTTTTATACAAAAGTTTTGTAATATAAACAAAATGTTTGTGCATTCTACGAAAAAAAATTTACGAAAAATATATTTGTATTTTTAAGCATGGATTATTATGAGTGTAGCTAAACCACTTATTTTGATCGTGATCTGTGCAAATATTTATTTTCGGTATAACCGACTTTATTTTCAAAATGCAAATAAAATTATACAAAATGGAGAACATTGGGCTAAATCAGTAAAATCTTTGACAAAAGCAATAATAGAAAAAAATTACTTGTTACTAAAAAAGTTAAAAAATTTAAAAAATCGTTTTTTAATATGAAATATGAAGTATGAAGAAAAATCCGATTGAAAATCCATTAAATGATTCAAAACAAAATTTCAAAAGGCTCAGTTATCACCGCCATCGTTATTACAGTTCGACGAGCACTTCGTTTTAGTGAACTACATAAATGAGTTCCTAGAAAAAAAGATATAATGCAAAACTAATTCAATTCTTAAACTTCCAAGATAAATTCAGTAAACTTCACATCGCAATAAACAAAAGGTCCCGTTTACTTGCCGTTTTCGGTCCGTCAATACCGGAATGCAACTCCGATTACGTATCCGTATACGGACCAGAAAACGGATAATAAGAAACACCGAATCTGATTCGAACCCGCTCATTGTACGTCAATGACGTGGCCGTTTACGGGCCCTTATGCCGTTTATAAAACGGAAATTCACAAAATTAAGTGTCAGTATGAAATGGACCGTTAACGTGATACATGTTTTACGTACCGTTAGTGTACCTGAAAAGCGGATTCATGGTCCGGTACGTGTCGGAGTGTTCGTAAATCTGTTTCTCGCGATAGTTGTCTGATCAGATACAAATGAATTGTAGAACAGATTTTTTTCATTTTAGTTGAAAATGGGCGTGGTGGGAGGGGTCAAGCACAAAAAAGTTTATAATTGAGATAAGAACGAGTTCCTCGAGTTTTGTGAAAATATAATGGTAATAACGATGCACCTGAGCCATCTAAATACTTCAGCCTTATTTAGTGTCCTATTAAATTTTCCAAATACAAAATATTTTATGTCGACGCTTTTAATAACTGAACAAATTTTGCTCAATATTTCTTCTTCTTTATGATATTTTAGCTTAAGTTAAGGAAGATTCCGGAAGGGTTTTTTTATACATTTGGAAACAAAGTTATACGTAAAAGTATGATTTTACCTACCATGAGCAAAAAAAAAATCGTGGTTCGTTTTATAAAATAAAAAAGGATGAATTTTATAATTAAAAAAACATAATATGTTAAACTTTCTTTTGACGCTCACTGTATATATTCCGGTTTTTTGACAAAGTATTTATTTTATTAGACTTTTTGAAAAAACAAAAAAAATCATCAAAATCGGAAATATGTGTACAAATGTGAAAATGTATTGTGTTTTCACACATTTTTTGAACATTTGTTATTTTTTAATGACTATCGTATTAAGTAATCCTTTCTATGGTAAAACTCATGCGTTTACTTCTCTTTGGGGTTGACGCAAACAACTTGGCAACTCTAGAAAAAAACGGCATCCCTACAAACATTGTAATATCTTTTTCCGACTCTACTCTAACGACTTTTTGATATCACCCACAATTTATACCGAACTAGGACCAAAGATAAAAAGTTTTACAGAAAACTTACAAAAATCGAAGAAAATGTTAATATTTTTACACCCACTTATAAACGCATGGGCCGAATTTTACATTTATTGACAACAAATAAGACTATTTGAAAAGCATTTAAATGTATTTTCAGTACATTTTAGAAGTCATACAAAGTTGTCTTACCTCCTGTAATAATTTCGACTAAATTTAGGTAACAGATAAGAAAGTATATTCGTCATTCGCATAATAAGCTTGAACTGTTTACATAAATTAAGAAATAAGTTATGACCGAATTTTATCACTGTGACTTGGTGCAAAATTAAAACGAAAGGTGTAAAGTCTGCCCCAGTGGTAATTGTATTAAAAACCTTTTTAATATAAAAATTACACAAATAAGTGCCACCTTAATGTATTTATTTTAACACACGTGTTGGTTGTTATTAGTTGTATAGAGTGTCATTAAGTTTAATGAAATGTACCAAAATTTTTAATGACCATTTAATAAGGGTTGTTAAACATCTTTGTTTATTTTTGGTGAATGTGAATGATATGCAACTTTTTATTATTAAGTCGACCGAACTTTAAATCAAATAATGCTGGTTAGTAATGACGGGTGTCAAGGGTTAATTTGCATAAGTAATTAAATCTATATGTGGTTAGAGCCATAACTGGTTAGTAATAAGTATTTCCTTACTGACAGCATACATGGGATTTTTTAATTAGCATTGAATTTACATTAGCATTTCTAGCAATAATGCTAATGCCAAAAAAAATGTCATTACCATTTAATTGTAATGAAATTTTTTGGCATTAGCATTTGTCGTACTAATGCTAATGAAATCACACTAATGACTAAAAAACTAATTACAATTGAGCAGAAAAAGAATTTGTTTACAAAAAAAGTGTAGTGTTAATTGCTTTACATAGGAATGGAACGGATATCGATAGGAATTGTATGTTTATTTGTATTATCACGTAAATAAATAAATAAATCACCCTATGGCTGTTATATAAAAATTGATAAATCGGGATCTCTCCCATACCTAGCCCATTTATATTATAAGGGTGTATTAATAACCTTGTGGAGAAAAATTTTTGTCTGTTTTGCCCTATCTCGCTTAGTTTCGGAGATACTAGGCATTTTAAAAAATCGCCATTTTATAAAATATCTAGTATCTCGAAAACTAAGCGAAATATCGCAAAACGGATCACGTTCCGATAATTCAAATGTGTTAAGTGTTCCGATTCCACTCGTGCACCGGTTCATTCCATATCGTTCCAGTTTATACCAATGTTCCATTTTATTGTCAGAGCGATTAATTTGGTATTGTCACGGGCGTATTTGGGAAAAATAAATAATTTCATAAAAAAATTATTTTTCGGGATCTTTCCCGGACATATCATATTTCTATTATGAGCGTTACTTAAAGCTCCTGTGAAGCCCAGATTTCATCGATATTCACCATTAGTTTTTCAAAAATCTTATCTGTCAATTGTAATTTGTTTCCTTTAATTGATGCATTACTAATGGTAATGAAATTTAAAATTATTGCCATTAATCAATGAAATTAAATCAATGAAATTCATTATTATTAAGTCAACAAATGCTAATGAAAATAATTTCATTACAATTGATATCAATGAAATTGTAATGAAATCATCAGTTAATTACTCCATACAATTAATTAGTCCCATGTATGACTGACAGTTTAATCCCAAAGTACGTTGTACTTGAAATTTTCAAGTACCCATGTACAAGGGAAGCCCCAAAAACGCTTACACGACGATGTGAATGAAACTTCGATATGTGATAGAGAATCAAATAAATTCAGTGAATACGGTTTTCTTTTATACGCCATCTCGAAGAATTAGTTTTTCTGAAGGAACCCTATGTAAATGTGGTATTGAAAGAAAGGCATTTTAAAGATGCAACAGGATGTTTTTGTGAAATTTCGCCTTTATGTTGTTGTAAAAAATGTTCTAATTTTAGGGTACTTTAAATAGCGATGTTTTGTTTACTAATATCACGACATAATTTCACAAATTCACATGTAATAATCCTTTTTTTTAGTTTTTGTTTTTCTCAATATTCGGGCCAATTCGGATTTGATCGCTAAAAAATGGGTAATATTCGACACCAGTTTTTGGCACTTAAACCTTTCAGATGAATTTTGATTCTCTATCATATATCCGATTTTCATTTAGGGTATTCAAATAACTCGGGTTTGGTTTTGTTCGAGTAAACGGGTAACGCGATTTTGGCGTTTTCAACTTAGTCGATTACTCGTGTAAGATTTAAAAATTACTCGAGTAACTCTAATAATGTTATTTCACTAATTTTTCCTTAAAATACGCAATAAAACATAAAATAAATACAAAATCAGGAGTTCCGAAATGTATTTTATCAAAACTAAAAATATACGTTAGGTTTAAAAAAAAAGGATTTTCTGAATTAATATAAAATTGAGGTGTTTTACTTAATTTTCTTTCTTTTTTATAAGTTCGACGTTTAAAATGTATTTTATCAAAACTAAAAATATACGTTAGGTTTAAAAAAAAGGATTTTCTGAATTAATATAAAATTGAGGTGTTTTACTTAATTTTCTTTCTTTTTTATAAGTTCGACGTTTAGAAAACATTAGGGAAATAGCTTTTAGCATTATTTGAAGATATCAAGAATATTATGGCATTATGCCTTGGAAAAACATGAAGAATAATTATATTATTTTTTCGCCGTCGTTAAAAAAAAAAAATTCCTCTTCGGATTTTTTTTTAAACAGATGAATTTTCAACACCACTTTTCAAGCCTTAAATGTGAGATTAAGCGGCTAACAAAAATACGTGTCCCTTTTTTGGTCCTTTATAATATATCCAAAGTAAATTAAAATCTGTGAGTTCGGGTCGGTAAATATCCTTAGAAGTTGTTTACTTCTGCCATTTTAGAGTATCGAAGGTCCGTATTTCAAAAAATAATTGAAGTAAACATTTGTGAGGTATACAACATTTCTTGATAGAACGCACTTTTTCTGAAAAAAATGGTCGAAATCTTGCAACAACCACGCCCATAAAATATGTTATTATAGTACAATCTCGAAGAATTGCATAGTAACTGTTCTTAAATTAAAAATATCACTATTAAAACGAAGGCAAGCAACGTTAACCCTAAAATGCGCCTTCTATCCCTTTGACGCCCACATTTTTCATTTCTGGAAATTTTTTTATTTGTTCGCCCTAGCGGATATAAAGCTAAAACTTTAACAGGATGCCGGCCCTAAACGGGTTAAGAATTTTTATAAAATCGAATTTATATTTTTTTAGATTTAAACTTAACTTAACATTTTTTGAATTTTTTTATTAAATTTCTCACTCTATTTTTGAAATGAATTTTTGAAACAATAAAATTTGTACGTCTTTATTCCAATAAGTTTCTTTGTTAAGTAAAATTGGTTTTTTATACTTTTTGAAAGTTGAGAACTTAAAATCTTAAAGTAAATGGATGTGTTTTTAATTATATTGCACTCAGAGAATGCAAAGTGTTTTAAGCCCACAGATTCTTTAAATAAGGTGATCACCGCTTGCAATATTTATGGTGGGTCTCCTGTCATTTTTCGGCTATAACATTTATTTTGTCTCAACAAGTTGCAAATGTTTCCGCTTACGTGTTTTGAGCAAAACATGTGTTTTGGTAAAAAAAAATGTTTGGGAAAACATGTACAAAACATATTTAGTTTCAAAACACGTTCAGTGGAAACTTACTATAAGGCTTAGAGTAGAGATACAACCTTGTTCCTAAAGCGGATTCCGGTGCGGTGAGAGAAGGCAAATTGAAGTACACCAGCTGCGGTGACGGATGTTTTTATACATAGATGTGTGAACTAGTGTATGTGTCAGGAATGGAAAAGTTGATTCGATCGATTTTTTTTATACTAACGTATCACTACCAAAAAAAATATTAACAACTTAAAAAATAGTTTTCCAGATTACAACAAATTTAGACTCATTTTACTTATGTATTTTTTTATTTTTTGTCAAAAAATTTTTGTTATTAATTAAAAATTTTTTTTTTGTACTTTTAGGGTTAAAAAGTACATGTACAAAATTTGTTTGATTCAGAAATAAACGTCTTACTGTTTGTGAGGACAGCACTTCGCACATTATATGAACACCACCAAAAAGTGGAAATGTTTTATGAAAATATGGCAACTCTAAAGAGAGTATTAAGCAAAACGCAATAAAATTAAATAATGTTTCAATTTAGTGCGGCTTTTCTCTGCGTTTTTTCTTTTTGTCAAATCTCCACATAAAAAAAGAAACGCTGCCACAAGTTGTATCTCTTCTCTTAAAACCTGGGATCACCAAAACAATTAAAATACCGTTAGCCGTAAAATACCGTTACCGATATAGTTAAAATACCAATATCCTTAAAATGCCGTTACCGAAATAACGGAAATATCGTTATCGCTCAAATACCGTTACCGAAATAATTGAAATAGTGTTTTCCTTAAAATACCGTTGCCAAAATAATCTGACAAAATCAGAAAAAAAGTCGCTATAAATAGATATATATTTTCCTAAAGCTTGATCATAAACTACACTTAGAAAACTATGCAGGTAAACCCCACTGCAAATGTAGTTTAAAACAAATGAAATTTCACTTGAAAATATGACGACTTGCATTTCAGTAAATTCAACTAATATTATCATTTAGTTTTTACTGTTCAAAAAATGAACCACAATTGTAGTAAAAAATATAAAAACGTTTATTTGTTTTAAATAAAAAAATACTGCATTGAATGACTGCAAAATCATAATTCAGTGACCTACAGTGGTTTGTTACCGTTACCGATACCCACATCCAATCAGCTTCCATCCATTAAAACTTTATTCATAAACGAATATTAGCGTAAATACCTATTTTAAACATAAAGGCAAAAATTTGTAGCTGTTGTATTTGAAATGCTGTTAAATATTTTTATGAATACGGGGGTTAATACTTATTACTACAATGTGCCGCTAATTTCTTATTGTTGGCATTTATATTTCACTTACATTTATGTATCGTTGGCAATTTAGCCATTTTATTGCTAGATTTAGCCAGTTTTGAGCACGCTTAGCCTTGGACTTACACATTAGCCATAATCTTAGCCATTTTTAGAAAATGTTTGTCCATTTTTGAGCGTAAAATAATAACAAATTTGGAAGTTATATAAAATTGGAGTAAGTGACGATATATAATTTTACACAAAAATTTTGATTAAAAGAGCCGCTGCTCAAAAATGTCCATGTCCGTTATTGGCAGGCTTCACTATATTCTATTTGTTTTTTAAAACCCCGTAATTTTTTCCACAAATTTAGAAATTTTTGAAAACCAAGTTCTGGCAACACTGCATTTATGCGTTATTAGAAGTGTCATCTATCATTCCCATTAATAATTTTAGTGACAAAATATAATTTTTTTGAGGTTTTGAAGTCGTAAATTAGAATAGACTAACAATGCGCAGCGTTGAGAAGAGATGACATTTACATTATTTTATATATGACCCGTTCTATTTCTTAATTTGCGCACAGAAATATAATATAAATTGGGTGAAGTAATTATTAATTAAAAATAATTAACGAGCTTAACAACTTTTCTCAATTAAACATTTTTTTTAAAAAACACGCTAAAAAAAGCCCTGCTGGAAATATAAACTTTAGTTTCGAAAACATTTACGTTTCCCATGTTTCCTATATAAAATTATTGCTTGCAAATATAATTATGTTTGCCTGCAAATATATATATACACTCACAAGAACTTTTCCATAAAAAATCAAAAGTTATTTAAAATTTTAATCGGTAAAGTTGTTTCAATGAAATATACAGAAATATATTTTTTAACTTTCTGTCTGTTATTCAATAAACAAAAACGGACTTTCGGTAGTAGTTAAAATATTCAAGTAAAATTTTTTATTTATAACAAAAAGTTGTTATATTATATTGAGTATTGAAATAAACGAAACAATCTATTGTTTTTATGGATTTTGTCAATTAATTTTTCAACAGTTGAAAATAAACTTAAAAATACAATTGTTTCAAACGAAAAGTAAGTAGTCCTGTTTTCAACTGATTTTCAGTTCATTTAATGTTTATATTCAGTAGTCTTTAGGGAAAAAATATTGTGAGTGTATGTTTGGAACTAGTGAAAAACATCTACCGGCAAACATATACAAGGTGGCGCAAAAATAACCTTCCGATGTTTTTTGGTTGTAATTTAAAAAAAAAATGAAAAACTTTGATTCATCTTGTGGTATTTGGTATTTTAATTTTTTTTACATTAAGTCGAGAATATGATGTCATGTAAATGGCCGCCGCCACAGTTGATTGTCATTTGAGCCCTTTTTATGGCATTTTCCATCACTTTGGCCAAAACTTCCGGCGATAGGTCCTCACATTCTTGCCGGATATTGTCTTTAAGAGCTGCAAGAGTCTGAGGCTTGTTGACATAAACCCGCGACTTCAAAAAGACCCACAAAAAGAAGTCTGGAGCGGTCAAATCAGGCGATCTTGCTGGCCAGTGCAAATCGCCAAAACGGGAGATTAGGCGCCCGGGAAATGCATCCTTCAGCATATCAGTTGTGGCACGTGCAGTGTGTGCCGTTGCACCGTCCTGTTGGAACCACATGTTTTCCAATCCCAATTTATCAAGTTGCGGCATAAAGAACTCGTTGATCATTGCTCTGTAGCGCTCACCATTCACAGTAACCGTTTGGCCCGCGACGTCTTCGAAGAAAAAAGGTCCGATGACTCCTCCAGCGAAAACAGCACACCATACAGTGACTTTGAGCGGGTGTAATGGCTCTCGTGGGTTACACGCGGATTTTCAGTGCCCCAGAAGCGTAAATTTTGCTTATTTACGTACCCGCTAAGATGGAAATGGGCCTCATCACTCATGATTATTTTTGATGAAAAATCATCTTCCTCTTAGTGGTGATTAAGGATGACTTGAGCGTATGTTACACGCGATTGGGGGTCAGCAGCTAACAGCTGATGCACCGTCTGGACTTTGTACGGAAACATCTTCAAATCTTGTACCAAAATTCGCTGTAAAGACCGTCGACTGATACCCATTTGCGTGGCACGTCGTCTGGTCGATGTCGACGGCGCTTCCATGACATCCTCGGCTACAGCAGCAATATTCTCTGCAGAAACGTCGCAGTGTTTCACCAGTAGGCGTTGGACGGCCAGGAAATCTGCGACGAAATTCACGTTGTGCCAAAGTCACCGACCGACTATTGGTCAAATAAATAGTCACCAATATTCCGCGTTCTGGAACAGTGTAGCGTAACATTGTTTATTAACGTGTATTTCGCATGTGTTTACTACACAAATGCCAAAACAGAACTGACATTCGGGGCCAATCGCAAAATTTATAGCATTTTCTGATAGGAGGATTACTTTTGCGCCACCTTGTATATATTTCCCTGCAAATAAATATACATATGTTTATTATAACTATGTTTGCGTGTCCCAAATATACTATCTAACAATTTTAAAATTGCAAATATTTCTATTTAGGTTAAATTTTAATCATTGTAATCATATATATATATATATATATATATATATATATATATATATATATATTTACCTGTAAACATATTCAAAAGTGTATGTTTCTACGTGTATATTTGACTTTTGGAATCGACTCAAATTTCGTTGGCAAATACAGACTTCGACCTACATTAATACATTTTTGCGTATTTTAATATTTTCTACACAACATTTACAAGGTAATTTACAAATTAATTTCAAGCATTAGTTTAATGTCCAATTTTAAGTACACTAAGAATATTATATAGGTAAAGACGGCAGCAATTTTAGTCAAAAAAATATAAATCATAAAACAGTCATTTGATGTGGTTTGTTTTTTTAAATGAACTACAATGTTAGTAAAAAATCAAATTTGTTCTACAAATGACTGACATTTACATTAAAGATAAAGAAACTGTATTTCAAACCAAACAACTACAAATTTTTAAAACAGAAGTTTACTGAATGTAGGTTTTATTGTCTATTTAAAGGACACGAAAAAAATCTGATTAACTAAATACTCAATTTCATTTCCACTTAATGACACTTTTACCGACACTATTGATTTGACTTTTTTTTTTAATCTATATTATCTATTTTTAAACATCTATATTTTCTCCTTAACAATCCGCCAATTAACGTTGCTGAAAGCTACTTCTGCTTCGAATTCTCATTTTTATGTAAAAGTATATTGCTCCCCAAATATGATATAAAACATCTTTGTTAAGAAAGAATTAATTTTTATCGGTCACATTTTAATTTTGAACCTTCTGAAGGCGCTTTAAAGGAAATCGGTGAGTGCAAAATAGTTTTTAAATTAAAAAAAAATAAGAAATAGCTCTTTCAAATAAGGATTTTAATAATTTCCGTTCGGTAACTAGTTTGTATGAGTTTTTTCAAAATCCTAATTCTGTCGCACAAAACAAACACCCTAAATCGTCCTCTTACTTATCTTAATACATAACTTAATAAATACATAATAAAAAAATATTTGCAATAAATCAAAATCCATACACAAGGATTTGATTTTGCTAAAAAAGCAATACATTTTCCAATTAGGTAAATCATATGCAAGTTTTCCCATTTACCATTTCTTTTTCAATGAAATATTACTCATTTACTAAAAGACTGGCATAAGTCAAAAAACACAATTTTGCAGTTGTGAAAGGCGTTGTAGAGAAAAATGCGTTTAAAGATTTTAATCCATATCTGCCTAGCCCGAAGCCTTTTCTATTTATTTGGTGACGTTTTTTATAAAAAACGTTTTTAAATGCATTTTTATCTTGATACGAATTGGGCGCGAGTTCGCTTCTTTTCGAGTGACCCGTGAGTACCATAGTTTGTCTATAAAGTATATACTTTTTGCACCCACTTTGCAGAAAAAAGAAAATATATTCTCTTCTAACGCGAAAAGTATACATGATATCAATATGAAATTTTAACAAAGTACGAAGAATGACATAACTAATAAATCTGAATTTTTAACTCAAGAATTGCGTTTTTTGACTTATGACATTCTTTTAGTAAATGAGCGATATACTTTTTTCTTACAAAAATAACATAACAATTAGAAATAATAATATTTACTAAATATATTTTCCTTAAATATTTTTTTCATACATCCCAGGATACAATTTAACGGAGTCTCCGTTACTTACGGAATCATGAATCCGTTATTGACGGAACGCTTACGTTCCGAAAAAGACGTCTCCATAAAAAAAAACCAGAAAGCGGAGCGTAATCGTACCGTAACATCGGAATTTCTACACAATCCGTATAACACCGTTTTAACGTATCCGTTTCGGTGCCGTTGAAATCGGACTACTCCGGTTTTAATCTAAGAACTCCATTACACACGGATCCAATTTTCATACGTTGCAGTTGGAGTTAGCAATTTGTCAAATTGAAAATAAATTATTTTAATAAATTGGTCTGGCGTGTTTATTGAAAGTAAAAAATATTTAACAAAATTTAAAATAAAAATAAATAAAAGTTTGATAAAACATTACAGTCCGGCATCGCTCGAATATCTATACAAATCTCACATATAGAGGTGGTACTAAGGAATTTGTAAAAGAAAATAGTGCTACCAGCGGTCAAAAACTAAACTAACGACTGCTGTAAAAACAAAGCGTGCTTCAGAGCCTTATGTGAAGCACATAGAATTTCGCATTTGAGTCAGCTGAATGCTTGTTTTTAAAGTTTTGTCTGGTAAATTTTTGTATATTTGAAAAACAAATAAATTTTAATATAGCTTTGTATTTCTCGCGATTTGGTATATTTTAAAGGCGATTTTTCATATTCATATCTAAAATCAAGAAACCTGATAAACATTCAGCATCATCAAGGGTTACGCATAAATAATATTTTTAGAATTATTCAATATTTCATTATTATTTCTGTCTATATTTTCATTTATGTTATTTACATTTTATTACAGTTTTAAACGAATATAATTAAAAAGAGAATATAAAAGTGTTTTTTAATAAAAAGAACAGTGGAATTGAATAAAAATTACAGTACGTTATTTATGGACAAAGCGGTAGGTACACGGAGCGGATTACGATTTCACGGTCCGTTAATGACACGTTAACGGTCTGTTTCATACGGGCATTCAGTTTATGAATTTCGTTTTCTATACTGCATAATGGTACGTTAACGGTTCGCTATGACGGAGTTTTAACGAACTCGTATCAGATTCGATGTTCCTGGAAATCCGTTTTCTGGTCCGCATACGAATTCAGAAAACAGTACGTATACGCCGTAGGATTCCGTTGATGACGGACCGAAAACGGACTGTTTTGTTTGTTGGGATATGTTTTTCAGTTTATTAAATATCGTTTGTTTATGATAATATAAAAGATATTCATGTCTGAAATCACAAGCTAGTGAAAATGTTAAATTTGAAAATGTGTGTATCGAAAACGGATTTAATTTTGTTTTTGATATTTATTTATTTTTTGTCCTTGCTTAGTAATATTTTTTCTTCTGCTATTATAAAATTCTTGTTCTATTTGGACATGAATAAATGTCCCGTAAGCTACTAACTGGGACTTTCAAAATGTGACAATTGTTTTTGTTTCCCATATAAATTTTTAATTAACTGTTTGTTAAATTGTAACTAGACTTTTAGTAATCGGGCCTTAGTAATTAATTTTACTTACGAGGGCTGGTCCAAAATAAGCCGACCTAACAAATAAAACACAACAAATTTGGGAAAATTTTTCTTATTTCTCAATGTAATCTCCTTTGAGCTTGATATATTTTTTTCAGCGATAGCTTCGATGCCCTGTTTGTAGTGAAAACCGTCTAGCATCTTAAAAATGCCATCAACCACAGACTCATCCACTTCTTCATTGTTGGCACATCTATTACCACCGAGCCATTTTTTCAAGTTTTGGAATAGAAAATAATCCGAGTGAACCTTTGTTCATTGATTTTGGCCATTGCAGTAGTGGATGTGTGAACTGGTGCATTGTCTTGATGAAACAACACTTTCTTTTCCGCCAAATGCGGCGTTTTTCCCTTAATTCCATCACTTAAACGCTGAAATAAGTTAGCATAATCCTCGCCGTTGATTGTTTTTCGTTTTTAAAAATAATCAATAAAAATTATCTCAAGCGAATCCCAAAAAACAGATGACAAGACCTTGCCTGGAACTGTCATCGCCTTCTTTGAACACGATTCTCATATTCCATTCCACTACTTTGACTATTCCTTTGTCTCAGGTAAAGTAAAGTGGTGGTTACGCCTGAGACAAAGGAATAGTCAAAGTAGTGGAATGGAATAAGAGAATCGTGTCCAAAGAATTCGATGACAGTTCCAGGCAAGGTATCATCCATTATTACGAATCTACGCAAAAGCTCGGCTTTATTGCTGTGACACATTACCATACACTCTATTGAAACAACTTCACCACGTAGTTTTTGTTATATTGTCAGTTAACGCAGCACCGATCTTGCGCAGAGCTTTCTCATCACTTAATTTTTGGTCAATATGCGATGTATAGCACTTTTTGATTCGCCTATCATTTCAGCCAGCTCACGCACTTTCAGCCGACGGTCATCCAATACCATTTTGTGGATTTTCTTAACCGTTTCTGGCGTGAACACCTCAATTGGTCGACCACTACGGCGTTCGTCTTGGCAGCTCGTACAGCCTCGTTCAAACTGTTCCACCCAATATTTTATAATCGTAAACGAAGGCGCAGACTCCCCCAGAGTTGAATATAGATCGGCTTTAATATTGGTTGGACTGAGACAATTACAAATTCACTGAGATCGTTTTTTTTTGTTGATTCCAAAAAAAAAATACCAAACAACGTGATGCCTTGAAACTTAAAACATATGTTTTACAGAGTTGCTCTTTTCATAAAAGTAATTTTTTTGAAACTACTGCCGCCATCTATACGGCATGTCGGCTAATTTTGGGACCGCCCTCGTATAAGAGAAATTTAACCATCTGATACACGATAAAAAAATCAAAACGTACGCAAAGGACGGTAGTACATTTGTACTACCAGATTGTTTGACGAAATACACAATGAAAATATTAAATTTATTGGTTTCACGAACTATATTTATTTTTATCAATCTAAACAACAAATTAATGTAGTATTTATTTTATAAAGTTTATTATTTAGTTAAAAAACTGAAAACAAAATGGTCCGATGCAGCGCGTTGTGAAATTTAGAAGTAATATTTAAGTAGTATTTTACGACTTTAAAACTTTTACAATAAAAGTAATAAAATGAATAGTTATTTTGGTTTAATCATATTGTTTATACACTCACAACATTATTACACTGAAAACTACGTAAAATACCTATTAATTTAATTGAAAAGACAACTGTATTCAAAACCTTGTGATATTTATTTTTAAACATTGTTTGAACAACCGATAAAAGTAGTAAAAACAGCAGAAAGTCTTTTAAAACATCCCGGATTAAAAATATGTTTATATATGGACATATATGATTGCGTATATGGTCAAATATCGGCATATATGTTTGATATATCGGCATATATGGAAGTGTATGGGACTACATATATGGTCATATATGGAGGCATATGTGACTTCATAGTGGCAAAATTTGCTCATATACGGGCATATATGTAAGTGTATGTTATTTCATATTCGCAAAAGAGGTCCTATATATGGAGCAAATATGGAAGTATATAGAACTCCGTATATGCAAAAAGGATTCATGTATGAATATTTATGGAAGAATATATGACGCATATACCCAAAGACTCCTCTATAGACTAATATATTAACCCGATATTTTTTTATTACACTTAAAAAAAATTAAAAAAATTACATACATATATTTTATTTATATGATATATTTGTTAACAGTTGAAAAAATGACAGGAAATATTTTGAAACATAGAAAATGCTGTATCCAATTAGTTTAATAAACCCATTTCAGAAACCGACAAATAAGCAGTTGACTCTTATTTTAAAATTTCATTAAGTTCAAAAGTTGGTTCTACCAATTTTTTTAAAATTGTTGTTTTTGACAAAAAAAGCCCATACAAAAGTAAAAAAATGTGTTTCAGTAATTGTTGTTAACTTTATGGAGCACAGTGTAGACAAATTCATGATTATAAGTTTTTGTAGGCAGTACCGCACAGATAAAAATTCGAAATACTCAAAACGTTCAATTAGTGTGAATTGTTTAACTGTAAGTTCAAGTTTTCATTTAAAACTTCGAAGTTACAAGATCACAATTAATCGTTACTCCTAAATAGAAAATTCAAAGTTTTTTTTTAATTGTAACAGAAAAAAGTTAAAAGTTTTGAGTAATTCGTGTTTGCTTCTGTACACTCCTAGAAATAAACCAGTAAAAATACCAAAAAATAGCTACTAAAAATTAGTTAAAAATTACCTTGCAGGAAAAACTGCTAAATTTGGCATATATTTTTTGCTAAATATTAATAAAATAAGAACAGCAAAAATAAATGTGTTAACTTTACAAAATTTAAGTTATATTCTATGTAAATTTTAGTTAATTGAAAATAGCATATTACTCTGTACAATTAGCAAAAGCTTTTACTAAATATTTGTAGACTCAAATAGCAAACAAAAACTGTAATATTAACAACAATTTTTTATATTTATTCCACATTTAGTATAATGCAAATAACAGTTTATTTTGCTAAAATCAACAGAAATTTTTGCTAATAAATTCTAGATTGCCAATTTTATAAGGGCGGATTAAATTAATGTGTATGTTCAGTAGTCTTTACGGAAAAAATATTCGCATTAAAAAAACAAAAAAAAAAAGCTTTCAAAATTTCACTTTTTAATGATTTTTTTGTCTAGTAAATGATTTTGCTGATTTTAGCAGAGATTAACTTGAGACTTTCAATAAACTAAAACTGAGCTATACTAATATTTAGTAAAAATTAAAAATTTGCTAATTTAAGCAGTTTTTTCTGCAAGATCTATTTTAGCTAATTTTTAGTAACTTTTTTGCTATTTCTACAGTTTTATTTCTATGAGTGTAAAGTCAGGTTTAAAAAACCAAAGTGTCATGTTTGCAGAAAATTTTTGCTCTTTCGAAATTTTGCAATTGATGTTTTTCTGAGCTGAATACCCTTATTAAAAACAAAAAATACCAAAATTTAAAAACACATCTTGTGTATTTGTTTAATACAAATTTTTTATATTTTTATAACAAAATTCTTATGAAAACTTAACTTGTTTTCTTTTATTAACTGTAGGAAAACACAACAATACAAACAAATATTTTTTGTTGTATTATTTTCATATTTAGGAAGAGACTTTAACATTTAAGATATTTATTTATTTATATATAAAAATTTTAAATATTCGGTATATAACTTTTTTATGTTTTGTGCAACAATAAAAATAATTGAAAGTATTAATTTATTTTCTTTTTTTATATTTCAGGTGTGTACGTATTAATTAAAAATAAATCGAAGAAAGGAAAATATTTATACAATACAATAGATGTGTGTGTAAGTAAGTAGCATATTTTAAATAAAATATTTATAACTATTTTTTATTGTAAAATAATAAAAAGAGTGTAAGAGTTTGATTACTAGAGTTTTATACCCTTCAGATATAAGGCATTGCAAGCAAAACTGGAAAAAGTATACCCAGCAAAAAACACTACCGCTACCGTGGAAGCAGTTTTGTATGGGAGATTTAAGCTTGAGTCGCTTGAAATAGCTGTGATAAATATCATGATTTTTGTTCGAAATGTCTCGCCTGTCAGGCCCGGTTTTGAGCACCTAAACTAGTGATTCGCTCTTAATTAGTGCTTTTTTTAACATACAAAATGTTGACAAATCATGCAATCTCGGAAGAGCATATTATAAAGCATTGAACATATTAATGAACACCTAAATGTTATGAATTCCGCTCTTTTACTTACAATTAGTGCTTCTTGTTATCATCAAAAATGTTGAATGTGTTGTTATTTCGCTTAAAAGAAGCGCTTCAATAAGCCAAATTTCGAGTTTGTTCTCTTTTATATAAATTTTACTTTGAAAAAATTAAAAATATATGACCCACTTCAAAAACGTGCGACACTTGGTGAAACTGTCTTTAGATGCCTGTTATTTCTCAAGGTATTATGAATTGAGAGGAACGATGGGCAGGGCTAGGTTGGCTATACTTAAAAGCTACAACGAATTTCACGTTGTAACGTCTTTATCAAAAGAATTGATGGCTAATGTCTAATAAATTTTTATTTACAATAAAAATGTTTTGCTTCAGGTATATACATATGTACATATACTATTGATGTGAATATAAAATAGAGAACAGAATGAGACCATTCGTTTTTGTTGTCCATTCATACATTCATTGCTTTTGCATTGCTTTTATTCAACAACAACAGCTCATGCTGTTGCTGTTTACCATTTATTGTTTTTGTTGAATGCTTTTTTAACATTCATTTGTATAATGCCGTTACATGTCAAGCAATGAAATGAAATGATGACACATGAATAACATGAAATCAATCACAACATTCGCGTAGTATTCGTTGACCTGTAGCAATAATAATAATTTTTTTTTTTAGTTTTATTAAACATGAAATATGTATAAATTTTTGTTTAATTTTATTAAACATGAAATATGTATAAAATTATTTAATTTTCTTAGTACAGTAATAGTTTAGTTTCTTTATTCGTAATATGTTTCACAAAAAAAATTGTTAACGTTTTATTCATTTAACATTGAGACCATTCATACCAATCGTTGTGTATTCGTTGTTTTCGTGAGTGTTAAGTGAGGTTAACATTAGACAAGCAATGCAATGCATGGTTTTCGTTACACTCACTTTTCTCAATTCTGTCGATTGTTGCTTTATTGAAATGATGTGAGTTGACAACAACGTACTCGTTTTTAGTGATTGCATTCAAAAGCATGAAATAAGGCACTCAAACCGTTCTCTGATATAAAATCACATGTAACTAGTAAATGTAAGAACAAAACACTGGAAAACGCATACAAAAATGCTTGAAAATATATTATTTGTATAAAAGCATGTAAAATGTTTAATATTAAGCAAACTACAATTTTAGTTTTTGTACTATTTAAAAATAGCCAAACAAGAATGGTTTTTTTTATTTCGTTTTTATTATATTAAATGGAATTATCTAATAAATACAAAAGTATACAATAACATAGTAATAATTTGTACAAAAGTATAACAGAAATGATGTAAATAACAATAAAATTATTAATGAATACACATAGAGAAAAATTTGGCTATTTGCCAACTGAAATTTAGGCACTAAGGCTCAAATTCGGTTATTAGGAATTTCAGTCGGTTAGCACAACTGAACAGTAGTTTTCACAACAAAGTTCGGTTAATTCAACTGAATTTTAGTTGCTACACCCATAATATTTAGAAATCTAATTTAAATATCGTTGTACTATTTGAATTTATAAGTTGTTACCATTAATATTAACTTTTCAATTCGGTTGGCATTTTATTGCTCACAAGAACTTTTCCATAAAGTTGTTTCAATTGAATATGTAGTTAAATTACCAAAGACATATATTTTTAGCTTTTCTCTCAGTTATTTAATAAACAAAATAAACAAAAAACGGACTTTCAGTATTAGTTAAAATTGTCAGTTCAAGTTTTCTATTGAAAACAAACAGTTGTATTATTATTAGATTGAGTTTTGAAATAAACGAAAAAATCGTTTGTTTTTACCGATTTTGTCAATTAATTTTTTTAAAAGTTGAAAAAAAACCAATGGTTTTAAACGAAGAGTAAGTAGTTCTTTTTTAACTGATTTTCAATTAATTTAATGTGTATGTGTTCAGTAGTCTTTACGAAAAAAATATTGCGAGTGTATGAATGTACTTAATATGGGAATGCGTTTACAATAATTTATTAATTTTAAAGAATTTAATATACAAAAATTTCTAGCAGATTTTCACTTTCATTAGCGGTAGTAGTCAGGCACTTCGGATACATTGTTCTGAATATTCGTGTTTTTTGCCTCTCATTGATGATCTTATACAAAAACAAAAAAGATATCAATTATAAATTTTCAATTGTACTTTTAGTTTACATCATGAGTTTAGTCACAAAACTGGAGTATTTGACTTGTGCTGACAAGGAAAGTCGCTCGATGCGTTCTCAATGATCTAACTAGAATTTGTATATGTAATAGCGTAGACAACAATAAGAGAGACTTTTTTTAGGGATTAAAAAGTTGGGTCAAAAACGACACTATTTATCCTATTTTTGTTTTATTTTTTGTTATTTCAAATTTCAATTTTGTTATAGTTGGTTTAAGCTTAAAGTTATGTCCGCGATTTTCCGTTGTTCTTAGTTATTCGGCTCTTATGTAACATTTCCAAAGAGCTTTTTCGTCAACGCTTCAGATATTAAAAAATTTTAAATTTTTGGTTTCTCGAGAACTTCAAAGACGCGTAAAAATTGCAGGCATGTATCCATAAAAAAATGACGTAATTTTTTAATCCCAACTTTTTACACTCAAACGTAAAATTTAGCAGCGAAAAAAATACGTGCCTCTTATTTCTTCGCTCTTATATATTTGGGAAACCCTTAGGATAGCAAGTCATTAAATAAACACCAGTTTCAGAAAACTGTAGACCTGACAGCAGAGTAGGTGTTTTCCAAAATAGTCCTTAAAAGTTGCGGATTTATGAATTTTTATTTAAAAACCCTTTGTTAGATAAACCTTTAAGCTCTACTTTAAAAACTTTTTAGAACAAAATTCGTTACAGAAGCCACTTTAAAAAAAAAAGTGTATTTACCATTAAAAGCTAGACGACTACGTTTTCAAAATTCTTTAGCAGTGTTAGCCCATAGCACATCACATTTCGATTTCAGCTCTGCTACTACCGATTTCATGCATAACGCTTTTAATATTGCTACCTCTGAATTCACTGCCATCAGTCGGTGTAAAATGGATGAGAATTGTGAAAAATCGAAATTTCTGAAATTATTGCGAAACCCCAAACGTAACCTTTCTAGTATTTAAATATTTGTAGACAGACTTGATTGCACGAATCGATGTTGTGCGCAGACTTACCAAAAAGTTTTGTGACAAGATCTACTGCCGCAACCATTTCTTTTACATCATCCAAGAGAATATCTACCGAAATGCATATTTAAATATTCTTTAGCTTGCTGGCGAATAACCACTATTTTCAATATTCAACGATATGTTTTTTTAGAGTTTTTCGCGTCATTAAATTTTATGTGGTATTTTTAACTATTATTGAATTTGTGTGACTTTCTTTTTTCAAAAATATATAAATGACAAATTCGAATATACTTTTAAAATGTTCTTACATTTAAACACATTATGCGTAATATATTTTTTTAAGCACAAAACAATTATTGTACTCAGAATGTGTGTAAGTATAATATAAAAAGTGCTTCTTAATACATTTTATGTGTATTTTTGCAGGCCAAAGTGCGAATATCAAATTTTTACACATTTGGTGTCTAAATTTAGTTACTTTGCGTTAAATTACACAACAATTTACTAACTTTATAGCAGTTAATTTACAAGCAGTTTTTAGAGTGCATTTAAAAGTAGAAAAATTAAAAAAATTACTTGAAACTTACAAGAGTTTATTTATTCATTTTATTTTTTTGCTTATAGTTCTTAATTTTAGATTAAAACCAATACAAAACGGAACGGGCTAGGCTTGAGAGATACATTCACTGAAAAATAAATTTCCATATCGCTGATTGGTGAAAAGTTGTGTTGCGGTTTACAAGTGAAACCAAGATTTTCCGATTTTTAAATGTTCCATTGTGTTTTTGCGACGTTTAATGAAATTGGTTGAAAACGGATTTTAAGGAACATCTAATCTGATTTTAATCCGTTGAAAGTCTGGCAATGACGGACCGTTTCCGCACCGTTATGTCGTTCTGAAAACGGAGTTCACATTGAATATCCGTATGAAACGGACCGATAATGTGACAATAACGAACCGTAGAAACGAGTCCGTATCCGGTCCGTATTCGTGCAAATTTTTCAATAAAAAAAGGCCGGATAAAAATGCATGGAAAGCTGTCCCTTTTAAATTTTTAATATTATTTTTTTTAAACATCGTTTAATATACACACTACAGGTTATTCATGTCGTGCAAAAACATTTTTTTAATATTTTACCTCAAAGTGTCGAGATATTTTGAAGTTCCTTATATATATTTGAATTTGCATTCGATCAACATTTTTTTTTTTATCAAAGTTTTAACAAATTTTAATCAAAATTCATTGAAATAATAAGTAAGAGTTGATAACTTATTGCTCATTTCGTTACAAAAAGCGATGCAAACAATCTATGCATTTAAGCTTTTTAAGAATGTACTCTGATAGAATTTTCCTTCTTACTATTAATGAATGTCTTTCATTAAGTAGGATTCATAGTTTAAATGAATAATTTTCATTAAATTAATGAATAATTTTCATTAAATTAATAAAAAATTCATTAAGTAAATGAAATTTTCATAAAATAGTTTTGGTTGATCCTTAAAATATGCCATAATTTTTATATATTTTTTTTTTTTGTGACACAAAACATTTAGTGTCATCAGATTTCAACATTAGGCGCTTCAACTAATGGAAAAAGCTATTTTAGTACAAAAGTCTAAATAATCACATCATTTTGTTTTGGTTATTAAGGTCAATCGGCAATGCTGTACTGTGTACATTAAGGTGGCTGCAGGTTCAAGTCGCGTTCAGGGAGATTTAAAAAAACAGCAAAGTAAAACGTTTAAATATACAAATCTAAATAAATACGAAAAATAATAATTTTTTCCATTATAATTCATTTAATGAAAATATTTCATTATTCCAATGAAACTTTCGTTGGGTACTTTAAAAAAAAAAAAAATGCATTATATAAATGATTCTCATTTTCTCATTCATATAAATAATTCTCATTTGCTGGGGAATGTGTTGTTATTGTGTTTAACAGAAGCTCTTCAATAAGCCAAACTCCGAGTTTTTTTATATAAATTTTAATAAAGGGTCCGCCATCTAACGTTTTTTTTTCAACTAGTGCTTATTTCGTGAATGGTAACACTTAGCTCATGTCTGATTTGACAGATAATTAGTTTTATCCTACCGCTGAACGAATATGGTCCGTGTGTTCGTTATCTTGTGAAAAAAGTGAAAGAAACTGGCATTCTCATCGATAAACCAAAGCGTGAAAAGCCAAAAACAGTGAGTACACCCGAGAATATTGCTGCTGTGGCAGAAAGTGTGCGTAGACATCATTGAGACGAATTTTGCATATAGACCTTGGTATGACGCCATACAAAGTCCAATTGGTTCAGGAGTTCAAGAAAAAAAAGTTATTTGGCGGACCCTTTAGTTTAAAAATATATATTTTAATTTTCGTTCGAGTAAAATTTTTTTTATTCAATTTTTAACAAATTTTTTATCAAAATTCGATAAAATAATAAGAAGGTGCTGAAAACATATTGCTCATTTCATTACTTTTTGGATATCACAACAAAAAGCGATGTAAACAATCAATGAAATTTGGCTTCGCATTTCCGCTCTTTAAGAACCTATGCATCTTACGTAGCAGTTGGAGAAACAGTAAACGACATCGATTTTTAGTTGCATATTTTGACAAAAAAGCATAATTTTGCATACTTTTTATTAATTCGTAGTCTCTTTTTAATTTGTTAACAAAAAATTAAATATGGATACACTTTTGCGTATTGATTTAAGGAAAATTATTTCTACATTTGAAAAATCTTGCTGGCCTGATTGAATGCTTTATATTCTGTTCAAATTGTTAAAATAAAATGGTTTAAAGTGTGATTTTTGAAAAAAAAAAAATTAAACCGCTTTTTATAAGCGTATATTTCATTTGTTGAAGAACTGCAATATTTGACTACATATGTAGTTCATTTAGAAAAACAAACTACATCAAACTACTGTATTATGATTTCACATTCATTTGATAAAATAGTTTTTTTATTAAAAAAAATAAATGTTTGTGTATTTTCTACTAACATATGTGGTTCATTTATACTAAAGCGTGTTTTTTTTTAGAGTGTCACAACTTTGAGTTGGCATCACTGCTTTATTTGACCACCCATTTAACAGCTGATAGTTGCTTTTTGTTTAGTTTGCTTTGAAATTTCATTATGAATCGACTTACACCAGAGCTACGCGTGCAAATTGTTGAAATTGTTAATCAAAATAATTGTTCTATTCGTGAAACTCTTCCTGCACTTCTTCCATTTTATGGTGTACACAATCGTCCTTCAGTGCGGCCACCAAGATCGTGTGATTTAACCCCATTGGATTTTTTTTTTTTTTGGGGTTATGTTAAGTCACTTGTCTACGTCGATAAACCACAAACAATTGAACACCTGGAAATCAACATTAGAAGAGTTATCGGCGAAATACGGCCGCAAATGCTGCGAAAAGTTGTTGAAAATTAGTGTTCCAGATTGCGCCTTTTACGCGCCATCTGTGGCGGCCACATGGCAGAAATCATATTTAAACATTAATTTCATAAAATGTTCTTTCCAATAAAGCTCGTTTCATTGATATTAAAAATATATTTCCTTGTTTTATTATGATATAAACTTGTTTCACTCTATAAAAAACACCCGATACAACTGTGGTTAATTTTTTTAACAGTAAAAAACAAATGCAATGTCAGTTGAATTTACTGAAATGTAAGTTGTCCTTTCTTTAAGTGAAATTTCATTTGTTTTTAACAACATTTGCAATCTTTACCTACATAGTATTCTAAGTGTGTTTTATTTCATTAGTTTTTTCCTTTGTTTTTGTATGAAAACTTGACCCATATTGCTTACATAGTGGACCTAGAACTGCAACATTTTTGTATTATTTGAAATCGTGAGAAGTCGCATAAAATCCGAAAGATTTCGAATATCGGAAAAAGCTCAGACACCCCTTCGATTAAACTAAATATGTATGCATTATTTTTAGCTCGATACTACTAAAATTTAATGTTACTTAAAACAGATTTTTTGAATAAGTATATTTCACTTTAATTCAAAAGTCAAACACAGAACATGGCCGACTTCATAGTTTTGCATTTTAAAAGCGATAACTTTGTGAACAAATATTAGAAAGGTACAATTTTCAAACCGACTTTTTTTAATTGTCAAATATCTTGTAGCACTGTGTAATTAATGTTTTCGAATGTAAAATGTTATCGACTATCTTTCAAATAACTTATCGTTAAAGTAATTATTGTATTGTTTCTAAAAATTTATATTTTAATTCAATTTTTAAAGTGTGTCAACTACATAAAAATGCAAAAATACATGTTCAATAATGAATGGAATGAATCTATAAAATATTTATAGTCGAATCGAAATGAAAATAAGTAAATGACGTGTGCAAGTCTCGTGTTGTATTAATTACAAACATAAATACGATCAAATTTAAATGGATTTCCGTTAAACGATTTATCTATTAAACTCTTAATGAACATTAAAAATAACAAAAATATATTGATTGCATGTATTAAAAATAAAACACTAGATACAGTTGATGTAGGGTAGAAGGGGGATCATTCGGTCCTTTTTTTTAAATCGCTGACTATTCTAAGCAAGCTTTTTTATGAAAAAAACTATTTTATATACAAAAACCTATATATCTTACCTTTAATGTGCATATTTAAAACTCCAACTATCGTCATCGGCTTAACTGACCTACCTATTGGGCTAATTTGGCCAGATGATGCCTCATATTTGTCAGCTATAATATTTTGGAGAAAAACTTATATTTTAATTTAATAATTATCAATATATATATGGATATGTTTAGCTGTGGTTTCAGAAAATATCAAAAAAAAAAAATCCCGTCTTGTGATCTGGCGTATGTTTTTTTACACTTTGTCGAAATTAATTTTTAAAATTTTATGTTCATATTAAAAATCAATATCAACGATTTGACATTATAAAGTTTAACTTTTTTAACACTTGAAATAAAAATTATATCTCAAATATACAAACCCTCCATTATTTTTTTGCAACATGAAAAACACAAAAACGTGTCTACCACGTTTGAAGTACAAGTGTACAATTTGGAGACATGAAAGATGATCAATATCTGCACAAATTATGAAAATAAACTCTTTTTGAATACATCGTAAATTGGGGTGTCATATGTGTCCAAATGATAAAACCTCCCCCTTCTGCCCTACACTCGATTACACTTAATACTATTGAAAAAAAACCGAGAGAAAATCGTAATATTCGTTGGAGTTAAATAGAAAAGTGAAACAAAGATGAAATCAACAATTTTTTTACACATTATTTGAAACGTTATTAAAGTCATATTAACGTTAACAGCATCACGTGAAACGGAAATGTACGTCAACTGCATAAAGTGAAAATTATGATACGAGGATTCGTATATTGAACTTTAGTCATTCATCTAACGGTATACTCGTTACGTATACAAAATGTTCGTACTATAATGACCTCCTTTGGAACTTCTCATACAAAGAAGATGTTATGAATGAGCAAGAAAACTTCACCAACGTAAATATGAAAGCTCGAAATGTTGCCCGAGTCGTGCAGTTACAACTTCCCCGAAAAAACAGCGTCAAACCACAGAAGTTCGTGAAATTCTAGAATCTCCAAGATCTTCTTTTCTATATATGTACTACCAATTCACCATGAATTGTTCAAAGCTCTTTCTCACGATAGAGTGAAAGAAATTCTAGAAAGAATCGAAAGCCAAGGATAAAGATAAGCACGATGATGTTATGGAATTGTTATTAGGTATTACTAAGACTGTTTTGGGGCACAAGTCACTGTTACGACTTCTTCTATAATTACACTAATTGCGTGTAATTTTGCCTTGATTGTGTCGTCTATGTGTAATTTCAAATTTATTTGCTTAAATTTATGTTTAGTTTGATAAATTTTAGATTCTGAGGATTTTCTGTTCATAATTAAGTTTCATTGTTCGGATGATGAGTTTTAAGTGCTTCAAAAGAAAAACAGACATTACCAAGTAATTAAGCGTGTAAGTAGCACACAAAGGGTTTCTTTAGTTACCAGGCTATTTAAGCGCTTAATTACTTTTGTTCGCGATGTCCCAAAATATATGGATGATAATTACCCTCTCGCTTACAAGTGAGTATACTGAGTTACCTGGTGTGAAAGAATATAGAATATTCACAATAACGAAGCAAGTAGTTACTCTTAGTAAAACAATAAGTAGTTACACACAATGATAAAATAAGTGGTTACCGAGGAGTTACAAAATAAGTAATAACCTTTACATTACTTTTTTTAAAATAAGTTTCTAAAATTCCTACAACTTCTTTAAAAGCGTTATGTCAATACAGGTTCTTATTAATTGTTGTTGCGATTTTTGTAGGACTAGGTCTAAAAGTAAGATGGTGCGAATTTGCGATAACATTACCCGTAGCGCCCCACGTACAAAGTTTTCGATTTTTAAATCATTTTCTTAAACTGCTTTAATAAAAATATGTCTTGCTATACATAATTTTAAATTCATTTTGGCATGCTAAGCACGAATATTTAAAAAGTTTTAAAATCAGACTGACTGTTTTCGAAATATTGCGACTTGATTTTTACAAAAATTGAGTTTTTCCCCATTCAACAAATTTTTTAAAAATTATCCAAAGTAGACAAAACTAACTTTAATATGAACATAATTATGTCAATATTTGTGGAAGGATAACTTGTAAATTTAGAAAATTTACACATGCCGATTGAAGGAATATTAACTTTAACTTTTGATTTTCATTAATTAATGCTTTGATTGTTGTAGCACTAGGTCCAATAACTTTGTAGTGCGGAATTAAAGGAAAATCGGATTACTTAACCATTGGCGACCTGCGCAAGAAGTTTCTAATATGTGTACAAAAAATTAAAATTAATTTTAAAAAATATATTTTGTGATACATCATTTCTAATTGCAGAAATCATTATGGACAAGTGAAAGCATGTTTTGTATAATATTTGGGTGTAAAAACAAAAAATTCTAAGATCATTTCTTTTTTAAAAAATTTCTAGAATAGAGGAAAATCGCAATATCTCGAATCCCGTTAGTCCGATTTCAAAAATATTCGTGTTCAGCATGCAAAAATTAATAAAAAAAATACTGTGTCGCGAGACATATTTTTATTAAAGCAATTAATTTTTCTTAAATGTGCACCAAATAACTTTTAGACCTACAATAATCTGAACAAATAATTGTTCTGGTATAAAATCAATATCAATGCAATTTCACATTTTATATTTTTGGGAATTATTATTTTACCACGAAAAATTTTATATTTATCAGGCGTTGAGCTTAGCAACTTTGCTGAACATCACTTTGCGATATTCAGACATTTAGGTCAAAATGCATGAAAAAGGCACAAATAATAACAATTTCCCCAATACGATACATACTAACTTCAAATAGATATATCTCAATTCCTCGACCTGACCCAGTGAAACGCGGGGACACGTATAACTTTCTTTTTACCGACATAACTTTCCCCGGTAAGCAGAAGGCCCTCCGATTTGAGCTGTCGCAGAGTGTAAAAGTGATAGATTTTTTTTTGCTAATTTCTACCAGATATGCTTATATATAAAATGAGATATAACGGTATGATGATATTTAGCGCTGTATTAAAAAATTTCGTACAAATAAATACGAGATCTAAATACACATCGTTGCATATGACCTCACATGCTATTATATATAATTATATTAACACATATATGACTATATATAAACTTTTTTCGTCGGGTATATAAATCCCGTAAAAAAATATCTGGCTATTTTATTAAATTCATTAAATTCAGTGCCCATCATCAAAATGTATTTAAAGTTCAAACTGCAGCAATAACAACAGGTGGTCGTAAAGAAAATAATAGAAGAAAATTGATTTTGATGTTTCATGGCCATAAAGTTTTAAAATAACAAAAGAAAATAAAAATAATAGCAATAAATAAAAGTATTTCCATATAATTCGTATATATAAAAATGATTATACTCTTCTCAAATAACAAGAAAACATTAGGATGCAATTATGAGTGTCAGAGAATATAAGACGGATGAATGGATAGATGAGCTGACAGACAGACGGACGGATGACAATGATGAGGATGTTTTTGTAAATGAATCATCAAAAATATCTGTTTTTCTGGTCTATACAGTGTGTTTCATAGCTATAACGTCAGTTTTGTTTTACAAATATTTCTTAAACTACTGAACCGATCGATTTGGTGTCTTGGGAAGATTGACTCACATATCGCACACCTAGTTTAAAAGTGACTCAACTCAAAATTTTTAATTTTTCAGAAATCGCAAAAAAATATTTGCAACTTTATACCAATTGAAACATTAAGACAGACATAACTGTTTTTTAGCAACAGTTAACAACAACAAAATACACTGATAGTTTTTTATAGATAAACAAGTGTATTGTGCATAGTTTAAGCATATAAACCCGAAAAATTTTAATTTTGAGTTGAGTCACTTTTGAACTAGGTGTGCGATACGTCTTATTTTTTGATTGGTGCAACATAAAACGTGGTTGATGTTGTATGTTTATGTATTTGTTAAATTATGTAGCTGTCTAGTGTTTCATAATTACAACGTCATTTAAAGAAAATTTTAAAAATAAGCGGTAATTGATAAAAATTAATCTCCATTAACGAAAATTGTTGTTTTTTGATTTGATTACAGTTTTGGTTCATTTTGGGCCAAAAAAACTTGAATTTTCGCCAATTTTATTCCAAAATCTGCGTTTATAAAAAAATGTTCATAAATTTAACCAAATCAAAGTCGAGACTTTTTTGTTTTAAAAATACATATTTCATTAAGATTTTTTCAACAGTTTCTTTTAGTTCAAAGGAGCGAATTGGATTTGGACGAAAAAACCATAATGTTCAATATTTATGGCGGAGAATACACTTTTTTCTATCAAAATTTTTTCTCTTTTTGCCTAACAAGAAGGATTCTTGAGAAAAAATCAAGTCTCGACTTCAATTTGATTAAATTTATGAAAATTTGTATATAAATAAAAAAATTTGAATAAAATCGCCGAAAATCCATGTTTTTTTGGTACCAACTAAACCTAAACTACAGTCAAATAAAATAAATAAAAAATTTCTTTAATACAGATTAATTTTTACCAAATTGTTTATAACTAATCACTAATTTTTAAAATTTTCTTTAAATTACGTTATAATTATGAAACACTAGATAAATACATGATTTAAAAAATACAGCAACATACAACAACAACAACTTTTTATGCTGCTCAATCGAAAAACAAGACATATGTGAATAAATCTTCGGAGGACACCTAAACGATCGGTTCAGTAGTTTAAGAAATAACTAGAATACAAAATTGACTATATAGCATTGAAACGCAGTGTATTTCGAATAGGAAAGTAAATCAGCATCAAAGAAGTAGAGAGTATAAAAATATACATTAAAATAATACATAAAAACGTCAATTAAATAGTGACAAGTGGTCGTATAATATTATATTACTTTTATTCCGGCATCTGACATTTTTATGTTTTCTTATTTTGTCAAAATATTTGGAACTATAAAATCTTAAACACACTTATATTTAATAGAAAATAGCATCTGGTTGTTAGTTTTAAATATTTATTTTTTAATTGAATATAAAATATTAAAATTAACTTTTAACCAGGGCAACCAGAAATATGCCATAAAAAATGCCCTAAAAATGGAAAATATGCTCATAAAATTTTAAAATTATGCTCTTAAAAACATGTTTTTCTTTAAAAAGCAGTATTTTTTTAACAGTTTGAGAAGCTTTTGAGAAATTTATTTGAATTGCTAACAAAAAGAAGATTAAAGATTAATTATACAGAAATCGGTATGGTCTTAAAACAGAAAATTCAAATTTGCAAAAATGGCTTGATTTTCCGAAATCGGTTACTTAAACCTTAGAATATATTGAAGAAACAAAATATTTTTTTGTGTGGAGTTTTTAGTAAAACTATAATTTTTCGATAAAGAAAGTCTAATGGTCTAAAAATATGCTTAAGATCAATATATGCTCTAACAAACCAATCCCAAAATTCTTCAATTGTTCTGAAGCGAATAAATATTTTATCCATCTTTCAATACTATGCACAGTGGGTTCGATGGTACCAAAAGTGGCGATAAATTCATAGAAGCCGTAGTTTTAAAATATATATTTTTATTGATGAGTTATTATAAGCACATAAAAACACAGCATTTGAGAAAAAAAGTTAAAAAAAAAATTTTTTAACCCGTTAAGTGCATTATTGTTTTTTGGAAAAAAAGACCTTAGTTTACAATTTATGCTGTAACTTTGGAATGAAAAGCGATAAATTAATGAATGAAATTGGAAATTAAAGCATACTTAATGTGCTACTAAAAAATTCAGAGTAAATTTTTTGTATACATTTATATTAGTATAAATTTAATTCAAAATCCAAATTTTGTTTTTCACAAAATCTCATAAATGTACAAATTTATTTCAAAAAAGTCACAAAAGAGAATATTATAATTGTGTAGTAATGAATAGTCACAGGTTTAAAAAAAAAATGGAAGAAAAAATTTTTTTTAACCTGTTAGGCGTTTTTTGTTTTTCGGAAAAACATGATACACAATTTTCGCTGCAACTTTGAAATAAAAATAAATTTAAAGAATAAGTTAATAATATGTATTCCTATTAGTATACATTTGTATCCAGTTTTTGCTTTCACTAAACTCAGTAAATGTAATGTAATCTGAAAAAATAAAAAACTTAAAACTTTTTGGGGAATCGTTGTTTTCGTTTTACCTTTTTAATAAAAAATATATTAACATATTTGTATTATTCTCCATTTTCAAATACATCACAAATATCCCAATTATCATACTTAGCAGAAACCTATTGAAAATATCTTTATTGGACTTTTCCCGGCTGCATTTGCGAGCAAAGTGCTCTCTATAGTTTTTAAAATCGTGATTAAATTAAAATTTAATCACTTCAAATTTTAAAACAGCAAAAAACACCACTAAAAAACAAAACATAAAAACAAGCACAAAAATAACGGCAATAGAGATGGGCGCGGGAAAAAGTTTATTCGTAAACATTATTATTTATAAATTACGATAGTCAGTTTAAATTCAAAAAATATTAAACGTCAAACGCATTGGTAAAAAAAAAGTTGATTGCCCAAAGTACGTGATTGAAAACAGTTATTATATAGGCGTGACTATGTCGGCACGGGCAAATTAGTATAAGATGTAAAACCATCACGTGAATTTGGTAAATTATTAGAAAGTCCTATTTTTATGCTGGAATTGAGTGTTAATTTTTATTCTTTTCTGGTAAATTGTTCACCCTCGTGAACATAGGTGATCAAACGCCACTCACGCAGCCATCTCTATTAAATATCAAAATATATTGACAATAATATCAACAACAACAAAAATAGCTAACATTGAGAGTAAGACAATACTAACAACAAAAACACTTTGGGTATGGTAAATAAAGGAATTTTGAAAACAAGACTTTTTACATAAAATTATTAATATCTTAAAACGGGGCAACAAAAAGGCAAACTTTTTTGTTTGTAATATCAAGTAGAAATCCCATACTTTTCAAAAAACACAACATCAAAGCCGGCACTTTTCTACTTTGTTACTTTTGGTCCATCATATATGGAAAATACCCCGATTTTAGAGCTTTTTTTTTTTAAATATTACAAATATTTCCACACATATTTTTATAAACACAAAAACATTTTTTGTACACTTAAATACCTGAAGTTGAAGGTTCCATCATAAAAGTTTAACTTTATTAATTTTAAATTTAAAAAATATCAAATTTCAATTTTTTCACTTTTTAAGAAAACAGCAATAATTAGCTAACTTTGACAGCTCACTACGGATGAAGTAAACAACTTAGATGGTTCAAATTTTAAATAGTGAATTTTATCTAGTTTTATCTAGTTTTATTCAATACCAATCATTATGGCAAAAACTTAATTCTAAAATTTTTTTTTGAAAATTATATAAAAAAAACTACTGAATATTTTCTCAAATTTCTTTTTTTATTTGAAAGTACAATCCTTCCGGTTAATAATGGAAAATAATTTCATTCAAATGGCTGCCTCGGCTGGCCATGCAGTAGCCTACACGATCGGTCCAATTTTTAAGCACATCATCGATTGTGTGCAGCTGTATTTCACCAATGGCAATGTAAGTCGATCGCAGGCCCACTTAGCGAAGCGAAAACGCATTGGACGGTCAGTTGGCTGCAACTCCTGAACCAATTGGACTTTGTATGGCGTCATACCAAGGTCTTTTTGCAAAATTCGTCTCAGTGATGTCTCCGAAATGTTCAATTGTTGAGAAGGACGGTGAATTGATGTTGATGGCGCTTCACGCACACTTTCTGCAACAGCAGCAATATTCTCGGGTGTACGCACTGTTTTTGGCTTTTCACGCTTTGGTTTATCGATGAGGATGCCAGTTTCTTTCACTTTTTTCATAAGATAACGAACATACGGAGCTGACGGTGCTTCTCTTCTTCCAAAATCCGTACGAAATTTTCGCACACATTCTGCAACATTACCATGATTTTCAAAGTAATGTCGCAATATTTCCCAGCGTTGTTCAAGCGTATACACAACCATATTCGTTCAGCGGAAGGATAAAACTAATTATCTGTCAAATCAGGCATGAGCTAAGTGTTACCATTCACGAAATAAGCACTAGTTGAAAAAAAAAGTTAGATGGCGGACCCTTTATAATACATGTTATTTCTGTTGGCCTTCTTATAACAAACTCAGTGATGTGAAAATCTGCTCGAAAAATGATTTCATGTGAAATCATTGTTTTTATATGCAAAATGTCTTACACGACCTGAGATTTTTATTATTTAGACCGACTCACGGAAAAAAAGTTTATTTTTTTAAGTTTTTTTTTACGGAGATTTTGTCATTTAAATGCCATATTTACATATTGAAATCATTGTTCGATTTAAGTAAATACGCATTTCACCTTTTTTTTTGGGGGAGTGCAAAATGCATTCAAAAATAGCATTTGCATTATGAATGCATTTTCGCAGAAAAGTGGTTGTCTTTTAATTACTAATAGTAAAGTAGACAATTGAGGATTTTCTATGCTTTTTGAAATAGTCCACATACTTTAGAACATCTAAAATTTTAAAAATTCATTACTTTTAAAATTTTTTTGGATTTTTTCAAACTGAGAAACTGCAATAAAAACGCGAGTTTACAAAATTTGCTAAAACTAAAAACGCAAGTGATTAATAGGCATCATAGAGAATAAGTGTACAAACTCTAAAGGAATTTAAATGACCCTGGTCAGATTTTGGACGATTTATCATGGAATGGACGATATACTTTATGGGGTCTTAGGTCTGTATTTCGATGAGTAACAAACGGAATGGCATACTAATATCACAGTATGTGGAGGGTATAATCAAGGAGTCACAGAATTCATCAAACAAGACATGCTACAGGACATCAAATACAATATTCTGCCAGACAGGATATCCTTGCTCGGTGAAAATAGTGGAACGAAAAAAACTCAAAGTCAAATAAAATTTTTATTTCCTACATTAACATAAAATAAAATAAAATTTTTATATCTTACATTACATACTTTACATTGTTTACATTATTTACCTTACATACTTTACATTATTTACCTTACATACTTTACATTGTTTACATTATTTACCTTACATACTTTACATTGTTTACATTATTTACCTTACATACTTTACATTGTTTACATTATTTACCTTACATACTTTACATTGTTTACATTATCTATTTTACTTTCTTTACAGTACATTCTTTACATAATTCACATAGTTCACTTACTTGCAATTTTAAAAACTTTAATTTGTGTTCAGTACACAGCAAAAAAATATATCGACGCGTCGAGGAATGTTTGGTTTGATGTCTTGTTTGATGAATTCTGTGACTCATTTTATATAAACTTCTTAATATAATCATCACAGTATCTGGAGGGTGCACAGAAAAAAGTATCCACATAAATATAATTGATTAATTTGTTTTTAAACAAATATTTAATTAAATCAAATAATATTTTAATTGACTTTTAAATATATAAATATATAAATACATATTTTATTTTAGACATAATTCTCAAATTCAATAAATTTTTTTATTGAAACTTGTTTTTAGTTTTTTCTGTGTTAAGACGTTAAGACGCTGCCGGAAAAAGTCTTGCCGCTGTTGACAAAAGTTTTGCCAACGTCTATATTTTTTTTGTTCCTCTTATGCAGGATCGCTATCTCTTACCTGTCAGGTTACACTTTTAACAGTCAATAATGACTATGTAAAGATTGAAAAGCTGAATTAACTTTAATGAAGTAGATTAATTTCGCTGTCTAAACAAAAAAAAATTACATCTTAAATTCAAAATCAGATCTCATTTGATATAAATCGATGTTTATTCTTATCCAAGTTTATCCTAAACTTAGGGTATCCAGTAATATCCGATTAGATCATTCAAATATATAACCGGATTAAATTAGATCAATATTGATCTCAAAATGGGGGCATCCAAAAATTAACCCGATTTAAAAAAGCTGATTTGGAGCTTTATGTAGTCATATCAATTTCTATATGACGCAATATGCAATCTTTTAAAATTTCATCCGAAATATGGGCTTATATAATTGTATCTACTTGGTTTCGATCTAATCGAATGCAATTAGATAAATATCCGATATAATAATATTCGAATTATGGCCTGATAGAATTGTATTATATTTTATCAGGTTTTTATCTAATTAAATCATATAATTATCTAATTATATTATATAAACTGATACAAACAGATATAATTACATAAAAAACAGATATGTTTGTATTCGGATTTTGAAATTGCACTAAATATTACATTTTTGTATATGATTGTGTAAAACATTTACAATTTCATACAGTGCGCCTTGGTTGACTAGTTGTTAGAGTACTTATATAACAGTCCGGGGTCGTGGTTTCGATTCCCATCAGAGGCACTGTTATGTTTTCGCTACAACTCGCCGAAAGCCATAGTAGCTAGTGCTCGGTTAGGGTAATAGAATATAATTTGTAATTATATGATTAATGATGATTTTAATTAATAAAAAATTAATATAATTAAAACAATTTCATACAAATGTATGTTCATCTATCGTATCATATCCGTTAAGTCGTAAAGAATTATTAAGAAAGTACGTGGCGAAATTCGGAAATTTTTTAAATTCGGGAGAGACTAATATACATCCATCAGACTTTAAATGCAGCAATATATAGTTTTGCATAAAAGAAGATCCACATTTTTTTTTGTATGTAACGGTTTATCTTTACATATAACTATGAATAGGTCAAGAGGTCAGAGGGTAACGTTCTTAGAATATATTGCCACTGGTGTTGCGTGTTTTTTCGAAATCAAATAATGTATTTCTTCTTAAACTTTTGAAACACGTTAACGGCTTAACGGCTAGCTAATTTTGTCGGATTTGTATATTCACCCTTAAGGACGTGTTGCCACTAATTGGGACTTTATTTACGTTTAGTTTTATCATTTATTACTAGGGAGCCAATCAGATTTGTGGATGTAAATGGTATTTCATTTTATTATATCTATATGAATTTTTTTATTTTTGTATTAGAACTTAAGTTATTGTTACTGTGTAATATATATTTGTTGGCCTGGATGGCCAACAATTAAATTAAATTAAAATAAAATTGCATATTAATTATAGCATTAATTGCAATTGTCTGAAAAAGACGTTAAAATTCAAACTTAAATAAATAAAATTATCCACAATAAAATAATTTTTTTTTTAATACTACACTATATGTTATTTTATATAATTTTGATTTGTGTTATATCTAATTATACATGTATTCGTACATAATTATATTAATCATATATAATTGTATATGTCATATATATTGGTCGATATGTACTAAGATGTAATTACATGTGGCATCGTATTAAAGAAATTAGAGGAAAAAAGGTTATATATAAACATATATATTTACATATTATATCATGCAATAACATATATATATATCTATAAAATAATGCATGATTTTATGTAAACGATTTTACGCGTCGAAAACTTTAAACTCGATTTCTGCAAAATCGTGTTTTTTGAGTTATGTCAGTCTTGCAGTAAATGAGCGATATATGTAGTTAGATATGCTTGGGAGTTTTTAGCACAGTATTATATATAATTAAAAATGGTTTTATAGAAAGTTTATTTTTATATAAGTTTATTTTTATATAATGTAAAACAAAATCTAAGTTTTTTTTTATATATATTTCAGTATGATTACAAAGACTTAGTTTTTTTTTTTAATTTTGAACTTAATGGAGTTATGATATTATTATACGGAGACAAATGTCGTAACTTATTGGCGAATTAAAGCCAAATGAGGATAACAAATCTTAATTATTGCTATTTCGTATTATTTTTAATTGCTTAGTTTAAGTAATCCTTATTTAAAAAAATATATTTTACATTATAAACAGTCGAGTCCGTTTACCTTTGGCTAAAGTTCGTTATATGACAGTAAACATAAAATTTTTTATTAAAAACTTATTTTGTTTAATTTTATAGAATTTATAACTACATTTGTTTATTTAATTGTGAAAGGCGTGGTAGAGAAGAATGAGTGTATTTTCTATAAATCATAACTACATTGCAAATTTTCAATTTTTTCTGAATCAGACTGCGCAGTTTCTGGTATTGAACCTTTGTCAGTGACCCTGTTTTTTTTGAATTTTTGAATAATGTTATATTTGTTATGTTTTTATTTGTTCGATTACGTCTATATGAAATTTTCTGTGTTCTATTTTCAAAATTCTCATACCCGTATTAAGTTTGCAAATAGAGACATTTAAATAATTTTCAACCTTGTTTAGTAAATATTGACGCCATATGCATGACATTATTAGAAATTATAATAAAAAAAATAACAAATTGTTAAATTTTCTGCAACATTATCATTTTTGTATGTATTAATTTACACATAATAATAAACAATAATTAAAAATTAAGGTCAAATACTAAAAATGTGTAATCATCTAATATGAATACATTTTATAATAGATATAATATTACATATACACTCAAAATAATATGAGTGTTAAATCGACAGAAAATTACAAAACTTATTCTTGTTGATTTTTTGTATTTGAAACAGATTTGATGATTTTAACACATTTTTTTTAAAATGTAACATATCCAAACTTAAAAAGAAAAAATAATAAAACTACAGTTTTATTTGTAATATTATCGGGACCATCATCTGATTTGACTAGACTTGGCACCTTTTGAAATTTCCAAAACGGGACATCACTAAAAAAAAAAAACATAAAAAAAATTCAAGCAAATTCGTTTATAATTATTTTTCTTCTTTATTTATAAAAAAAAGAAACAATAATACATTGAGTTGCCTATTATTACGAAAAAGTCTGTGCCTCTAGTTAAGACTGTATTCTCCATGTGTTTGTTGTTGCAAGGGTCACAAAAATTTTATTTATTTGAAATTTTCTTTACAAAATACAAAAATAAAGACCTTGTACAGACATCATCATAAAATGACAAATAAAATTTTAATTTTATTGTTGCTTTGTTATAGAACGTTAAGAATTTCAGTCTTATAACAGTCATAACAAGTTGCAAGTAGGAATAGGCATGTTATTCAAATTGTGTAAAATCTAGACTCAAAAAAAATTTAACAGAACATAAATATAATAGGAATATTTAGTATTAATGTTAATAGGAACATACAATATTTAATAAAGTTTAATTATCTTAGTTCATTCAAATCTAATGAACTAGAAAGAGCGCTCACTCAAACGAACTGCAATGCCCAAGGCCACAAATGACATAGAAAATCAAAATATACAAGTGTTGCTAATCTCTTAAAAAATTCCTGTGTTGCTAATAAAAAAGAATGTAGAAGTTAATACCGAAATAAATGCTAAAGTTCTCTAAACTATTTTTATTTGTTGTGGCGTTCCGTTCAGAGTATCGCCGGGCACGGGACATTCCATTCTAAAACTGGTCTGTCCCGACGAAAACTGGGCGGTTTTTGCTAAAATCAACAGAAATTTTTGCTAAAAAATTGTAGGTTGCTGATTTCATAAGGGCAGACTTTAATTCGCATTAAAAAAAAAAAAACTGCAAACAAACTTTAAAATTTTCTCATTTTTTAATGATTTGTTTGTCTACTAATATTTAGAAAATGTTTTTGCTGATTTTAGCAGATTATTTTGTTACTTTCAATTAACTAAAAGTTTGCTCAAGTATAATTAAATATTTGTAAATTCAACAGATTTATTAAAAAAATATGCAAATTTTAGCAGTTTTTTCTACAAGCTCATGTTTGACTAATTCTTAATAGCTTTTCTTGCTGTTTTTACAGGTTTATTTCTATGAGTGTATTACTAAGTTTTAATACTATTGTAACAACCAACATTTGTTTACAAAATTCGAATTTGATTATTTTTTAGTTTATGGATTCTAATAGTCTATAAATAGACCCCCATGCGTGCCACAAAATATATTTTATTAAGAAACAAATATTATGCTTCGAACTGGACTCGAACCGGCGACCTTCCGTTTGTCAAGCAAATATATTACTTCTAGCCTCAACCCAATTTAAATATGTTTCATCAAATTTCAATCTGGAATATGTTTTAGTGTCAAATTTAAATATAGTGTCTAATACCTTATTCTAAATTTTATAATCATAACAAAATTGTGACAAAAATGAGGTAAATGGAAATTGTTATAATTTTGGTATTCGAAAAAAAAAATTGTCATAGCAAAACCTTGACAAAATATTCATGTAGTAAAAAGCAGATAATAAACTAAAATAACTTAAAAGTTTTAATATTTTTTAAAAGAATTTTATAATTTGGTTTTTCTTGTAAAATGGGGGATGAATTAATGGTATTTATATTGGTGGAAAGTAATAGAAAATTAAAAAGGCAAATAACTCTCAAAAAGCTGAGCGATGATTCCAAACTATTTTCTTTGAGTTAGAAGAAGAATTTATCACTTTGCCCGTTCGGTTGGTCAACATTACTCGAGCGGATTCGTTTCGTTAAGAGACTTTAACTACATACTATGTGTAAAAATAGTACCTACACTGAGATAGTATCTAAACTTCAGTCATGAATTTCTTCATAGCTTTTATGAAAATTGCCACTGTAACTTGTCCTTTAAAACTTTTCACATAATCTAAGAAACAGGTTTCATTAAAGTCAATGTTTATGAAATATTTTAAGAATTAATGAAAATCCCCCTAAAACTAATGAATCATTCCGACAATGAAACGTTTGTAGAAACAGTTTCATAAATTTTTTTAATTTTATGAAGTTCCATGAATTAATAAAACTCTTGATGAGTGTCTTGAAAAATGCATGGGAACTAAGCCAATGAACCGCTTCATACTATTTTTTTACACAATTCCATAGAAATCTAAAATTACTGAAATAGTTAATTAAAAGAAAAATTTATGAAATTTTATGAAAAAGTAAAAAAAATTAAGTCTTTGAAATAAGTAAATTGCTCCGAAGAAAATATTCCTTAAATTAATGAAGCGATAATTTATGAAATCAAATGAATTTTTTTTTTATGAAACTATAAAATTTTATGAAAAAAAGTTTATGGAAAATTTCTTAATATTAATAAAATTTCTTGTATATAATGAAATTTTTTATTGAATGTACTAAAAAAATTCTATGAAATTGTTTCATTAATATCATGAAGGAAAATTCTCTCAGTGTACATACAATATGTTGTCTCTGTTTTACATACTAAGCGGATTTGCGGAAAGTAAATTCATTTTCAACAGAATTCTATTTTCAACAGAATATACTTTCCGCAAATCCGTCACCATTTGTTTAGTATTTGACACAGAAAAAATATTGAAAATATTGTTGAAAATTTTAAAAGCTGTCAATTAAAAATTAACTGTGGAAGGCGTGGTATCTTCTCTATGAGTGTATTTTCTAAATATCATAACTACATTGCAAATTTTCAATATTTTCTGAATCAGACTGCGCAGTTTCTGGTATTGAACCTTCGTCAGTGACCCTGTTTTTTGAATAATGTAATATTTGTTATGTTTTTATTTGTTCGATTGCGTCTATATGAAATTTTCTGTGCAATCACTGACCGTGGTATAGATAAACTGATTTTTAATGCCACATGCACTCGCACTACACGTTAGACAGAGCGCTTTAGCCCTCTGAGCAATCATCAGGTCGAGTTTTGTTGTGAGTAAAACTAGTTTTATTCAATACACGGTGTTTTGTTCTTGCATACATAATCTCAGAAGTACAACTCCAACAACACAACAGTTCTATTTTTAGAAACTTACTTCACTCTAATGTCCTCTGTTTTCCCATATGTTGTAAGTGATGCCATGCCTATGATATATTCTTTGTATATTCAATAGATGGCGCCTACGTAGTTAGGGAAGAATTGCCGGAGAGCAAAGTTTGATTTTTGTTTGAGTTTGAATTTTAACGTCTTCTTCAGACAATTGCAAATAATACTATAATTAATGATTTTCAATTTATAACAAGCTTTCAACCTCCGTATATTTACAAAAAGAAAGCAAATCAAACATATTGGCTAGGCTGATACTAGTATTTCAATCTGGCTAAAGATCTCATCTTAATCTTAATCTTAATTGAATCAATGAAATATTTGCTCAAATCCGGAGCTTGTTTGCCATTTTTTTTTATATTATCGCTCGAAAGCAAACATCAACACATTGTTGTTGTTTTTTGTAATATTTATGTAGTTGTTTTTTTTTATAAATGTTTATTTATTAGTAATAAATATTTTAAATTCATTACAACTAGATTAGATATTATTTCTTATTAGGCTTCTTACTTCATTAAGTTAAATAATTCAGTTTCAGCTGTTTAACTCTAAATATTTATGTTTTCTAAAACATTATCATAAATTTGATAATGGAAATAATGTAATTTTAAAAGTTTAATCTTGTTTATTAAAAATTCAAAAATTAATTAAAAAATATTTAAAACAAAAAAAAATGAAATATTCTCATTTCAACAAAAGGGATAATTTCTGCAAAGAAACAATCAAAAAAAAGTTTTTCCATACTCCCTACGCTTCATTATAAAGAAAACATAAACTCATTTCTGTGTGAATTTGTTCACATAAGTATAAATAAGTCTGCTAATTAATGAGAATTTCATGCCGGTTTAAACTCAATGCTACACTGAGATAGTTCTCTGCATGATATCAATAAATTTCGGCATTCAATTTATGAAGTGTTACTGTAACTCGTCCATTGAAACTTTTCATTAAATTAATGCAGTTTTTCATAAAATCTAATGAAAAATTTCATTTTATTCATTAAGAATTGCATACGACTAATGCAAAAGTTTCATTAAAAATTGTTTCATTAAGTATATGAAGCTTCTTCATAAAGTTTACGAAATTGTTGATTCACATTGTAAAGAAAACTTCTTTAGTTTTGTGAACAAATTTCATTGAAACTCGTCCAAGAAATTATCGTTGTGTATAAAATTCAAGCTATAAAACAACATTTGGTATGGCAACAAACAACACTTTATCCAATTGTTTTTTGCTTTTTGGGGAAGGTATGTATACGATATCGATCACTTTTTAATCAAATGAGTTATTATTTAATTGAAAAATAATTCAATTAAAGAGCTATAAATTTTTAATTGAATTAGCAATTTCCGTTGTTGGCGGAATTTCAACAATTAGAGATATTGAATCGGTGGTTTTCGTGTTTGAAAAGTTTTTTTATGTTTTGTGTGATAAAACAGAGACAACCTTTTATATGTACACCCAACTCTTTTTTTACACGGTAGATACGTTCCAACAAAAAACGTGTAAAAAAAAGCACGAAGCCCATACTTAAATCAGGGATGTGTTCCAAAATTAAAAAAAAACGCGTTAGATAAAAAAATTCCTATACGTTGTTCTAAAAACCGTGTAAAAAAATTAAACACGTGTTACATAAATTAAAAAAAATAAATTAATTCATATTTTTATTAAAAAAAGGTAACAGAAAACTTAAATCCATAAGTAAATATTGTACATGAAAAAAATTAACTTGAGAAATAAAAGAAAAAAGCTTTATTAGCAAATAGCATAACTGCTTAGTAATTAGCCATGTTTATTGCCAACTGGACTACTATTGCTTTCATCACTAGATACTCGTATATCTAACATATCTGAGGAGTTTCAATCCATTGATGAGTTCCGTTCCATAATAAGGTCGTCTGTAGTTGGTTTGGTTTTAGTTAGGAAGTCTGTAATCAAATGCTGGGTTTTTGGTTTTTCGAGTTGCTTATGCAGTTCATGGTACCCAGCTGTACAAATCTGGAGGTTACGTTGAAATTTCAATGCATTTCAATATGCGTTGCCAAAACACAAATAAATAAAAAAAATGCAGCAAATTTTGTCGTTTTATCAAATCTATATTTATAAAAATGCACACAAAGTATTTTACTAAGTAGACATTTGATGTAAGGCATCCTGAGAGTTTTTGATTTTTTTAGTTTAAAATTATTTTGGATTCGTGTTAGAACAAATAAACCGTGTAAAAAAGAAGAGTTTGTCTTTTTTGTGCACCGTGTTATTTCAAAATCGTGTAAAAAAAGACCGTGCAAAAAAAGAGTTGGGTGTATGTACAATTTTTACCATCCACCCGATTTTAAACTTTTTAAAACGAACTTTTTTATTTTGTTCCATAAAAAAACCAACAAACATTTCTGGTTAAATAAATTTGTTTTTTTAGAAAGAAAAAAATTAAAATAAAACATATCTAATGTAAGTGGAAAATAAAAAATTTTAAAACATTTGAAAGAATTAAAAAAATGTACAAAATGAAGTTGTTATCTTTTTGTCAACTTTTGTATTAAGCTCAAAAAATTTATAATAAAGGGTCCGCCATCTAATGTATTTTTTTCAACTAGTGCTTATTTCGTGAATGGTAACACTTAGCTCATGTCTGATTTGACAGATAATTAGTTTTATCCTTCCGCTGAAAATATTGCGACATTACTTTGAAAATCATGGTAATGTTGCAGAATGTGTGCGAAATCCGTATGTTCATTATCTTGTGAAAAAAGTGAAAGAAACTGGCATCCTCATCGATAAACCAAAGCGTGAAAAGCCAAAAACAGTGCGTACACCCGAGAATATTGCTGCTGTGGCAGAAAGTGTGCGTGAAGCGCCATCAACATCAATTCACCGTCGTTCTCAACAATTGAACATTTCGGAGACATCATCGAGACGAATTTAGCATAAAGACCTTGGTATGACGCCATACAAAGTCCAATTGGTTCAGGAGTTGAAGCCAACTGACCATCCAATGCGCTACACTCGATGTTTTGCGCCCTGTTTTTGAAGATTGTATTATCATCCTCAGAGCTGATGTCGTTTGGCCACCTCGGAGCTGCGATTTGACACCGTTGAACTATTATTTGTGGGGTGCCGTCAAAGATAAGTGTTACGCCAACAAGCCAGAGACAATTGACGCTTTAAAGGACAATATTCGTGAAGCCATTGGTGAAATATAGCTGCACACAATCGATAATGTGCTTAAAAATTGGACCGATAATGTAGGCTACTGCATGGCCAGCCGAGGCAGCCATTTGAATGAAATAATTTTCCATTATTAACCGGAAGGATTGTACTTTCAAATAAAAAAAGAAATTTGAGAAAATATTCAGTAGTTTTTTTATAGCATTTTCAAAAAAAAAAGTTATTTGGCGGACCCTTTATTTCTTTAGTATTAATAAAAAAACTTGCACAAAAACATGAATACACAGAGGGGTAAATCGTTCAACGATGTACATGGCGGCAAAACAGTATGATTTGTGGTATAAACAGTACCGCTAATTGTAAATTATGGTGCAAGATATAGATGTCACAGAAAAGGAAACAGTCCTTAGATTTTAATTATTTGAAAACTTCATTTATAAAACGGGAAAATAATGGGGTAATTCGAAAAAAACGCTTTATGGTATAACATATTTACTATAAAACCTATCACCGGTTAACATCCCGTTAATAAAAAACTAAGCGGGAAAAAAGCTTCATCATATTTATGAAAAACTTCATAAGTATGAAGAAAAACTTTATTGATTTTCGTCCAATGTAACACTTCATAAATAGGATGATGTTGTGTCATAAAAGATAAAATTAATGACAGGCTTCTTCATATTTATGAAATGTTTCATAAATATTATGATAAAATTTCATGACTTTTTACGAAGTGCTTCATAACTATAACGAAACATTTTATAAATAGGTTTTTATGAAATGTTTCATAATTTTTATAAATATAATGAAACATTTTTATAAATTATGTTTAACATTTTTTAACAAATTTTTATATATAAATAACAAAAACGATGCGATCTTTTTTATTATTCCGTATAATAAATTTTATTGTACTTAAAACTTAAAAAAATACAAAAATACAAGAGAAAAATAAGTACAATTTTATTTATAAATTATTTTTAAAATTAAATTTTTTTTATTTGAAAATATGTTTTAAATTTCGAAAATTCGAATCGAAATATAAAAAACACTTTTTAAATTATTAAAATCAATTTATAACTTTAAAGGTTCAACTTATTTAAATGATTATACGAGTATGTATCTTTATAACTTCTGATTTTAAACTTTACACGCATAAGAATCCATGCATAAAAATACGAAATTGTTCTCAAAACTACAAAAACTTTCGTAAAATGTACAAATTTTCGTTAATTTTACACAAAATTTGGTTATTTTGTTATTTTTTCATAATTTTACGCATGGATTATTATCAGTGTAGATGGCGGTGGTCGATTTTTACTGAAGATAACGTTAATTATTAATGAAGATTTCAATTTTGCTTCAAAACTAGTTTATATTTTGTGTTAGAGTGAGAAAAATATATAACATGCCTAGTTTACAAACACTATAAAGGCGGATAATTTTTTTCCAAACATTATTTTTAAAGCGCCGGGCTTATGCACAAATTGTTTCGCTTTTGTTTAAACTTTGATTGTATATTTGAAATATTTGAAATATTATATATTTGAAATTTAAAATGTTTTTTTCAACAAAACACGCATTTTTGTTTTCAACTATAAAAAACTTTAATAAAAAAACAAACGAACAAAAAAATTATTGTCAATTTATAAAGAGCGTTCAAACCTCCGTATATTTACAAAAATAAAGCAAGTCAAACATATTAGCTAGGATGATACTAGTATTTCGATCTGGCTTAAGACCTCATCAGAACCCGAAGTTCTAGAAAAGATAGAGCCTCCATAATAGGCAAAGCTTTGACAAAAAACCTATTAATCATCAATTTTGCTCCATTCTTGTCTTCTTAGTAATCAAACACGTGTTTAGTATCTTTTCGTAAAAAACAACATGACGTTACTTAATTTTGGAAATGTCCTATTTATACAAAAAAAAAATTTACTCTGGCTCACCGTAATATTTTTTTACAGATTCATTAGTTTTTTGTTTTTGTATACATCGAGATTATTTTTATGTTATTTTCAATTCAACGAGCTTTCAACCTCAGTATATTTACAAAAAATAAAGCAAATCAAACATATTAGCTAGGTTGAAACTTATATTTCGATCTGTCTAAAGACCTCATCAGAACCCGAAGTTTTAGTAAATCCAGAGGCTCTCTAATAGGCAGAGCTTTGACAAAAAACCTATTAATCGTCTATTTTGCTCCATTCCATTATTGTTAAATAACAAAGCTGAAAATAAAAAGTTCAAAAAAGTAGTAATAGTTTTTCAACTTTAGTAATCAGCTAAAAAAATTTCAAATATTTCTACACATAAAATCAATTTAAATTTCTCGGTTTTATGGCATGTATTTACACATTATACTAAAAATTGTATTATGGGGTCATCTTGGAAAGTTATTATGTCAGTAATGATGCTTAACAAATCGCCAATGTTTTATTTGACCCTTTGACTTGGGATATACATTTGTTTAGGTATTTAGTTAATTTAGCTATACAGTTTGCCAAAACCGCAAAAGACGAGATAAAGCGTGAATTAGCGGGAAAATTTTAAGTTTGGTGAATCCAATTTGTATTAAAATATTACTAAAGGTATTGCCTTTGTAATTTTAATTCGCAAAAAATATATAAAAAAAATTGCAAATAATAAATAGCAGCATATATTTGTGTATATACTGAATGTCAACCGCGGATAAGTTTTATAGCAAATTTATTATACCATAAAGCGTTTTCTTCGCATTTCGCAGTTATTTTGGAATTTTAAAAATGCAGTTCTCAAATATTTACAATCTAGGGACTGGTCACTTTTCTGTGGTATGTATATCTTGTACAACAATATACAATTAGTGGTATTGTTGATACCACAAATCATACGGTTTTGTCTCAATGTACGTCGTGGAACGATTTACCGCTCTGTGTATTAATGTTTTTGTGCAAATTTTTACAATAACACAAAATTCTGTCCGACCTTATTTGCAGGAATATTATAAATTTTTTGAGCTTAAAAAAAATTGTAAAAAAGATAAGAACTTTATTTTGTAATTTTTAGTACTTTTTTCCACTTCTTATTTTCAACTTTGTTTTTTATTTTTTTCAACTTTTCTGAAATATAAATAACTTTTCAAAACAAAAAAATTTATTTAAACAAAAATGTTTGTTTTTTTTTTGGGAAAACATTTTGTTCTGCATTTTTTTTGGCAATTCAGTTAAAAAATGTGTAGAATTTGTATGAAACAATTGAAGTTATGAACAATAATCCAATTTAAAAAATTATATTTGGAATTAAAAATATAATGTTCTGTTTAAAAAACATCAATTAAAATTACGCAATTAGAAATTATATTCAAAATTAAGAACAAATCAAATAATATCCAATTGATGTTTCAGACTTTTAAATAATTTCTAGTAGATTTTTAATTAATTGCAAACAATATTTTCTACACTTCGTATGAAAAATCAAAATTATTTTTTTATTATTTCTTAATTTCACTAGTTTTCCCTAAAAAATAAAAATTTCTCTTTACAAAGTTTATGAAATGATGAAGGTCATTTGTCATAAATTTTTAACTCTTCATCATATTTATGAAAACTGCATATATATGATGAATAATTGATGCCAAACCATTTATGAAACCATTTCATCAATATGATGAAACTTTTTTCTTTGAGTGTATTTATTATTTGAAATTTATTTAATTAAAAATTTTTATATTTTTTTTGCGAATTAAAATTACCAAGGACCATCAATTCCTGTAGTAATACTTATGTTACATATTGTATTCACCAAACTTAAAATTTTCCCGCTAATTCGCGCTTTACCCTCGTCTTTTACGGCTTTAGTAAAATTATTCTCTAAATTAAACATCGACTTAAACAAATGTATATCCAAGGCGATGGTCAAAGAAAAAATTAGAATTCGCGATTTGTTAAAAAATTGTTATGGCATCATAGCTTTTCGGGACGTTGTAATCTAATTTTTAGTATAATGAGTAAAATATTTGACAAATCGATAATTTTTTACATGGGGCGCCATATAAAATAGCCTCGATAATTTTAATTCAAAAACTTATTTATGAAAAATTTGTAAATTGAAAAAATATATATATTTATTTATAAACAGGATGCAAACCGCGGATGTGTTTTATAATAAATTTGTTACACCATAAAGCGTTTTATTTTCGAAGTTTTTTAAATGCTGTTTTTAAATGATTATAATCCAGAAACTGTACCGTTGTCTGTGATACCTTTTATTTGTACCACAACTTAACAGTTTTGTTGATAACATAGATCATACGGGTTTTGCAGCAATCTAGGTATTAACCCCTCATAATATCATATTTTTACGCAAGTTTATTAACACCGCGAAATTATATTTTCAGCGTAATACAAAAGTTAAAAAAGATTATGATATAACATGATATTTTTTGAAGATAATTTTATTAGCATTAAGCTCATGAGCCTGATGCAAAAATTTAAATAAATTCTATCTGCCCTCTCGCATTCGGCGTTTTCTGTGACGATTGAATTGTTAAACTATTCGTGTTTCAAAAATATGTATTTTTATCACTTATTTTGCGCGTTTAACCGTGTCAGCCATAAAAAAAAAATCCCCTTCCTTTTGGATTCCCGTCGGTAACCGTGGTAACGTACGTGACCACTCAATTCTTAACATTGGTTTTAGGCATTATTTTGGGATTTTTATTTATTAAATTATGATTTTTTAATTATTAAACTTTTAAATATTTTTTGATTGATAGCAAAAAGCTTTCGCCATAGTATGGGGAAATTTAAAAAAAAAACTTTTTATTGTCATAAAAAAAATAGAATACCCTACAAATGTTTTGAAAATTCGCTTGCTAATCTCAATATTTTATTAAAAATTTCTTAAACTTCATGAAAAACCTTCATATTTTTAATGAAACTATTTTGTATGAAACTTTTTCATTAGTCGTATGAAATTTTTAATAAATAATACGAAACTTTTCATTATAATTTATGAAAAACTGCTTAATTTTTTAAATTCTCTGACACAATGTGTGAAGCTACTGTGCTAAAAATGTCTGCCAAATTGAACAGCGTTAACCCATGCAGTGCCCAGCAAAACTTTGGTAATGGGTGCGATAAAGTAATGCATTACCTTGTAATGTGTACTCCTTACCAGTACCATTATTTTCCAACAAGAAGTAATGAGTTACCGATAATTAAACACTCATGGATTACCATGTAATGAGACCTCATTACATTTTACATTACTTTAAAACATTAAATAATGACTTACCGATCATCAATTACATAATGCATGAATTATAAACGTAAAGTAATAATTAATATATATTTTTGAAAATCTATTTATAGACACATTACTTTGTGATTTTTTGTAAGCATAATGGTAAGGTGTATAGTTTTGATATCACGAACGAAAACACGAAGCACAACAACTCATCTACATTTTAAGCAATAAAATATTGTATGTATCGATAGCTCAGTTGGTAGAGTTCTCGCCTAACTAATTGTTAAATACCATAGACCCCAGGTTCGAATCCCAGCATGACCAAGTTATTTATGTAATAAAAAAAAAAGTTATTTATTTAATTAAAAAAAAATATCTGTAAAAAAAAATTTTTATGCATTTTTTTTATGAAAATCTATTTATAGACACATTACCTTTTCCCACCATGTAACCATATAAGTAACCAGTTACTTTACCCCCTACAAGGTAATGAGTTACTTTGAGGGTCATCACCTGTAAAATTCATCAATGAAGTAACGTGTAAAGTAATGCATGAAGCCCTATGGCGATACATTACTTTACCCACGATTTGGTAATGTGTGGTTTTGCTGGGTGACGCATTGAGATTAAAGGAGATACTGCAGAATTGCATATACATACATATATTTAAACAAAAAATATTTAAACTGTTTTGTATTTCACATTCCTGGCCAAAGAGATTCATTTAATTAATTAAAAAAATATTCTGAACTAAATTAACACTTAGATGCTCTTGGTGTCAAAATTACATTTAGTTGAAAATATTGTCCGTTTTAGAAGTGACCTTAGGAAAGGTTAACGATATCTTAAAAACAAATATTTCATATCTCACTATTTATGAGTCCAGTCCAGTAAAAATTATGTTCCAGTAATTAATTTTAAAATAATTTAGGTTGTATGTTCAAGTGGTCAAGTGGTGTTTGGCACATTATTGGTCTGGGGCACTTTTTATTACTGGGCTAGTACTTAATATTTTTACCTTTCTGGATTTGTTTATCTTTTTGAAAACATTCTTTTGTTTGCCTATCGATTAATTTATCGTAAAAAAAATCATTTTCCCCATAAAAAAAAAACAATTTCAATTTTCAATCGATTTTCGGCTAAACTTTTCTTTATCCAATCTGCACCAAACTTCATATTATTTGATTTTATATACAAATTACCCACATTAGTCCATTCGTTGACTTTAGAACTCATTTTGAAAAATGACCACACAACGTTGAACACCTCTAGTGAACACATTCCTTTAAAATCCAAAAAAGTTAACTCGAATTTAACAATTTTTTTGTTGGCTCCTTAAAAATGTATTTTCGTGTGTTTAAGTTTAACAAAATGAACCCGCACTTAAAGATTCATGAACCGTTATTTCAACTTGAATTATTTACCGCATTGTTTTCTAAAACCTCCAGGGCAGTCACGATTATATTTTTTCCTCTCATTTCTGCAGTTGAAGATTTTTTAAATAGTGTTTCTTTTTGGGTGGTTGCAAATTTTTCTTTTGTTTTTCGTTGAACAAAATGTTTTTGTTAACATAAAACACTACTACCAACTAGAGATGGCACGTGAGTGAATTTTGATTCACACTAGCTCACGAGAGAAAAATTCTACTCACTCACGAGCACTTTTTTCTTCTCACTCACATTCACCTGAGTATATTGAAATTTTACTCACACTTATGTGTGAACACGCGTGATTCACGTGAATCACGTAAAATTTACGCAGTAAAACCTTACCGGAAAATATAAAATGTAAAAATTAAGGTAAATTGTGAATATTCCACTCAAATTTGATCTGAAAATCGGCAAAACAACTAAAGAAAACATTTACTAAAGCAAACAATAAACATGTTGTTAAAATTCTACTCATGCACACTCACTCACGCAAAAGTTTTACTCAAGCATATTCACTCACGAAGATTTTTTTCCTACTCACAATAACTCACGTTCACATGAGTAGAATTAGGTTTCGCTCACACTCATGCGCGAATAACGCAAAATTCTGATCACATGCCCATCTCTACTACCAACCCAAATGGAATGAGTCGACTCGTCGACTTTCGTTGTAATAATGCAGTTGTACCTTAAATGTGTGGGGGTTATACTTTCAAATTTTAGCTTTTTAAAAAAACTTAATGTTTGAGACTGTTTTGTTTGTTTTAGTTTTGTATTGTAGGTTATTTCGCAAAGAATACCATAAAACTTTTACAAAAAAAAAAGGAAAAGTAAGAGACGGAGTATGAAATAAGAAGTCGTCTAGAGGTGCCAACTACGGATGCCGATCCCGAAATTCCCGGCATTTTTTCCCAAATAAAGGAAAAGTAAGAGATGGAGTATGAAATAAGAAGTCGTCTAGAGGTGCCAACTACGGATGCCGATCCCGAAATTCCCGGCATTTTTTCCCAAATAATATTCAATTTGTCTATTTTATTACGTTTTGTGTATATAACACAAAAAACAAACAAAATTTAAAAAAAAAAACAAACTAAACATGTTGATTTACGTTACGAAATTTTAAAAATTGTAATTCAGATTTTATAATAATTAAAAAAAAACTATATTAAATTTAATTTAATTAATGAAAATCAATTTGTTACAGTTTTATTAGTTTATTGTTTTTATATACATCGAGATAAATTTTATGTTATTTTCTATTTAAAACGCGCATTCAAACCTCCGTATATTTACAAAAATAAAGCAAATTAAAATTATTAGCTAGGTTGATACTTGTATTTTGATCTGGCTAAATAGTAAAATCATTTTTCAATTTAATTATTAGTGATTCCAGAATTCCTATTTACGGAAATATGACTTTTTTAACTTCACCCCTTCTGATTTGCATTTATTTATTTAAAATTCGTTCTCGTTCGCGTTTTTTCACTGCTAAAATTTAATATTTTTTTTAATTTATAAAAATACATACTGTTCAAATGGTCTGAATTGTATAACGCGTATTCCGATTTTAAAAACTAATATCTCATTTCAAAGATTATTTTATGTCTTCTCTGAAATATGTGCAGATTTGATACATACGCTTTTAAAAAATTATAAAAACAAACTTAAAAATGTCCTTGGATCGCGAATATCTCAAACTGTGTTGGCATATTTTGGACTTAATAATTTTATGGTCCGATAGGTCAGGTTTTCAAATATTATATACAATCGATGAACTAGTTTTTAGCAGAGAAATACTTTTTTTTATTTTCTCATCAACATAACAATCAAAAATACATAAGATTAGGCTTTACTATGTTTTTAAGTAATTTTTGAAAAAGGTCCCATCAAAAAATGTAAAAAACTGATTTTTTTCAAATAGTTATTTGGCAACTCTGACCAAAAATTTTCCACAAGTTTTTTATTCACGCTTCTAGGGAAGATGTTGAGGTTTTGAACGGATTAATTATCTTTATAAAGTAAAAAAAAATATAACCGTTTAGAAGTACTGGGTCGTAGTTTGGCAAAAACGTGGCGTTCGGCCAAGTTTTTCGTAGTCAAAATCAATCAAAATTTTCGGTTTATTTTAAAAAAGTAAAGTAGGAAATTCGGCTGCGGCCACGGCTTCAGCCGAACCTTGAAAATTTGGCCGATGTTCGGCTTAGGCCAAAAAAAAGTAAGTTCGATCGGACCGTAATAATGAGTAGTGTTCGATCGAACAGTTCGGTGAAAAAACTACATTTAGTCGGCTTGATGGTAGCTAAAGGCAATCAGGATAAATTTTCATATTGGAAATATGTTTGTAGAGTCGATTTAATTCAATTTTGTGTATAAAATTTGAGGGAAAAGCCAAATTCTCTGTTAGCCGAAACGTGGCGTGACGTGAATTCATTGCTTAAATGCGGACCTTTCTTTAAATTTGATAATCAAAATCGCATCTAATCAGCCCAATAAACATTTTTCATGTCGCCAAATTTGAATAATAAAATTTTCTAATAAATTATGTTTTATTTAAACTAAAAAATATAAAATGATGAGTCCCAAAATCCCGAAAAATCCCTTGATCCCGAAAAATCAATCCCGCTCGGTACCCCTAGTGCCTACTAACTAAATACTTACAAGGAAAGTATTCCAAGCTAAACAATGGGGTTTCTTTGAAATTTAGATATTCGATGAGGAAATTTAATCTAAGGATCCTTTTTACGGGAGCATATCACAAATTTTGAAATGAAAATTTCAAAACCAATAATGTATTCTTCAAAATAGGAAGATTGATACACATATTGCACAGGGTTGCCGAGTATTCTGACCACTCAAATTCCGAGTTAGGTCGGTGTTCAATTTTTTGTAAAACATGTGCAAGTTTTATCAAAATCGGAGTATTTAGCTTGGTATAAATTCATTGTAAGTATGTTCAGGAGCTGATGGAGGAAAACATAACAAAACAAAAACACTTAAGCATAACTAGAAATTTCAAACATATTTTTATGTAAAGTGGTAACATGATGTTTTAGACGTTTATATGTTTAACACTATGAGTTTGATGAATATGGTTTTTTTTATTAAAAAAAAAGAACCCCGTGTTAAAAAGATCTGATCTGTCCAAATCTAGTTAGATCTGTTTTACCAGATCTCATATCAAATATGATCAGATCTAATTAGACCCCAAAAACGGGGGACAAATTTGAGATTTAATTAGATCTGGTAAAATCTGGTAAGATCTGATATTTTTAGATTTGGAGAGGTTCAATAAATTTCAAAATTTCTAATTAAATTTTATTAATCAAAAAAAGTCTTATATTAATTTAAATACGTTTATTCAAAAGTTTATTTGCAAATTAATGAATAACAAACTGAAACAAACTCACATTTTGACTTTTTTGAAATCCAGCTATGGCTCGCCGTCTTGCTCCCAACGTTTTCGTAGTCCTTGGTTAGAGTGTTATTAAATCATAATTTATCTGCAGAGTCTTCGTCTTTTTCTTGTGACCAGATATGGACATAGAGATAAAGCAATTTCTCTTCTTGCATTTGAATGCATACATATGTACAAACGTTTGGTTGATGGATCTGAAAAAAAAACTATCGTTGTTAAAATTTCGGTAAGATATATACTCGTATTGTTATTATTATTATTGTTTACCTTCTTTCTATTTTCCAAAAAAACGTCATATTTTTACATTCCAAGAGCAATTTATAGTACATACAAACAATTAATAAAAATGTTTAAAGTTCTCAAAATTTTAAAAATAAACAAAATTATTTAAAAAATTTTAAAGTTTTCAAAATTTTAAAAATTAACAAAATAACAAACACAATAAAAATTAAATAAAAAAAAATTTGAAATTCATGTACATACACAGAAAAAACTAAAAACGGGTTTCAATTAAAAATTTTTATTTAATCAATTAATATTTTAATTGATTTTGCACCGACCACTGCAATAATAGTAAAGGGTCCGCCAAATAACTTTTTTTTTTTTGAACTCCTGAACCAATTGGACTTCGTATGGCGTCATACCAAGGTCTTTATGCAAAATTCGTCTCAATGATGTCTCCGAAATGTTCAATTGTTGAGAACGACGGTGAATTGATGTTGATGGCGCTTCACGCACACTTTCTCCCACAGCAGCAATATTCTCGGGTGTACCCACTGTTTTTGGCTTTTCACGCTTTGGTTTATCGATGAGGATGCCAGTTTCTTTCACTTTTTTTACAAGATAACGAACATACGGACCATATTCGTTCAGCGGAAGGATAAAACTAATTATCTGTCAAATCAGACATGAGCTAAGTGTTACCATTCATGAAATAAGCACTAGTTGAAAAAAAACCTTAGATGGCGGACCCTTTATTAACTAAAAAAATTTGCAGACAGTTTATTAAAACTCTTTCAATTAAAATAATAATAATATAATAAAAGAGTTATTGTTTTTCTTTACAACCTCAATTAAAAAGTTTAGTTAAATTGATTAAAACTTTAATTGGAACTTGAGAAGAAAACAATGGTAGTTTTAATTGAAAACTCGTATTTTTTTATTTTTGTTATATGCCCCCCATTAAATAAAAAAAGAAATGTGGGTTTGTAAATTAAATGGACATTTTATTTATAATAAAATTAAAGCTTTTTAATATAAAAATGTATTATAAGAACAGAAATAAAAGTAAAGACAAATTTTTGTTTTGCTTGTCTTGTCTTGAACTTTTTCTTGTAATTGAATTGCTTTCTCAAAAAAATCACACACAACTTTAAAATGATAGTTTAATGACACTTATACTTATTGAAAATTTAATTATTTACAAAAATAATAGTTTAACTGTCCTTTTTCGATAAGGTTTATTTAAATCCACGTGTACACTTTTATTACCACAGATAAAACACGAAACTAAATTAAGTTTTCGTGCGTTCACGAATATCTCAACAAAAAGAGTGTTGCAAACTCTAGTGAAATAACTACGATTTTGCGTGTATTTGAAATCGGTAAACTATTCAACTTATTAAAAGTTAATCATTTGCGATTTTTTTTTTCTTTTTATTTACAAATTAAATAATACATTGATATAATTAAACCTTTGTTTAATTATTTAATCTAAATAAAATAAAAAAAAATAGTTTGCCAAATTTTTAATAATTTTGTTTACATGTTGTCAACACTGTATGGATATATTAGAAAATTCATTAAATTTTTTAATTAAATCGATTATAAAAATTGTTTAAATTGCCATTGATATCACTGTGCTAGTTGAAAAACGTAACAAGCGGGGCACCCGGCGGGTAAAGCTAATTCGAGTACGCTGAATCCAGTGGTGCTAACCGTTTTTTTAGGTTAGCTCTCGTTTAAAAAATAATTAAGATTGAAAATTATGGTTCCAAGTACCTAAAAAAACAATTTTTTTAAGTTTTTTTTACCATTTATTGATTTTAAATGTATGAAATTGAGAACATTTTATGAAACAACATCAACAATAAACTATTTGCAACAAAATTTAATTGACTACAACAATTTTAAAGTGATTTATAATTTTTTTTTTTTTTTAATAAATAAATTTTTCATGATTTTTTCAATTTTTATTTCCTGATTCTTCTATATCATTATCTTCCTCTTGCAAATTCCAACAAATGTCACCTAAAAGTGAATGTAGCTTTTTGCCACTATACCAATGTTCGAGCCTTGCAGTCACTTGATGAAAACGTTCGCCATGTTCATCGGATTCAGCTGGTGATTGTTCGGCGAATTTTTCTATATGGTGATGCAAAAAATGAATTTTTAATGACATTCGAACGTTTAATCGGTGAAATGCATTCAGCATATCTTCAATTAGTATACGCCAATTCTCTGATCGATGAATTCCGAGGACATTCTCAATTACCGCTTTCACGCAATCCCATGCCACATGTTCCACATCACTCAGTGCATTATTAAATGCCTGGTCCTTCGTCAATCGACGAATATCCGGACCATTAACTATTCCTGTAAATAAGCATAAAATGATATAAAATATCAATTGGTCAACATTAAAAATAAAATGGATTGGAATTTATACCTTCTTTTATTTTCATGCCACTTAACCGTGGAAAAATACGACACAATTCGTTGAATGCATTTCCATCTGGGTTCAATGCTTTTATAAAATTTTTAACAATTCCTAGTTTGATGTGTAGAGGTGGAAGCAAAACTTTTTCGATTGGGACTAGTGGAATCTCAATAATATTGTTTCGTCGTAATCTGGTTTGCTCACGTAATGGCCAGTTCCGTGTATTATATTGGTCACCAACAAAACGAGTATCCCATAGACACATAAAGCACATACTTTTGGTGTAGCCCAATTGCATTCCTCGTAAAAGAGCCACCACTTTTAGCACAAATTTCTAAGACTCTGGCTATTATAGAACTGTAGATATATGATATTAAATATTTACTTTGTATGGGAGCTGACACGCCCACTGGTCCGATCACGTCCATTTTTCCCATGACTATTAACACTATCAAATAATCAACGTGCACAAATTTCTAAGACTAAGACTATTATAGTACTGTAGATATATGATATTAAATATTTACTTTGTATGGGAGGGAACCATAATTTTCAATCTTAATTATCTTTTAAACAAGAGCCAACCTAAAAAAACGGTTAGCACCACAGGATTCAGCGTACTCGAATTAGGTTTACCCACCGGGTGCCCCGTTTGTTACAAAAAAAAAAGTGTCCGATTCGAGCACAAACAATTGATTAATTAGATATTTTCGGCCCATCATTTTTTCGGTGTATGTATCGTATATAAAATAAAAAAAAAAAAAAAACGGAAACGGAAACGGAAACGGAAACCCAACACAAAATGTTAGCAATTATAAGATCAATAAAACAAGATTAGCATTTTTATTTTGGTGCTTTTGAAATTTCGAAATTTACCGATTTTATTAAAAATCTACATACCACAAAATTTTGATATATGACTAACAACACCCGAAAATTAATAACTTGACCGTCCTGTGGACTATATTTGTGAAAAAATTTGCAGCGGATCTTCCTCCTTTGGTGATTATGAAGAAATTAAAAGCTTTCTTAAAAATATGTTTAACCCTTTACAGCATAAAACTAAGGATTTAAAAAAAAGTAGTAGAAAATGCAAAAAAAAACTATACCTGTATTAGCATTTTCGTATGTTTTCATTTATAAGGATTATATTGAAGGATAACGACTCGTTACATATATGTAACAATATATGTTTAGAGCGCACAACAAGCCGACATTCTGGCTTAAGTGTAAGTCCTCGGGGACTTGAGTCAGATTAGGGAAGCATGTTTTCCCTTATCCGAATCCTCTTTTCGACCTAACCTAACCTTTATGTAACAAACTCGTATAAATTAAACAAATCGGTATTTTCGCTATATATGAAAAAACGTGTTATTCGCCACTTTTGAAGCATGTAACATCGCAAATTTGTTCGCGTTTGATAGAACAACTTTTTTTCATCGAAGACCTTTTTTAATTTTTCAGATGTTTCATTCAGAATGAGTAAACCTTAATTTGAAAAGCAACAGATAGGACTTTCAGATGACATGAAAAGTTTTGTAAATAATTCTTACGTAGTGATATCGTAACGTCCCGAATATAATGAAGACCAGGGTTTATTAAAACTTTAGCTTAAGATATCACAAAGACCCGATAAGGTCAGATTCCTGTTTAAACCTTTAGAAATGTATATTCTAGTCTTAGGGTTAGTTAAATTTTTGGTATGTGTTATTATTTCTCACAAATCCAAGCGTAACGCTACATTTTAAATTTGCGGAAAGTTGATACTTTATTTCCTGAAAACTCATATTTATTTCTCTGTTCTTAACCACCTGGACGATATTCTTACACAATTTCTTAAAACGAAATAGATTTAAAAATACTATTGCATGTGTCACCTATTTAAAAAGATAATACAATTTATTCCTTTTTACTACTTTGTTACATTTCTGTAACAAATCGAAATTTAAAAAAATAAATATTTCGCGAATTTTAAAACAAATGTTTATATTTTAAATATTGTAAATTTTATGATTATTCAGTTTTTTTTTACACAATTATTACTATTTATTACGATAACACGAAAAAACGGTCGACTTTTCGAGTTTGCGGCAATGGCAATTTATTGATATAAAAAATCATTTATTTCCAAGTTTGCCGTGACTTTGGAAATGCTTACTATTAAATATTAAAATTTAGTTGTTTTATAATAATAATTGATACTAAATTTTGAATTTGATTCATACACAAGGTGACACATAGGTTCAAATTATTTCTTACATATATGTAACACCATGCATTAAAGGGTTAAATTTTTAAACGAAATATTTTTTTAGAGGCTAAACACGAGCATTTTTTCCCCAAAGGTGCATCTTGGTCCACTAACATCTTTCATAGGTCTAGCTTTATTATTTTCTAAGATATAGAATTTTGTCTGCCTAAAATGGTGAAATCATACATTGTGCACCGGTCGATACGATTTTTGGGTCTAGCTTCTCAATGTCAAATTTTAGTTTCTGCTACGCTACTATTGAAGGGAAAACTTTTTTGTTTAGCAAAGGTTGCTTTTGCTCTTCAAAACTTACTTGTAGACGTAAAACGGAAAAAGCAAACTGCAAAAGTTAGGACTGAATATTAAGGTGTTTTTCGATGTCTAGTATCAGAATTTATGCATTCAGACAGAAACCCAAGAAATATATTTTTTTGTCGACTGGTATTATTTTTAAACTAAATCAATCGTTTTTAAATTAAACCAAATATTTTTTTTAATCGTATTAACAAGACTATGAATTTCTTAATTGAAACTCGAAAGAAAGAGCTTTCTATAAATAGACTTATCTATTTTTTATGAGAAAAGAAATATGTTTAAATTTCCCGGTTCGAAGATTCAATGTTTTCTTACATCTTCATTAAGTGTTTAATATTAATAACACTGCGCTACACAGTCAAATTACTCGTCAAATTACATAGTTAGTAGTACAAGTTGTAGGTCTAACTGAGTGTATAACAAAACCTGTTACGGAAGTTGCAAATACCCTAAAGTTTCGAGATAACGGTAAAAGAGAATTTTTTTGCGATTTTTCGCATTTAAACATTTGCAATACGACCATTTTTGTAACCGATTTTGAATTTTTAAACACCGATTTACTTTTTCAGTTCCGTACTGAATAGTCTCTCTTAAAACGTGTATTTATTCAATTAAATCGTGGTGTTTTTACAATATTTATGTATGCTAGCTAAATTTTCCTATTTGTTTGTTCTAGTGGCAGTAAATATTTTTCTATATTTTTTAAGTTTTTTTTTTTTTTTTTTTTTTTTGAAGTTCAGGGGCCTTTTGTGTTGGCATTTCTTCTATTTTTATACGAAGCCTTAAAAATGTCAGATGCAAACAAAGATTATGCAAAACTATGACATGTTCAAAAAGGAAGAGAGTAGCGCATATGTGTTATATGCTGCTATTATTTTAGGATCGGATGGCACTGAGGCAGTCTCACCAGGCATTTTTAAATAGATAGAACAGACAAACCAACCAACCAACCAACTAACTAACAAACAGGCAGAATTAACAAACAAATGAAGGAAATATGAAAATATCTACTCAAGTATCATAAAAGTTGAAGTGCTACATACATTTGAACTTTGTTCTTTAAAGAGGTAAAATAAAATATTTTCTACTTCATATAAACATAAATGTAGTAGTGTATGCAACACACTCACACACTGATGTTATAATACCTAATGTAGCTTGAAGGTATTTGAGTATATAATAATAAAAATTTATTAAAAAAAAAAACTAAAAATCTTTTGTTTCTAAATAAAATACTTCCGTATAATTTTCCCATTAATTATAAGTTTTTTTGTTTTTATATAAAAATAGAACAAAATATTTGTAGGTTTATTTTTTGAAATAAAATGCAGCATACTTATTTTTCTACTCCAAATAATATATACATTTATAATAGATTATGGAATCAATTTCGTTATTAAGATTTAAGAGATTGTATTTAAAAAGTTTAGCCGTCTAACAGCAATGCCGCCTTCAAAGTCTATTGCAAGACAAGATTTGGTAAAAACTTTCAATCTTTTTAATATTGTATTCTAAATATTCTTAGTTTTGTGTATTATTCTATTTGAGTATAGTAAAGTGAATTGTGGTCCTTGGAACTGAAATGTTGCCACATTTATTGGAGTTACGAAATTAGCCCCAATGAAATAACACCCAAATGAAAAGACCAAAAAAAAAATTCAAAAATTGAGTTGGGGCTTTCTTTAACCATTTCATTACCGACTTTTTGTGTGGGGATATATTACTACTTTGACTTCAGATTTATGTTGGGGGTCATTAAATTATAAAAAAAAAGTTTTAAATGTAAAATGGAACTTCTCAGAACGTTTTTTAGCACTAAAGGATTCGAATAAACAAAAAATCTTTATTTGATTTTGTTCTGGTCATTAGTTGCGAAATTTCGAGATTCTACACACAGGGAATTTCTGCAGTAAATATTTTTAGTTGTTTGAGTTGTAATACAGCGTCTTTATTTTTAAGTAAAAAACAGTCATTTGTAAAAAAAATTTAGTTTTTGACTAAATATGTAGTTCATTTAAAAAAAACAAACCACATGAAATTACTGTATTATGATTTTACATTCATTTAATACTGTAGTTTTTTTTTTTAATTAAAATAATAAAACAAATAAATGTTTGTTTATTTTTTACTGCATATGTGGTTCTTGTTTACTTCAATTGGGGTTTATTTTCTGAACAGTAAAAAACAAATGACAATGTCAGTTGAATTTACTGAAATGTATGTCGTCCACTCTTCAAGTGAAATTTCATTTGTTTATAACTACATTTGCAGTGGTCTTTACCTACATAGTATTCTAAGTGTAGCTTCCCGATTTAAACTACATTTGCAGTGGGGTTTACCTACATAGTATTCTAAGTGTAGCTTCCCGATGAAAAAACTTCTGATATAGATATATAAAGTCATATTTATAATTCCATATTGCATCATATATCAGGTGATCCGAAAAATGGCATACATGACCTTATCTCATAAGATCCCATGCGATCTCATTTGATATAATTTGATCAGAAAAATAGGTCTATCTAATTTGATCAAGTTATATATAATTTGATCTTCATAAAATTCTTTGGAAAACCGCGCTTCAATTTTTTTCACATTCCAAATAATAAAAAAAAATATATAAATCAATGAATTGAAAAATTACACGTGGACTTATACACTGAGTTTCAGAGCTATAACGTCATTTTGTTTACCAATTAATTCTTAAACAACTGAACCGATCGCTTAAGTGTGTTTAGAAGATGAACTCATCTCATTCTTAGCATTCGGTTGATGCAACATAGAAAGTTGTTATTGTACGTTGTAGTTTTTGGTTTAATTATTAAGTCATTATGTGTTTATAATTATAATTATAACGTCATTTTAGAAAAATTTTAAAAATTTATAGAAAATTTTTCATAAATTCAAACAAATTTAAGCCGTGACTTGATTTTTTTTAACAATCCTACCTATTAGATTGAAACCAAATAATTTTGATAGAAACAAGTTAATTTCTATTCTTTTTTGTTAAAAAGCATTTTACCTTTGGGGTTTTAATTATTTATTTTAAGAATTTCTGATTTTAAATGTTTTTTTTTTTTTACTTATGCCATATTATTTATTCTACTAACTTTGACCTTTCCTTTTGAAGTGTTGCTTTTCTAAGTTTTTCTTTTTGCTTTTGTGATTTGAATTTGTTTGGTTTTATTGCTTTAAGTTAAAATTTTAAATTATTTTGTTTTTGATTTAATTTTTTATTTATTTGGGACTATTTAATTTTTTTGGGGGGTTATTTCATCGTCAGGTACAGGAACTTCATGAACTAAAAAAGTTTGAAAAATAAGGACTAAGAATTTTTTAATATAAATAATTAAAAATTTGTGTTAATTGTCCAAAACATATGCAGAGAATATATTAAACAATACAAATTAACTTTAGAATTTAATTGAAATTGCTTAAAAACATGAAAAATAATTAACTTAAAGTGCCTCCATTTTTACGTTTTTGGTTCATTTGCTTCAAAACTATAAAATCCCAGTTCAAGGTTTTAGAATAGTACGGTGAATAGTGCTTGATTAAAATCACTTAAACAAATTTTATTTCCCGGTTAAAAATTAACATATATGAATCCATTTATGAACATGTATGCTCATATATGCAGTGATTCGAGGTCATACATGTCCTTATACCACCATATATGATTCGTATGTGGTCATAATAGTTCATATGCGATCATACATGTTCATATTACCCAATTTTCGTTAATATACACATATGACCATGTATGGAAATGTATAGACATGTATGATTATATATATAAATATTACCTCAATTTTCGTTAATGCACCTCGATGAACATATATGATTCCTCATATGAACATTTAAGAATGGTTTATGAACGCAAATGAATCATGTATGGATACATGTGGACATGTATGAAGCATATGTGTTCATGTATGGATCTATATATGTCGATTTTTAACAGTGTAGTCAAGTTTTAATGCTTACTCGTCAAATACAATATAAAATTGAAAGTGATCTTTTTACGAAAAACTAAGAAATATGCAATAAAAATATGCAATTTAGGCGAAAATGTACAAACAAAAATACGTTTTAAAGCAAAATACGCATTCACAGCAAAATATACACAAAATGCACTAATAAATTGATGCAATTTTAACTCAAATTCTTAGATTCGTAAAGATATTTGGTTTAACTTGTTCTCAGACTTAAGCATGAACTTCCGGTACCTGTTCATCATACAATATTTCGAAGTTATTAAAAGCTTTTTTTGTTCATGGATGTGGTAAATGTTTTAACACACACAGATAAATAAAGGGCCAACCGAATTGAAATGTGTAATTTGGTGGTGAAACCCAATAAATTCTGTTAGTACAACCCCTAGTAAAAAGGTTTTGATATGACCATATATAATTATATCCATGGTTTGAGTCTATCCACTTATATCCGAGTTCAGATATATATATATACATACCTTCAGATATAGTTATATATTATTTCAGATATGTTTATATATAAATATATATAAGATTATATATGAATATATATGGAGTTATATATAAATGTCTATGGATTCAGATATAATTGAATATATTTAAGTTGCAGATATAATTATATATAGTAACATATGCTTTTTTCCAACCCTTTTTCATAGGGATCATATTCAAATTTGATTTCTAAATATTTTGGGAGTTGCAATTAAATTCAGTTTCATTAATCGAATTTTGTTGTGAAAAGCAATATTAAGTTGTAACAGCCGATGTCAGACATAGTAACCGAATTTTAGTAGTGTTAATCGAATTTTAGTTGGCAAATGACAAAATGTTTTCCTGTGTTTTTGAGTTTTAAAATTTATTTTTTGCTTAATATTTATACACTAACCTAAAAACAGCGGTGAAATCAACTAAATCCCATGTCAAATTAATGAATGGGTAATTACTATGCAACCAACAAAATATGTCCGTAAATTTGACATTTTTTTAGTAAATGTATATTTTGACGTTTAACTATTTGTTGATTGTTATTTTAACAAAATATCATCAAATATATTAACAAAAATTAGTTATGTTAACAAATTTATTTAATCAAATTGAATAATTATTTTGTTGTTTTAACAATGCACTTTATTCAATATAACAATGAATTTTATTCAACTAATTGATGTTATCGATTCATTCTTCTTTTTAATTTTTTTATTTCATTACCATTTATATTTTCTAGAGTTAAAATTTTTTTAAAGTAGTAGCAGTTTTAGTATATATTTTTAAAAAATTTAAGTATTTGATAAAATATAAAAAAATAATGAAATTTAAAATTAAAAATTATAATACAACAAGTATCCAAAAATCAATTTTTAAAAAGCTTTCTTTTATAGGAAACTTTAATGTGTATAGAACTCATAAATTTATTTAAAAATTCAGCTTGTAATTGGATTACATTTTAAATTGTGCACAAAAACAATTTAGAATTCACACAATAATATACAATTCACATAAAATATAATTAACATCATTTCATAAATTCACTTAAACTAAAAATAAAAGCCCACTAATTATTTCACTTTCTTAAATTATCCAAAAATAAATATCTTAAATAAAAATCTTAAATTATTTGGTTAATGACGCCACGATACTAAAAGCACTCCAAATTACTTTCTACAGCAATACAAATTTTTAAAATAACACATTTTTATCAAATTAACTTTACTGCCGTTATTATAAATTTATTTAAATTAACAAATGGAATTTTGTTATTTAAATAACAAAAATTTGTCAAAACAACAATTGCTTTGTAAAGTCTTGAAAATGGTTGGTTTTTACAAAAGTTCACATCAACTTGAATAAAATGATTGTTGTTTCACCTATAAATTTTATTAGAAGTTAACAAAAATTGTATGTTGATTTCACTTACGACTTTTGGTTCAGTTTTTTTATTTAGAGTTGCATTTTTAGACCTATTTGTAAAATTTATCAGTGTTGGCATCGCTATTAAATGTTACACAAAACATATGTTACGAGTTACTTTTATGCCGTCAATTTCGCAATCGCTTTGGCACAGAAAATTTTGCAATATGTGTTTGAAGTTATTTTCTTTGTATTTGTTGATGTGTTTAAGAAAAATTTCACACTTTTGTATTTTTACAAGACTAAAATTTCTGACATGAATGCCGCAGCTAATAATTTGTTATACATTTCCAGGATTTTTGAAGTAAAATTTGCGGGATTTTTGATACCAAATTTTCGACTGGATTAGATTTTTTATATTTATTTAGTATTAAAAATCTCCGCGATTTTTTAACTAAAATTAAAGGAAAAAGAACCGGATTTTTGCTGCTGTTGAAAAACTATAAAAAATTAGAGAAAAAGCACTGCAAGCGAACATTTGGTATCCAATATGGTATTTAAAATTTCAGGGCTTGTTCCTGCGGAGCTTGAATAAATATAGAAAAATCGCTACGATTTTTGATGCAAAATTAGGTCATGTAGTGCTTTCTTTAAATTAATGATTTTCTATATTTTACACAGAAAAATTAAAAACGTAAGTCAAAAAGACGCGAATTATAAGAATTTTCCAAACTTGAAAACAGAATGTCTATTTGGATATAGGTTAAATTTGTGGCGATTTCTCATGAATTCCATAAAATATATAATAAAATAAACTTTTATTAACTTAATTATTTTGGGCTTAATTTAATATTTTTTGGCGTTAATATCATTTGGAGTTATTTAAATGTTTTTGGTAGTTTTCTCATTTCATGTTAAGGGATTATTTCATTCAATTTATCAGTTATTTCAGTATTTTTCTTTGGGTATAATTTAATTTGTTTTGGATTTTATTTCATTGGAAGTTATTTCTTTTTTTTCTTTCCACTTACACACAGAGAAAATTTTAGCTATTTGCCAACTGAAGTTCAGTTATTACGACTCAATTTCGGTAATTACGAATTTCAGTCGGTTGGTACAATTGAACATTAGTTTTTACAACAAAGTTCGGTTAATTCAACTGAAGTTATAAGTTGTTACCATTGAAATACACTATTCAATTCGGTTGGCACTTTATTTCTCTGTGTGCAGAAATTTATTCGCACGTTAACAATAAATTTTTGCATTATATCTATGAATTGTCACTGGAACTCGTTCATTGAATCTTTTCATTAAAATGATGAAGTTTTTTATAAAAATTAATGAAAAATTTCATTAAAAATAGTTTAATTTTAAGAAATTTTCTCTGTGTGGCGGTTATTTGATTACTTTCAATTTTGTAGCGCCGTATCTAAGTTATTCAGCTAAAATCGCATCTTAAATAAAAACTGGAAATGATTTTTAGCTTAATACAAATTTTACTTATAAATAAACTTTAATTTTATTGTTTTATATGCGCAATTACAAAAAACATAATGTGGTCATTATTATTACGTCATTGTTTTATTATAGCAAAATATATAGAGGGCTAGGAATTTCATGCAACCAAAAAAGGAAAATAGAAGCTTAAGATATGCATTTAAATCGAAATATTCATCAAAAAAATAAATAATATAAATAGAAAAAATAAAAAATATGCGCGTACAATTTTTGTATTTTTAAAAATATATTTAATACTCGAGCATACTCTAATATAAATGTCTAACAAATGACAACTAGATGCTATGTTCAGGGGGTTATTATGTAATTCGATTCGATTCGAAAAGAAATTCGATTCGAACAGAATTTTCACATTGCAAATAATGTAATAAAAAGTACTTTTTAATGGGTACACATTTTAAAAACGTGTAATCAATGTTCTAGTAAATGCGAAAAGTAAAAAAAAGTTGGACTTTCAAATACAGATATCATCTTACAAGAGTTTTAAGATTTCCGAATTCGAACAACAATTTTCGAATCGAATTACGTAATAACCCCTCAGGGTTACAAATGTTTTCTTTTGTTTATTTTGAATTAAAACGTAGTTTTTATTTTTAAAAAATATGCAATTAAATTGAAAGTATGCAACAAAAAACTCCATAAAATATGAATTTATATAAAAATATGCATTTCAAAAAAAAAATATGCAAAAATATACAACAGCAAATCGGTGCCATTTCGTTGCAAATCCTTTGATTCTGAAAGGTATTTGGTCGAAATCGATTTTGGCCGACTGACTACAAACATGCATTTGCATGAAATTCCTTGCCCTACTTATTATCCACAATCACATGCAAAACATATTTAAATTTTACTTTATAAAAGATGATTGCTTTTATTGTTCTATTTATTATAGAAATTTTGTTTGAAAATTAAATTTCCATTGTTTATCCCCACATATTGTAAAGTTCCTCAATGCGAATTTTATGCTTGTTTGATGTAGTTTTAAAGCAATTTTAGATTTTCATTTATAATGAAATGCATTGAAAGAAAAACCAGACTTATATGAAAAACCGAACTTAGAGTATAAAATTTCTTAAAATTTAAAATAGTATTTTTAATCAATACTGGCATTCGATAATTCATATCTAAAGTTGTTTTTAGATTTTATAAAGTTCTTTCCGACGTTTCTCAAGAAATATAAGAAAAGTTAGGTAAATTTTACATTAAGCCATCGAAATGTAGATATAACGAGGAATTCTAACGACTAACGTCACTATGTCCAAATAACGAAAAATACAGTTTTTGATCTATTCTGTTGGTTTTTTTTTTAGTAATTTTTAATACTCTTTCAGCCAACCTAATTCCAAACTAGACAAAGGTATAGAATATTATTTGTAATTAAGGTTTTCTGTTGCCCGCACTTTTTCGTTTCCCTGGAAAGCGGGACATTTTTTTTAAATTTCACGTATTCCCGCGCCATAAAAAATAAAATAATAAAACGTAAATTTGTTTTAAGTTTATAAAAAATGTTTTATTAAAAAGCGTAAAATAACTTGCTTACAAATACTAAAATACTAAAAACATCTGTTGTAATTGGTTAATTTTAGAGGGGTTTGGATTATTAACTATTAGCTTTTAAATGGAAATTCCGTAAAAAGATTTTTGTAATCAAGAATAAGTATTATTCTACAGATACAAATTCAAAAAACAAAAACATAGCATTTCATAAAAGAATATTTTAAAAAATAATGCATGTACTCGAGATATGAGATCGAAAATAATGCATAAAATTCAACACTCAAAGTATTTATTTTTTATTTTATTTTTAAACCCTTAAATACTTTTTTGTGACTCAGGAAATAATTCTTTGACAAACTTCTTTGACTCGCTACAAAGTCTATTTCTGACTTAATTAACTTAATGCCCTCTTATCGAAAACAGTCGTTTACTTTCTACTAAAGTTCGGTGAATAGTAAGAAGTGCGCTATACTACATTTATACTACAATCAAAAACTAGTAGTTTTTTAAAGCTATTTATCTAAGTCCATTCAAATTTTTAAACAAAAACTAAACGTTTTCAAAAATTACTAGTTTTTGGTTGTAGTATAAATGAGATATTTAATAAATATTCAGTATTTTGGATTTTTTATTATTTTGAAATATTTTTGGAGTTAGATTGAGAGCATGCATTTAAGTTACTAATATCTGCATTTGAAACTTTTTCAAATGTTTTCTCTTCTACAGCAGCACATTCCAATTTTGCCACTTTTTTATTTACCGGAAGTCCGCTATGAAATGCCCGGCAAAGCCGGAAATTATAATAACTGAAATTATAATACTGGGGCGGGTAATCCCCATATTTACACTGTTATGCATAAAGCTAAGAATTTCATGCACTTAAACAACGATAATATGAGCTATGCACTTAAATATGCACTTAAATGATGAGAAGTATGCAATTAAAACACATTTTTTTACGAATATCAAACTCTTACATTTAAAGGAATTGTTGTTATCCCATTAATTTCCTTTAGACTAAAGAAAAACCAATGAATTATAAAAACGCAAAATTTAAGCTAGTTTTAGAAAACGGAGAAAGTAACGGGGACATAAAGCAACCGGACAATGAAAATGAAAAAATCAAAATGGATACGTAGAGATGAAACTAGAAGAACCAACACCAAACCTTTTATAAAGATATAAACGCCTTATTAACACAGAATGCAATTCCATGAAACGTCTTTCTCGGGTTTCTGATTATATTTTCAAAATCTACAATTAGTAAAGGCTTATCTGAAATATAGTTGGCCTTACTCGTTCATTTTAGTGTATTTTAATCGTAACAACTTATAAATTCTGTTAGTACATCATTAGATTTCTGAATATTTTTAATGTTGCAACTAAAATTCAGTTGAATTATCCGAACTTTGTTGTGACAACCGAATGAAATTCGTAATAATCGAAATTGAGTCGTAGTAACCGAATTTCAGTTGGCAAATAGCAAAATTTTTCTCTGTGTTAAAATTTTTGATAATTTTTTACGCACTAACAAGGGGAGTTTCCCGATGAGTTCTCGTCACCTTTTTAATCTTCCTCGTATACATTTTTTGACAGTTAAAAGTTTAACTTGACAGCTAAAAGACTCATTTTGCAAGTTAGCAACAATTTTGCTAACAATGTACGAATGCAGAGTTGTTTAGAATAGTAAGCAGAGGAAATTGGGATTAACACTTAATCAAAGAGATTAAAAAATGTTTTAATTGACACGTTAAGTGCTTGATTAAGCAGTTAATTATATTTTTATTAAATTAACTTAACTTTTCTGTGTATATTCAATTTTACGTTACTTTTTATATAGTTTCATGCAGGGCTTGGAAAAAAAAATTACTTTTTTTTTTTGAAAAATCGTCAAATTAATTTGAAAAACTCGTCATAAAAATCGGGAGTTTTTTACATTTTTAATACTTTTTTCCTTTTAGTCAAAAGAAACGAGTTGCTTATACGTCTCTCTGAGCACTCAAAAAATATTAGTGTAATAAAAAATACTCAAAAATATTAATTTAATAAAAAATGGTTAAAAAAAAGATTTAATAAAACACACTAATTAACTAACAGGGCCCGCAATTTCGGAGCGTTGATAAATACAACTTTTAAACAACTCCAGAAAGTGAAAACTAAAATGTAACGGACACTAATGGAAAACATATCATTTTCAATTGTTGATTTACTTGAATAAACGTCACTACATTGCTAGGTCTGTCAAAAAAACAGAGTAGTATTTGGAATGTGACAAAGCCAATCGTGATAATATTTTGTTGTTGTTTTTGTTTTTCTTTGATATTTTAAATTTTGAATCACGCTACTAGACGATGACAAGAAGTTCTCATTGAGTTTGTGATTTAACATAACAAATATCTCTAGAAATTCTAATAACAAAGTCCCCTGAAGATTTCCTTGGGCAGGAATGAAATCCGGATAGGGACAAGCCTACAGTAGATTGTTTTTCACAATTTGTTAAATAAGTTTTGGGACTTTAGCACTTTTATTTACTATAAAAGAAAACACTAATTTGTTTTGAAAAAATATGAACCCTAAAATATCAATGGAAACAATTATCTCAACAATCTAAAAAGCTGTCTCTTAGTGAGGGATAATTTTTCAGACTCATGAAAGACTGAAAAATTATTAAAATTTATGAAGAAATACACAGCTCTTCTGGACTTTAATAGGATCAACTAAAAGATGCTAAGTTTTGCGCACTCTGTTTATGAGTATTTAATTCCTTCCTGGGCAGTTAATTCCTTTAGTTCGCAAAAACATATTCCACAAAATCCATGAAAAGTTTCATAAAAATACAAGAATTTCTTATGGGTTTTTAATAAAGAAAATCGTCATTTTGGAACCAAATATCGCTAAATAGTCATTTGGCAAAAATGACGATAAATCGTCAAATCTGGCAGCTGTGGTTACATGATACATATATCTAGTATGAATTTGTCAATGTTTTGCCACCGTTTAAAAAGTCATGAGGTTGGTAATTTTCCTGAAATTATCACTCTTTGATGCACCAAAACCATTGTTTGAACCACTTTTGTATTGAGTTCCGCATTCACATATCACAGATTTGTCATATTGCATCAATCGGCACTTCTTTTCCCGTAGGGTATATTTTTACTAATAATTTTCTGTGAGTGTAAAAAATCCACACTAACACTATGAAAGAATTACATGCATACATATAACAATTATATTTCTTAATGCATGTTAGAAAGTGTATGTATGTTAAGTTGTTTTTTTACATTTTATATCACAATAAGTAAATAATACTAAAAACAGAAAATTTTCCATTTTCATATAAATTTTCATTCATTCATACATAAATTTGTTCAGTCTCTGTGTGCATTCGAATGGAATATGCATGTGTATTTGTATTTAGATGAAGAATTAATGTTAATAACAAAACGTAAAACTCAAAAACAAACAAAAAAAAAAACTTTTTAATTTTGAATTATTTCTAACGTTAAATAATAAAATCGTCGCAGTACTCGTTGTAAAAACTCTTCCATATTTGCATTTTGCATCGGTACCCCACCGGATGTAAACATTATTTACATTCATTAAACAAAAAACAACAAAACTTCATCAAAACTTATGTACTGAAAGAAAACCACGAAAGTGAGAGTTTTTAAATAAAAAACAGGGGGAAAGAAGATTTATCTTAATATTTTCCTTTATTTAGTAATGGAAATTTTGTAAAAAATCTTCTTTAGAGCATTTTAATGGGTAAGGGATGTTTTTATTTTTTGTTCCTTTAATGATGAAATGAATGTATTGTAGCAAATAACACCATTTTGTGTAGAGAGGCAGCTTTTAAGGAAAAGCTTTTAAACTAGATTAATATAAGTTTTTGGTTAATGGAAAATACAACAATTTTGCATTAAAGCTTAGATAATTAAAACATTATTTTTATAGGGTGTGATGTCTTTGAATATCAAAATGTGCAACATCATGAGTAAAAAACACTTGCACTGGTTACATCACATGACAGGGACCGGTTCTTTAACATGGGATTGTCATAGGAAGAAATTAACTGTACTTTGTGATATGTCAAAGGGGTGTCGCAAAATAACAGGTTACAGGGCTAACGCAAAAACTCAGGTCAGGAATAATTTAAAAAATATGTGTAGTAGTAGTTTTCTTCAAAATCTTATGAAGAAACTAGAAGTTGTTCGGTTTGTTATCTTCAAGGCTGGATCGATGGGTATGGACCACACCAACATATGTTCCAAGTTTTAGCGAAATCAAATGCCGTTTTAAGGTCACTAAAAATTGCTATTTTATCGAATATTTCATATGAAAATTTACATACCAATAAAAAAAAAAAGTTTACATTACATTTGTAATGATTTATAATTATGTCCTTTATGACTTCTTCGTGAATTCTGAATCAACATTTTATTTTCTTTAAGATCCCAGCTAAACTTTGTATTACCCGGTAATAAGTTTGGGAATACGAAATCAGGTAACTGGTTACTTTTCTATTATAAACCCTATTATTTTTACAAGGCCGTGACCATCGAGCTAACTACTTACATCGGTAACATGTTACAGGCAAAGCGTTATAAATTTTTTTTTTATTTAAATCTTTAATTTTTAAATCGAATATTATTTATAATATAATATTATATTCATTTTTATTTACAAACGAAATAATAATTATGCCATAAGTAATGCAAGGGTAAGCAGTTACGGTATTACCAGGTAACGCGTTCCGTAATATCATCCTGCTACCTAGAATTGGCTGGGATATTCAATATATTACTTTAATCCATTTCCCAAATGCTTATAATAAAAATGAATGGCACACCCATTGTAGGAAGGATAACGTTATCCTGGGGATTTTACATAAAATAGGAGTTATTTTACCTTTTTCTTAATAACTTTTTAGATAATGAACCAACTTTAATACTAACATACGTTTTCGAAAAAATTTGATATATATAACGTTGTTTGGAAAAGTGGAAAATCTGCAGATTAAAATTTTTATAAAATAAAATATCCAACTGCAAAAATAAAATTATTTTAATTCGCATTATAGCGAAACCGTTATCTTATTAAAAAATTTTACAGTGGGAATGTTCAAGTCTTGTGAATGTTATAATTTCTGATATATCATGGGGCGCCAAGGATTAGTTGCAAAATCCATGACTGTCTTCTCTGCAATTTTTGAATATTTAAAGCACAGGCCATTCCCCACAGCTGAATGCCATATAATGATCGTACTGGTTGGATTAAAATTGATTGATTATTGATTGTAAAAATGGGCTTTGTATTGCAATTCAAGAGGTGAATGTGGACCTATAAGACACTGCAACTGAGCAGATTTCAATTTAATCTGAGTTATATTCGATTCTGGACCATGTAAGACTGCGATCTAGGTGAATCCCGAGATATTTGAAGTGACTATGCTCCGGGATACTGAGGTATTACTTTTATTCTCCGCTTTATTAAAAAATCGTCCAGTTCATAAATATGAGATTGTAGTTGTTCGGATGCAACCATCGGATCTTCGTTGATGCTCACAAATGCAGTATCGTCTGCAAAAGTAGTGTGAGTGCTTGGATTAGTTGGTATATCGGCTGTATAGATAATATATAGGAGCGGCCCTAATATACTACCTTGGGCGACACTAACAGAAATATTCCTCGAAGTAGAAAATTCTTCTTTTGATAGAACTTTGATAGTTCTGTCAGCAAATAACTTCTAAGAAGCTTATGTGTGTTCTCAGGTAATAGCTCTGATATTTTGAATATTAGACCATCGTGGTGGACTTTGTCGAAAGCCAGCGAAATGTCAATAAAGAGAGCAAAACAATATTGCTTGATCTCAAATGCCGAATTAATAACGGTGATTATTCCATGTACTTGATCAACGAATGTTACCGTGTCTCTCCCTAAACTTAATCCAAACTGGTGTTCAAGAATAATCCATTGATCATGAGATACAGAGTTATACTTCGAAGGAACAGTTTTTAATTTAGGACTCATTACTATTTCAGATATTTGCCATTAAGATGGATAAAAGCTAAATCCTAAAATGACATTAAATATGAACGATTTGTTCGATTTTCTTTGAAATTTCATAGGGCAAGAGATCGTGTCATTGATTACATGTGGACTGATACAAGAGTTTGTATCATTTGTGGTGAAGACCTTTTCCAAGTGATTAGCATAGGCATTTACATTCTCACTTCTATTTTTGGCCCAAGTGCAATTGTGGAGTCGTATTGGAGACTCATATGTAATAGGAGATTGAATTTTCCTCTCAGATTTCCACATGCTGTAATCCGTTTACCCGGTTGAATCTACGTTACTGAAATAGTTTTTGAGAGCAGACTCATTATTATCTTTCAACAAAGTCCGTAACCTAGTTTGACAGAGGTTTAGTTGGGCTTTTAGAGCCGGGGAAGAGCATTCTTGACTTTGCCTCCTGATTCTTCTCTTTACCCTAACAAGAGCCTGTGTGTTGTTGGGCGATTTAATAAACTTGACTTTTTCAGATTTGCTTGAATGAGGTGTGAAGTGATTAACAGCTGATTGGATGCCATCAGAGTTTCTCAATATGATACTTTGTAGTAAGTGAGAGCTCACATACATTCTGTATTTTAGGCAGTTTGTATTTCTATTTGAGCAGAAACTTGCGATAACATCCGCACTATTAGGTCAACTGAACAATTTAAGGAATGTTGGCGATTGGTCTGATGTCAGGGCCAGTAAAGGGCTCACTGACAATTGGTCACGAAACCACTCTAATTGGTGGGTTCCTTCAGACCGTTCATATTTTAACGAGTCATTGGGTTGGTCCTTTTAAATCGTTTCTGCTTCCACCGGTCACGGTATAGGTTCTTTCGAACTGGTCACTAAATAGGGTGTGGCATCCAATTGCCCCCTTTTTCCGTCAGGGTAATGAAAAAAATTATTGACTGCTCAGCGATATTTGTTAGCAATATTATACGTAAAACCAGGTTTAAGCAAACTCTAACGAATCAGACAAATTACATAATTTAATTTATTTAAATTTTTGTATCACATTCAAATTTTCGGTAATCTCTTTGTTTTTATACAGATAACTTTCATTCTAAAAAAGTCATTGAAATATGTGTAATAAACTACAAATTCGTAGTACATATTGTTAATTAATATATTTCAAAAATAACAATTAGTAATTTAGTGATATAAAGCAAATGTTATTGTTTTAATAAGGATTTAAGTTCAAAGCTTTTATTATTATTTATTTGACACTAAATGTCAAATACCATGTAAAGACTTAATATAAACAAATATTTCAATTCTATAATTTGCAGTTATTTACTGAAGACTTATTCATTTTCCATGCATTATCATATTATATACATGTGGGTAAGCGTGGATCAAATTCGGGCTATAAAAATTTTAAAATAATATAAAACAAATTTCGGCAAGTTCAAAGATTTTATATTTAAATTTAAAACTTTAGGTAGAAATCGAAATTTTACATCCGATATATTTTTACACTCACGAGGTACAGTGTAAAAATCGCTCCGCATATGTGAACGAAAAATCTTTGATATTTGGTATTCTTTACTTACAATGAAAAGGATAGAATAAGACAACAGGGGTGAAAATAGTTGCCGTCAAAATATCAACTAAAAGTTAAATTGGCAACTGTGGTAATGATTAATAAAAAAAACACTAAAAATTTAAAGGTTCGTAGGTAAATTTAGCTTAACGCAATGAAAAAATTAAATGTACGTTTAACATGACATATTTGCTTTGATTTGGTGAGTTAAATAAGTGATGTTTTTTTTACAATTAACACTACAAGACACGAAGAATGTTGAAGAAGGCCGTAGCTGTCCCGAAAATGCATTCCATTTGTGCTAGTGTCTTATAAAATTTTTTATGTTGTTGCTATTAGTCAAGGTAAATCATCACAAATAAATTTTATTTCTTCTTTAGATTTAGAAAAATTCTCATGAGCTTTTACCAAAGGAAAATAACATCTTACATACAATTTATAGATCAACAGTAAAAATTCACTAAATATTATATATTCAAAAGCTTGCCACCTTTGACAAAACTGTCTTACAACACAAAATCGGTCCACCCTACTTATTCGAGTTAATATGGAAATTTTTCAAAATCACTTTATTTAAGATAGAAATATGAAATATTTTAATATTATTTACATTATTTTAATAACTTTATTTTATAATCCTCCTTAGTATTTGTTCAGTTATATTATTATTATTATAATTACAAAACAATCTTCATAAGTTCAATGTGCACTTTTCATTGACTTTGACTTCGACAACGTCTTACTCAAGTTGTTGAAAATATTTTATACATTTTTATTAATACTCGTACTACTGGTGTTATTAATAGATACAATATTTATACTATTAAATAAATGAGGAAGAAAAAAAACATGACTGAAAACAAAAGTCTAATCGAAATATTTTGTATTTATAGAATATATATAACACTAATCGCTCATTTAACGGCGTACAAAACTTGGAATTTTGTTTGAAATACAAATTTGTTAATGAACATTATCAATTTGTTTAAAATACAAATTTGTTAATGAACATTATCATTTGTTAATGAACATTATCAATAGCCAGCAAAAACAGTGAAGACAAAGCATTAATAGAAACACTAAAACTGTTCACCCAGAAAACAGTCTCTGTTGTGGCCACCAAATTTGTTGACAATCGAATTCTAGCGGTTACGACAACTTTCTTAATATTAAATAATATTTTTAGTCGTGAAAGCGTATATTCAATTGTCTCATTCAATATTATATTCCACTTAAAAATTATTGCGTTCCACAAAATTTTATTGAAATTAATTTTTTTTTTTATTTTTCAAGTATTGAACCGTAGAATTTAGATTAATAGTCCACTATCCTACTCACTGCACTACAATTGCTTTTAATTTTCCTTAAATTATTGGATGTTTAAACAATTTAATATGTTATTTTAATTAAAAACAAAAAACTTTTTGCGTTTGTCTTTTCCGGCATTAAAACTCGAAAACTCGGAGTAATTGGCTGCCGTTCTGTACATTACACCACAAACACTTATAAATGTTGAGTTATAAATTTGAATTTAAATATTTTGTTAGTAAAACAAACATTGTCTAAAATTGCTTTGCCAATACCAATCATTAGTTCGCGTTTTTTGTAATTATATCAATGCAATCCACAATTCGACTGGTTCTACCAAAAGCCTAATTTAGTTGGATATTTTAATGGGAAACCCGTATTTGCAGTTACACTTTTGAGTATCTACAATTTTTTAATAAATTTGATAGTTGGTACAAATTGTTTCGCATTTTCACTAAAAAAATGGTTCCTTCCAATGTACACACCGAATTTTATTAAAATTTTTTATTGGAAATACCAACAATTGTATAATAGGATTGTTTTTTAGTTCCTGTTTAATTTTTTTTTTAATTGCCAGTACAGCATTTTTGCTTTAGCAATCGCTTTAAGGTAATTCCTGATGAAATAACGTCCTGTCAAATAAATGTTCATAGTTTTAAACGACTTCCAATCAATCTTTTTTCCTGGTGTTGAATTAAATGTTGTTGAAATTTGGGGTTTTCATCGGAGAATTTAATTTTGGTTTGTCATATTAAGGAAGTTGTTTTTTTTTTCATGACGATCAATGTAAACTAACATTGACCAATGATAATGATGCTCTTTTTCACTTGTTTTTATTTATTCTTTAATTAAAAAAAAAATCTTCTGAATGGTGTAACATATGAACTCTGTCATGTCAAGCTGACGCTCTACCCCTGTGGTATAGCTTCATATATGTATCGTACTTGATAGTTGACTTTAAGCAAACTTATTTTTCTTTGATATACCAACCCAGCAAAACTTCATATTACCCGGTAATAAGTTTGGGGAAAAGAAATGAAGGTCGGTAACTGGTTACTGTTCTATTACAAACGCCATTATTTTAACAATGCCCATTCTGGTAACACTTACAAAACACTTACACTGCGTTTCATAACTATAGTTACAAATGATTTTTCTTATTTTTTCTAATATAACACACATTTTTTAAAACTTATATTTGTTTTTAAGAGTGTGATAAATGATTTCTAATTGTGTAAAATTTAAGTGATTACTTAATTGATTTAAGAGAAACATTTTTGTAATAATATTTTGTTAGCGTTTCATAACTATAGTCCGTTCGATTACTTTCCCAGTAAAGTCCAGTAAAAATTACTCAGTAACAAAATTACAGAGAGTAAGACAAATTTACAAAAAAGTAAACGAACGGAAAATTTGTAAAATATATAAAACAGCTGATTTTAAATACCAAATATTAAAAAAAAAATCAACTGGTCGTTATGGAAAAGATAAAAGTTAATTAAATAGTCGACCAGAAATAATTTAGAATGTTTTTTAACTTCTTCCATTGTTAATTCTTTAATATTTTTCACTTTAAATCCATAAACAATTATAATTTAATTTAATATTTGTTTTTGTTCACTAAAAATACAATCATATTTTTTCAATCATATGTTTTTTTCGTCTTACAAATTCTTACTGTCAAAAATTTATCCAGTAAAAACTTGTAAGTTCTTTGGCATCAAACTGTCACTTTACTCTCTCTATTTTCTATTTTCTTACTAAATATTTGTGTAACCGAACACCTTGCAGTAAAAACTTGTACAAATTCAGTAAAAAATTTTCGTGGTTTTAGAAGCAGCATAAAACAAATGCGCTGATGTAAGTGCTTACTATAACATAATACTGAGAAGCAGCAAAGGAAACGAATAATTTTCGTATATAAATAACCAAACAAAAATTGTGTGCCCTCTGTTTTCCCTTACAAGGATGTAGGTTGTAAACAGCTTACTATAATCCCTTATAAGGATGCAGGTTGTAATGCAGAAAGTTTCATATCGTGTATTATAAACGATCTGTACCAATCTTCCCGAGTGATTTCCGATTGTGTTTGTTGTTTTCGAGTGTGTAATAAACAATAATTAGTCATTTAACTGTTTCTGAAGAGCTAGCACGTGGAGCGGTAAAATAAATTAAATGATTATAATATATGTCAAAAATTTTAACAACAATAGAATTTAGAAGTAGAATTTTAGGTAAAATAAATTGATTATGGTATATTCATGTTGTTACTTTTAATCGTAATAATATAGACATGAAATATGATGTTACTGCAAGCCCTGAAATCACAGCTTTTTATAAGCGCTAAAATCAGCGCTTACTTTGCCAAAAAGTAATGCTTCCAGGTGGGAATTCGCCATATAAAAATCATAGCATATGTAAGCAGTTTTGTAAGGGATTCTTTTAGGCTTACTCCCTTACAAACCTGCTTGCATGTAAGCAGCGTTTTTTACTGGGAATTTGTACAAATTTTTGCGTAAGCGAACAAACTTAATAATTACTTATAACGGTAAACAATCAAATATAGCAAATAAAGAGAAATTAAAGAATTATTTTTGTTTATCATGCAATTTTATTCAGATTACAATATAATGCCGAGTGGTTCGTAACTAAGGGCAATTTTCAGCATATTTAAAAAGTGCCTTAAGTTTTCAGGGAATTACTAGAAAAATTAACCGTTCACATGTGGCTGTCACAAATGTTGCAAATAATCTGAGTGCTTATGGTAAAAATAACTCAGGCGGTCCAAATAAAAAGATTTCTGCTCGGGATCGGCTTAAAATAAAGAACTGTGCCCGCAACACAATGAAGAGTCTCAATCAGATATTCGATGAATGTAAATGTGTCCACATAAACCATAAGTAGGCTCTTAAAGAATTCCCAGAGAATTACTCGCCAAAAGCTGATACCTGTGCCAAGGCTTGTTGGGCAGTTTTGTAGCGGGGTAAACGCTACAAAACTGCTAAACTTGAATTTGCTAAAAGGAATTTACAAACCTACTGGAGAAAGGAAATTCAATAATCGCTGCTGTTGGTAGGACTGTCTAAACATAAATTTCTTTTAAAGGTGATTTTTTCTGATAGAAAAAATGTCAATCTTGATGGTCCAGATGGTTTTAACAGCTATTGGAGAGACCTACTTAAGGAACCAAGAAATTTCTCAAAAATAAATTTCGGAGGCGGAACCTTAATGGCTTGGGGCGTTTTTGTTTCGACGGTATAGTTGATTTGAAATTTCCAAGCACCAAAATGAATTCTTTTGAGTACATTACCGTATTAGAAGAGAAATTGGTGAAATTTATTGAAAATAGCAACGAAAAGGATTAATTTTTCAACAAGACTATGCTTCAGTACATGTAAGTCATCAGACTATGGAATGGCTATGATCAAATACTATAATAGTATTGGAATAGCCCGCATAATCTCCGGATAAAGATTACGCAAAAAACCATCAATATAAAAGCGTTTTTCATCTAAAAGAAGCAGTTATTGATGCGTCGATATCTATAACGGAATAACTATGAATAAATCTGGTAGACAGTATGTCTGATCGAATTTTCGAGTTGATTCAAAAAATAAAAATAGATCTCTCGCATTATTAAAACTGCTGCTTTAAAATATTTTTTTTTAAACTTTTGTAAGTTTTGATATATTAAGTTTAGTGTATTTAAAGTTATGAAATATTAAGTGATTTTTTTTATTTCTTTTTTTGTTTTGCAACGCATTGTAAGTTTTGCAACTCCGATAAAGTTTTTTTTTTTTGAAAATTTAATTTTTTATATTGGGTATTAAACTAAAATTTTAACATTTTTAACTAAAAATTGTATACATGAAATTTTTTATAAGTTTTTCGTGGAAAAATAAACTTTTTGTAATAACGAGGAAATATTTTACTTTTCTATTACAAACCCTATTATTTTACCAAGGGCATGTCCATCGAGGCCAACTACTTACATCGGTAACATGTTAGTCCTCACTTACAGCTAAAGAGTTATGAAAAACTTTTTCTATAATTTTCTATAATTTTTAGATCGAATATTATTTGCAAATTTGTAGAAAAAATTTACTAATTATACCACAAAAACATTTAAACATGTGAATTTGGTGAGTTGTAAAAGCAAGGAGTACCAAACAAGGAGTTAAACTTAGGTAACCAGGTAACATGTTCCGTAATACCAACCTATTACCGAGGTTTTTGCTGGGATAATCAAAAAAATGCATGCATGTATAATTTTGTTTAAAATAAAGTTATATTTTATTTAGCAGGAAATTTACCTCTCTAAAGCTTTGATATATGCTTTTTTCAAGCAACTTTTTAAGGGTTTACTAAAAATGTTTTAAAAAATTTTCTTTAATGAAAAATTAATTAAATATAATATATACACTCACAATATTTTTTCCGTAAAGACTACTGAATATACACATTAAATAAATAGAAAATCAGTTAAAAAAAACGACTACTTATTTTTCGTTTAAAACAATTGTATTTTCTAGTTTATTTTCAACTGTTAAAAAATTAATTGACAAAATCGGTAAAAACAATAGATTTTTTCAACATAATATAATAACTTTTTGTTTTAATTATAAAATTTTAACTGAATATTTTAACTATTACCGAAAGTCCGTTTTTTTTTTTTGTTTTTTGAATAACAGACAGAAAAGTTAAAAATTATACTTCTTTGGTAATTTAACTACATATTCATATTATTGAAACGACTTTTCAGATTAAGTTCTTAAATAATTGTTGAACTTTTATGGAAAAGTTCTTGTGAGTGTACCCCTTTAGGAATATAAAAAAATAAACAATTTTGGCACAAAATGGTTTTAAAATTGCTAAATAAAATTTACGGAATTAACTTTTCTAAGATTATTTCATATATAAATATTAAAATCATTTTGTAACAAAGTCAATATTTTAGGAATAATTGTTCTGTGTGAAATGTTGTATTAAAACTAAAAAAAATTTATTTTACCACAAAAAAATAAAAAATAGTTGTAAAAAAATAAATTATTTGCATTTCCATGATTCGAACCCGGAACCCTCTAATCGCTAGGCTAACACACTTCCATGCAACCCGCATACACAATTCTAAAATCTTGTCACTCGTAAAAAGGAATTCATTTCTTGTTGATGTAGTGAAATAAATGATTAATTTGGAAATTGTTAAATTTATTTTTGGTGAGTATTTGATGTGATAATGAAACTATTTGTTATCTAACATTAAAAATGCGAATTAACATCCTTTCACTTTGTCCTCTATTTTAATTAACCGTGTAAAACAAGGTCGAACTGTTTATTTAAAGTGTATGTTAGAGTGGTCCAAAAAAGATGAAAGTTCGATTTTGCGATCTCCACAAGGTTGCCCCTTAATGTCTAAAAACTCCATGTTCCAAGTTTCAGCTAAATTCGTTAACATTTAAAGCTGCCAGAAAAATTTATCTTTTAAGAATTTGTAATTTGTCTCTAGAAGAAATTATCACAAATTTTATGGTTGACATTAAATTTAATTCTTTCTTAATCTGCGCAATGTACCCTAACAAAATATTTCAATCTAGTCTAAATTTATGTGCAGAAAAATAATATAAAATCAAAATTCAAAAAAAAGTGTTAAAGTTATTTGCGGTTTTTTAAAAAATTATACGTTTGTTATAAATTATTATAAAAAATAGAAACTTTTGTTAAAATTTTCTGAAAAGATGTAAGCAAAAATACAACTTGCTTACGTCGTATATGAAGAAATTTCTCAAATCAGAGCTTAATTTTAATGAAGATAGGGAATCTGCAATCGAAATTAAAAAGAAGTTAGTGGATTTTAAATTATTTGCGTTTTTTTAAGGATTCCAAAAAAAAATCAATTTTTTGTGGTATTTTTCTAATTACCTGAAAACGATGTCATTTAAAAATCCAAATCGTTATAGTTGTGCAATCTATTTGCCAATTACTTTCATCGTATATAGTTTTGTTTTTAATTTTAGGAAGGATAACAGTTGAACTTAAATTTTGGCTTTTTTCCCCTTTTCGATAATATTTAGCTTATTAATATTTATTAGTTTATAAAAATGTTATCTTACATAGAGGACATTCCACAGTTATATATCCATGCAAAAAATAATTTTCACAGCTCTAATTATATGAAAACCACTTGGTCAAAGGTGAACACTTTTTTGTATGTAATTTTCCATTTTCGATACTACGATTTAAATTTGAATGTCATATTCGTAATGGACTCCCAAAAATATATAAGATTTCATGTGTCACGATCATCATTTTTGTCATTATTATTTATTTTCAAAATAATAGAACAAGTACTATGTTGAAACTTCAATTTCAATCTGCGGCCTCTAAACAAAACTTTTTTCGAGATTTTTTTTGGCAGACCATATTAATTTTTGTTTAAAGTGTTTTGCAACCGTCAGATAATGACAATCGTAATTCATTTTTAGTTAATTACTGTAGAATATTACTTTAGTTAGTCTCTTTACAGGAAGAAGAAGAAGAAAACATTTTTATTGAAAATTTTTTTACGGGCACAAGGGATACACCAGTGGTTAATTTATGTGTCAATTGAACAAAGTATTTTATATTGTTAATTTGCTCTATATGAAAAACTTTTTTATTTTTTGGTGTCGTATTGGTATTCGAACTCACTGCCTTAGCATCAAGCTATGCATCGTAATTTCACCTCTTAACGAGTTGAGCCACGGTCGACACAGCGATGACTGTGGCTAAAGTGGAGTTTTGTCACACTATGTACACACAAGTATTGTTTCGATCAGAAGAGACAGAATTAACTAATACCAATGCACAATTCATTTCTCACCTAGAATGCTTCTTCTTCTTAATCCTATCTCTTTTTCACAAGTAATTATCACGTTTTATGATGCGCTTTATTCACATACAATAGTTGGATACCAAATGTAGGTTAGAGATTGAGTCGCCGTTACGCAAGTTTCTTCAAATTTCATGTTAGAAAGTGTTTTGCAACCGTCAGATAATGACAATCGTAATTAATTACTGTAGAATATTACTTTAGTTAGTGTCTTTACATGAAGAAGAAGAAGAAAACATTTTTATTGAAAAATTTACGGACACAAGGGATACACCATTTTCATAATGGCATATTTTAAGGGTTTGGTAGCTCTCGAATTCCAACTTTTTTTTTGGACCACCTTAGTGTATATATATTAGAGTACCCATGCAATATATGAAAATTGCAGAGTTGTTTCTTTTCTCGCTCCCCGCGCATTTTATGACAGATTGGTTGTAAAAAATAAAAACTGCAAAAAACTGGAATTCTATCGCGCAATCCGGCCATGCCGTTTGACCTGAAAAATTAACTAAAAACAGTTAATACACACAGAAAACAATTTAGCTATTTGCCAACTGAAATTCGGTTACTCCGATACAAATTCGGTTACTACGAATTTCAGACGGTTGGCACACATTATCATTAGCTTTCACAACAAAGTTTGGTTACTTCAACTGAATTTTAGTTGCAACACCCAAAATATTTGGAAATCTAATGTAAATATCGTTGCACTAACTGAATTCATAAGTTGTTACAATTTACATACACTTTTCAATTCGGTTGACACTTTATTTCTCTGTGTGTAGATTTATTTGTTGTTCTTTAACTTTTTATCATGCAAATTAACACAGCAATTATTTTTCTCATAAATACTTTTGTCGTACATATGAAAAATTATGATGTTTTTCGGCATCAAACTTTTGGAAAAACAAATTTTTGAACGGCTCTTAATTTTTATGATACGATACATTGGTTTGCTACACATTATCTAACAGAGTATTATTAACTACAGTTTTAGAAAAAGTTTGTTTTTTAAAATATATCGTTTACTCCACGACGAAATGACGAATGTTCTGTTGTGTACTGTGGAATGGTATGTAAATATTTTTTTTAGACATTTTTAAATATAATAATTATGTTTGCTACATTAAATAAGTATTTCTTATTACTTCATCTTGAAAATTTGTGTTGTGTTTGTTATTTAAAACAAACTGACTAAAAACTGTATTTGAAAAACTTACCTTTAAATAAAAATAAGCCATCAAAAATAGGCTCAACATTACACTGAAAAATAGGCTCAACAATTCTCGCAACAATACACTGAGAGAATTATCTGCATGATATCAATACATTTTTGCATTAGATCTATAAAGTGTCACTGGAACTTGTCTCTTGAAACTTTTCATTAAATTGATGCAGTTTCCTACAAAATTTTATGAAAAACTTTATATTATTTATTAAAAATTTTATACGACTAATGAAAAGCTTCATTGACAGTAGTTTTATTAAAGCTATGAAGCTTTTGCATAACGTTAAAGAAATTTTTCATTGATATTGTGAAGAAATCTTTTTTAGTTTTGTCATTAAAACTCGTCCAAGGAATTCTTTCTGTGTACATTGGTTGACAATGTCGCAAAGGTAATGTGTAACTATTATTTTGTGTATTTTCATCTGCAAGATGGTAATGGGTATCCATGATGTTGCCCCTTTTTGTAAACGATAGGGAAATGAGTACCTATTACTTTTGGAACATCGCGAATAAAAGTAATGTTGCGAGTAAATAGTCTGCACTGAAAAAATTATCTGCATGATATCAATGAATTTTTGTATTAGATATATGTAATATTAATAAAACTCGTCCATTGAAACTTTTCATTAAATGAATGCAGATATGCATTAAATGTAATGAAACATTTCATTTTATTTACAAAAAATTTCATACAACCAAAGAAAAAGTGTCATTAAGAGTAGTTTTATTAAAGCGATGAATATTTTTTATAAATTTTAAGAAGTTTTTCATTCATCTTGTGAAGAAAACTTCTTTCTTTTTTGTTCATAAATCACTTTATTTTTGTGTGATGGGCAACTAAAAATTTTGTAATTTTTGGTTATAAAAAGCGTAAAAAAATTATTTTACAAATCGTGGTACGCAGTTTTTGTTTATTTTGAATTTCACACAATAAAAACACCTTTTTATTCAAATCGACGGTGTTAAAAATATTGTGAAATTCTTTCATATGATTTTCAAAAGGAGAGTTTTTCATACGTTGGGGAAAGAATTTACCAATTTTTAGGATTAAAATATGTTTAAAATTAAAAAAATTGTAAGAAAATTTTGCAAAATTTTATATTAAAATAGGAAACTTATAAAAAAAAAATTGTCTGTTCATCTTGACCGAGGGATCATCAAGTTCGTATTATTTTTTTATAGAGTTTTTGAATTAAAAAAAAAATACAAAAATAGAGTCACAAACTTTTTCCTATTATCATAAAAATGGTTAATTGAATCAATTATAAAAAAAAAATTAGTGTACAATTATTAAAATGACCTACACACAGAAAACTAAATAGCCAACCGAATTAAATTTATTTATGTAGCTACAACCAACCAGTAAGTTCAGTTAATATAGTCATATTTAAATGAGACTTTTAAATATTTTGTGCGCTTCAACTAAATTTTAATTGTATTAGCTCAGTTTTGTTGTGAAAATCGACCCTTAGTTGTGACAGTCGATTTTGAATGAATTTATCTAACTAATGGCGTCCAAAAAAATTTTGAATTATTCAAATCAATTCAATTTTTTAATAAATTGAAATAAGTATTAATTAAATTGTAAATAATATTGTAAAATATTTTAAAATTAGTTTTAAACATTAGTTTTGCAGGAACTCTTCGCAGGCCCCTTGCAATACTCCTACGGATCCCCATTTGGAAAACGTTGCTCTATTAGCTGATGTGTAGCAAAGAAATGTATCGCCTCACAAAAATTGAGAGCAGTTAAAATTTGTTTTCCAAAATTTTTATTTTGTTAACGAAAAACATTACGATTTTTAATATGTACGTCAAAAATTTCTATGAGAAAAATAACTATTGTTTTATAAAAATAAATCACTATATCACTTTTTAACGAAACCCCATTATTTAAAAATTTTAGAACAATAAAGCTAGTAACCATTTTTAGTCCATTTTTGCAAGTCAAAACGGGCGGCATGGCCGGTTTGCGCGTAAAAGTCCAGATTTCTTGCAGATCTTATTTTTTACACCCAATATATCATAAAATGAGCGGGGGGCCAGAAATAAAACAACTTTTCTTTTTTTGGGTACTCTTATGGAAAAATTAAAACATTTCATGCATGCTGCATTAAATGCTTTTATATAAACTTTTGTTTTTATTGCTTACGGATTAAATGATTAAAAATTGTTGAAACTCTGTCTATGTATTATGTGTGATAACTAAATAGTCATAGTAGTAGTTAATATGTGATGGAATTTTATTATTTTTTGTTTGTTTGTTGTTGCTATTGTTGATTTAATTTAGTTTATAAAATCACAATGATGCATAGAGATTATCAGTATTTTATAACAAAGCAGAAACCTAAAATGATAATCACTTCTGATGATGACAATTGATTGATTAAAAATTCTTAAAATAACAAAAGTTTTTTTATATTTATAATATTTATTTTATATTTTTAAAAGTAGCAGTGTAGAACTGTGTTGTAGCTAAACAAAAAAAAAAAAGTAAAGTAAAAGCTCCATTAGTCTTGCCGTTCCGTGTTTTGTTAATGGTTTATGTGAGGTGCTTTTTTGAAAAAACGCACTATCCATAAACCAAAAGCAAAACAGCTGATTCGTTACGGCACGAAACGGTAAGACTAATTGAACCTTAAGTGTGAGTATTGCGAAATGAGTTTGCTATTATGAAAAACCCATTCAAACTGTAATCATATGTACACCCAGAATATAGATTATGTCGTGGCAACCGTATATGTAGTCAACCGACTGGTTCGGTTGTAGCTACCGAATTTTTTTAGTAACTAGCATATAAATAAAAATAAATAAATAAATAAATTCAGTTGTGGTGGCAGAATTTCTGTAGTTTCAATAGAATAATTGTTATCACTACCGAAAAACTCGATCGCAGCAACCGAAGCATTCGATTGGCAACAAATACAGTAGCCACTACCGAGTCGGTTTTCTGGGAGTATTGGCCGTGTATTATATCAAAATTCTTTAAATCGACATTGCACTTGGCCGGATAATCTTTTATATTTTTTTTTTTGAAAAAATATTATTTGAATTTACTCTTTTTCCGAGAGTATTTTGAACTTTTTTTTTTACCAAAAATAAGTCATAATTGGTTGAAAATAATATTCCGAGTTTACTGTTCCTTTAATCTTAGGATTTATCTATACAAAAGTTTTTTTTAGCTCGGAGTATTTCGTAAGGAAAATATTTGTAAAAGTAAAAGGCGGATTCAATAAGCGGGATGTTTTTTTAAGAAACTGCTGAATTGCTTATAAAATATTTACAAGGGAGCTTTTGAGGGCAGCTGAATACAAAATTCAAAGATCCAATTTGGTGATCGATTTCTCATTAAATAGTTAATTTGGGACAATGTTGGGGCGCTGAATACGAATTAGACATCAGATTTGAATATCAATTTTTTAAAACAGTAATCAGATCTTTTTTAAATTTATTTAACTAGATACGAATAAGATATGAAATATTATTACTTCGTATTACGAATAAGATATGAAATATTTAAAGCTTAAAATGGTTGATGATTTTTTTAAAACCGCAGTTTTGTTATAAAATTCTTCATCTGGAAGTTTCTAAAGTTGACGTTTCTAAAGCTGGATCTTTACATAGTTTTCTAATAAGTCAAGAAAATAACTAAGTGACCTCTGTTGGAGTTATTTGCCATTTAATTTTTAATGTTTGAGGGATGCCGACGTTTGTATCTTATTATAAAACCTAGCGACTTCAAATAGCCCCAATGCAGTCAAGTCGATCTGCAAATCACCAAAACTAGAAAATAGTCGACCGGGAAATATCCCGCTCTGAAATTCCGACATATTCTCTAAACCCAATTGAAAAATGTTCGTCAACAGAAACGAATACCATTGCATTCCGAGGGAATTTACTATGTGTACTTCTTGTAGGTAACATACAATTTTAAGCTGTGAGAAGTCTGCCATCGTTATGAAATGCCTCATATATACGTAGAGAAAAAATATGGTTGCAATATGATTGCGCCCAAATAACTATGTTTCCTATTGCCATAAATGGTTGTTTGAATTAAATTATTGTTGTAATAATTTCATTTCATCAATAATATAGTTCCGTTAATCATGTTATAGTAAAAATCTTTCTTTCTTAAATTTGGTGTCAGCACTAGTTATCTTTGTTTGGCGAAGGCGTTTTTATAAGCAGTCAAGCTTACGCGCTACTAATTATTTTATTACAAATATAATGTCTTTTCGACAACTTCTTATTTTTCAATTATTAATAAGTGTAAGGAAAAGCCTTGTTTTTTTAAGAACTTGTAGCCACTTATTTTTCTAGTTGCTTATAAGTAAACAAATAAATAATTATTAATTATTTTGGTAACCAATTATATTTTAATTTTTTTTTTTTGTTATGCACCGGGTAAGCGAATGTACAAATTTTGTGCGTTTTTAAATGAAGAAAATATGTAAAACTATTTACAAATACGACCTCGTCGAACAAAAATAATAATTTTTTACGCCAAATTATATGCAGTTGGCCCTAATACTACTGCTTATTATTTAGATACAGGTAATGAGAGCCCATTATTGAGATTATCCAGGTATTTATTTCATATTCCTCTCTCTAACTACAGCCATATTATAGTTGCGCCAACTATAAGATGATCAGTCTGTTTTCATTATAAGCGTCTTCGTTCTTTTAGTGTCACTCTTGTTTGAGATTTTGTAAAAAGAAGTTTTAAGAAATAGTCAGCCGCAACAAATTGAATAATATTAAACAAAAAGACATTAAGTCTCAACCCGGTATACCCTAAAAGTCCAGGCAAAAGTTAAATTGCCATGCACACCTTGAATAAAGTTATTGTTTTTTATATGTAAAAAGTGATTTATGTTTTAATTGTTTGCTCTCGCGAAAGTTACGAAACGCAGAATCAAACACAATTTCAGTATGTGTAAAGTAAATCAAATCAACTTTACTCTTTAGAATTCAGATTATGGCTGACTTGATAAAGAAAAAACACAAATTGATAAAATCTTAAAGCCTTAAGCTTATTTTAGTAAAAACTTAAAATTATTATAAATAAAAGCAACAATAAATAATTTCATTATATCTAAAAAATTTTATTAATATTAAGAAATCTTTCATAAAATTTCATAGTTTCATAAAAAATTCATTCGATTTCATAAACTATCATACATTTTTCGAAATTTTCATTATAGCTATGAAATTATTTCAAAGACGTAATTTTTTTATTTTTTAATAAAATTTCATAACTTCATTAATTTGTATACATTTAAAACTTTAGTTTTAAGATTTAATTTTCAAGTACTCAACATATTTTATAAAGTGCTTTATTATTCCAATGAAGGGTTTTATTATTTTTGAACTTCTATAAAAATTTTTAAAAAACATATGAAGCGGTTCATTAGTTTAGTTCCAATGCATTTTTCAAGACATTCAGGAAGAGTTTTATTAATTCGAAGAACTTCTTAATATAAAACAAATTTATGAAACTGCAGTTTCATGAATTCTATAAACGCTTTATTGTCGAAAAGATTCATTTTTTTATGAAGAGTTTCATTAATTCTACAAACATTTCATAAACATTAACTTTAATGAAACCTTTGAAATATGTTTCATAGATTCTATAAAAACTTTCTATGGGCGAGTTCCAGTGGCAACTTTCATTAAAGCTATGAAAGAATTCATTGCTGAAGTGAAGATAATTCTCTCAGTGTAGATACAAGATAAATATGAATTAGTTATGAAAGCATTTAATAAAAACGTTTTGATAAGAAAGTTTATCGTAACTCTCAAAAAAATATTTCTACAGCAATAATATTATGATTCTAAATGGCGATGAAATCGTCTTTCTTAATCAGATTATGATCAGCCAGAATCATATGAATGATAATTAGGATAATAATATTATAATTTCGTATCCGCAATCATGTTCAATCATAATTTTTCTCTGCGTGTAGGGCTCATATATTGTGATAATTCATAAAAATTTCCAGATCCATAATATTATAAGATTGGGATCTAATTGGAAACATTATTTGGTAATATAATTATCATATTATGATACAGAAACAGATAAGAGAATGGTTGTCGTAACCATAGTAGCACACTAATCTTTCACATTTTTATCTTGAACTGCGGTGTTCAAAAACAAATTTAAAAAGCATTTCAAATCATTTCTAAGCTAAATTCGATAAAATTGCTTTAATAAACAATATTATCTTAAAATATCTTTTTAAAACTTGTGTAAATAAAGAAATTTTAAATTTGGTTCGACCCTAGTTTAATGTTTAAACTTTAGACCTATTTGAAGATGACATTTCTGCTTTTTGCTTGGTGTTTATCTGCATTTTGAACATTATTGAGAACAATTTTCCCTCAATCAAAAGAAGTTAATTTGTTTTTTCAATAAATAATGGATACGCTATATTTGATCAATTCAATTCAATTTTATGTTTTTAGTTCAAAGTAATGTTAAAATGTAAAACTAACTACACTGTGAGAATTGTCTGCATGATATGATTGAATTTTTGCATTAGATCTAAGAAGTGTTACTGGAACTCATGAATTAAAACTTTTCATTAACTTGATTCAGTTTTTCATAATATTTTATGAAACAAAAAATACAGTAGTCCCCGCTTAAATGCATAATCCAAAGTTTTCTGCTCATTTCAGCGGGGAATCATTTATCCAAATACTCGGATAATTGGGCAGTACCGCATTTAGGAAAATATCGCATAAATGCGTAAAAAATATATTTAACAAATTTATTTCTTTAATACAAAGTTTTATTTTAAAAGTTTTGCTTAAAAAGATTAAAGTAATTTTTTGAGTTTTAACTAAAATAAGTTAAGTTTTTATCGTAATGTTTGCTAAAACGCATTTAAGCCATAACTTTCGTTCTTACTTTACTAATTTAACTCAGCCTAAGGGAACCATTTAAACCATGCGTTTTGTATAAAATATATTGTTGACAGCACTTTTTGCGCATCTAAACGGGGAATGCACTTAAGCGGGGCGCGTGATTACCTGAATATGATTAATGATTACCCAAACATAATGAGTTATTTTCGTCTTTTCTTGCAAGTTTAGACAACAGCTTTAAATCTTAAAGCTTTTTTATTTGGCAGGGTTGCCAGTCTAACTGTTACCATTACTGCTAATGTTACCTTTACTGGGAACGATTTGGGATTCCGGTGTGTATACTAATATTTAAAAAACATATTCTATGTGACTGTTTTGTTATAAGATTTTACATTTCATTGTACCTGTATGTTTGGTTTAAGAATTTTGTATGTGTTGTTGATCCTTTAAAAATGCGTTTAATTTTGAATTCTCAGGTTTGAGATCATAATTAATATTCAAAACACTAATTTTTAATAAATGTAAGAGAAAGATGAAAAAAATCTTGTAAGGATCTGTGCTAGAGGAAGTGTCGCACTTTTGACCTAAGCGACTGGTCATTGATTGAGGTACTCGTATCTATAATTTTTTTTATCATGTTTGATAAAAATATTGGTTTTACAAAATAAAAGATGTATGCCAATAAAAATGTTGAGTAAAAGAATAATTTAAATGATGATTTTATTGCAGGTAAAAATGTATTCAAATAACCAGTTTTATTCTATTTCCTTTGACTGGTTTACACACTAGTGTTTTATGAATGCGGCAGTAAATGATGCAGATATTGCATTCTGGCCATTTTAGATGTTGATGCAGTATCATATTCCCAAAGTTTAATCACAATTATTAATTTTACAAAAATATATATTTACTCGATCGGTTAACCGTTACTTGATTAATCGATGAATTTAAATCAAACAATTGTTCGAGTAAATTAAAATTACCAATTTCGAGTAACGAATAACTCTAACAAAATACGTTCTATTTCAGTTTATATTTTATAAAAAATAAATTAAATTGTCTCGTATTTTTTAAAAATTATTTTTTTTGTGAGATTTTATTTGTTCGGTTTTAGATCATGACAAATTTTTCTCTAAATTAACAGAAAAATTATAATTTTTTTATATGATAATTTACTTTGACTATTAGAAAAAAAACACAGAAAAAGTTATTAGACACTAGCATGAATGGAATGCATTTTCTGACCCACTACGGTCTTCATCAACATTCTTCGTGCCATTTAGTGTTAATCGTAAATATCATCTATTTAACTCACATGTTAAAGAAATTGGGTAACTTTAAATCCCTCATTACTCTGTGTGTTGAGTTAGAATGAAATTTACCACGAACGATTTCTATTTATAGTGTGTTTGTTTTTTCTCTAGTCATTATCATATTTGCCAGTTTAACTTTCAGTTAAAACTTTAAATGGCAGTTCTTTTCTCTAATGTCATCATATACTATCCTTCTACATTAGCAAAGCATATCAACAAACATTAAAGATTTTTCATTATTCAGTGTTATTGTATTTTTTTATAAAAATACAATAACACTGAACAACAAAATACGTGTTTTCGTTTTCTTTCTTTCAAATTCTATACAAATTTTAAATCGAAAACTTGAAAAAAAAAACAAAAATACGCGTTTTTGGGCTCAATATGAACCTAGTATATAAAGCAATATTTAATTTAAATATTATATTAGTGTAGTAATTTTCTTTGGAGAAAAAACGTTCGGCACCGAGACCACTGCCTAAAATAATACATTTTTAGCAACTTCATAAAATATTTTAAAAATATCCTTAAACAATTACAGGAAGGGTCGAAACTATAAAAAAATTTAACACCAAAACTTCTGATTTCCAGAAATTAAGCAATATTTTTCAGTACATATCTAAATATTATACAAACAAAAAATCGAAACAATCGCAAAATTATAAGATTTAAATTGTACTTAATTTATCATAATTTTTTGGCGTTGCATCACGTATTGGGCCGTTCACTATTTTCTTTCATTCGGATTTACATATATTCAACATAATCAGATATATTCCAAATTTATGTGATTTTTATTTTATATTTTTCTAAGGCATAGACTACTATGCCATACTATTTTATATATTTGCAAAAAATTCTAAAAGTTATATCCTTAATCTTTTTTTAAAGTTTAACTTTATAAAAACGAAAGAAAACAAAGTAAAACACCTCAATTTTATATTATTTAAGAAGATCTTTTAAATTTAAAAATTAATTAGCCAATTATCTTTTATATTGTAGACAACTGAAGATTTGGGTGATACCAATGAAACAATTATATTGTCTATCATGAAAATAATCAAACTTTTTGAAAAGCAACAAATAAAATCGAATATGATAATATCATATTAGATTTTTGGACTTGAGGTAGAACAATATTCTAATTAATTGCCTCGCCATTTTTTAATTATGAGAAAATACATTTCGGAGCTCATGATTTCGTATTTATTTTTTGTTTTATTATGAATTTTTAAAAAAGAATTAATAAAATAAAACTTTTGAAATCATTCGAGTTACTCGAGTAATTTTAAAATATTACTTGATTAATCGACTAAGTTAAAAACCTCAAAATCGAGTTACTCGTATACTCGAACAAAACCAAACCCGAGTAATTTGAATTCCCTAATATTTACTCAAAACTATAAAGTTTAAAACAGAATCATAAAATATATTTGCTCATAGATTATAACCTGGTTAAAGATACGAACATGAATGATGCCATTGGAGACATTTTAAACCATTTTACACATTTATCGCCCAGTATTGGAGTACAATATATTCCAACCAATTCATCGTCATATTATGTAAGGTGTGGGGTATTGATATCGTCTAGCTGGAGCCGGTCTGTTGTTGACGCCTTTTAACGTCTCCGTAGTGGTTGTTTATCAACTTATACTTCAGTTTATTCTCAAATGTAGTACGCATATTAAATAACAACAACATAAACGACAAGAAAATATATTTTTTACTTTTTTTTTTTCAATTTGTATGACAATTTGACTCATACTAGACGTAATACAAAGGCACACTCGAAATAATATGTTAGTAGAAACACAGAAATTAGTTAGTAGAAATTTGTTAAATTAACAAATAAATTAATTGTTATATGACTAGAAATACCATTAGTTTAAATTACCAGACCCAGGTGTAAAATATTGATCACACAAAAAAAAATAATGTCTTTAGTTCAAAAGATACCCTGGTAAAAATTTCTAACCATACAAAAAAAAAAAAAAAAACCACCGTGTTAAAAATTATCAAAGGTAAAACTTATATTTTACTAGAAAAACACAATTTGTTTGCAAAGCATGTGTTTTGCCAGTACCATCAACATAATTCGTTGCCAATATTGTTGTTACCAATATTACAAGCAATTAGAAGCATTATTTTTTTTTTAATATTAAGACCGAACTGTATTGTTGTATTGTTTTTTAAATTAATTTTATTATACATATTTCTGAAAATTAATTCAAATTAAGGTATTTTGAAAGCACAACATTTTTTGAATTTCCAATGTCATGCCAACGGTGGCAAGTTCTCCCAAACCAACATTACTGTCAAGATTGTTAATCGCATGATCTGGCAACGTATAACCGACCGTCGTCGATGATTTGCCAATTGTATTTTTCTGCTTGGGTAGTTATAAAAATTTTTGAAATAAGTAGACATTATTATATTGTAAAAATGCTAGCAAAAAATACGTAGACATATATTTTTAAAAAAGAAAGTTACCTTTAATCTTTGTTGAATCTATTAAATTAAATTAAAAACTGTTTTACTGACGTATTGTTGTGAGTGTATTTAATCTTGATTTTTCATATTTTAGTTGTGTTTTTTTTTATTTATTTATTTTTATAACAAAAAAAAAGTATTAAATATAGTATTATAGAACTATGGCACGCTTCTCAGTATTTTTACGGTCTATGAGATTACAAATCTCACGTTCTTCCTACTCCGGTTGTTTAGAAAAATACAAAATACTGAACAAATGACAGACACCTCCATCACAAAAACTATCAGATAACAGCTTTAGAAAATTCCCTTACATGTTGATACACACACAATGTAGAAAGAGTTTTTATTAATCGTGCTTTTGGCCAATTTGCATTATCATCAAAGGATTAGATTAGACGATACAAATAAATGACACTCTTTATCATAATATACACTCACATAAATTGTGTAGGTTAATTAACACTTTTACAAAGTTAACAAATGTTCGTTTCTTTTGTTAGTTTATTTTTTAAATCAGTGACATAAAAGTGTGATACAAATTATCTTAGAAGAATAAATTTGATTGCATTTAAATTTGCTTGCAAATAATAAATTTGTAGTTACCAGGGATCGGAAGTTCATGCCAATGTATGTTTTTTTCCTTGAGTCTGAGAACAGGGTAAACAAAAAAAATTCATTTGTTTGTAGCTTATTTTGCTTAAAATGCATATTTTTGTTGCATATTTCTTAGTTTTTTGTAAAAATATCACTTTCAATTATATATTGTATTTGGCAAGTAAACATTAAACATTCACAAATACAATTTTTTCAAGTGATTTTAATCAAGCACTATCCACCGTTCTCTCATAAAACCCTGAATTGTGATTTTTTTAGTTTCGTAGCAAATTAACAAAAATCTTGCAAATGGATGCACAAGTTTAATTAAATTCTTAAGTTAATTTGTATTGTTTAACACATTCTCGGTGTACGTTTCGCACAATAAACACAAATTTTTAACAATTTATATTAAAAAAATATTTTAAGTGCACATTTTTTAAATTTTAGTTCATATTTTGGCATGCATATTATAGTTGCATAAAATACACGTTTTTAGTGCATGAAGTTCCTGGCCCTGGCAATGACTGTTTAACAATTTTGAGTGTTTGTTTGTGAGTGTATTTGAAAAATATTTGCTATTAATTTTAATTAATATTGGATTTTAATAGGCGCTTCTCCTTTGTTATTAAGGGGTTTACTAGCTTTAGATTTTTTTTTTTAATTTTTTTTGAACTTTTTTCTGTTTTCTATGACAATTTTGGAGAAAAATCGCAGAAATGAGAAAGTTACAGCTTTTTAAATAAACTCCTTGCCGTATATTTTACTTGAGCAATACTTACTTTTAATAATTTTGTTCTCAAAACAATAAATTGAAATTCGGGATCGATTTTCAATCGATTTTTTTGTTGTAGAGGACTAAAACATGAAGTCCCCAACGTAAAGACATGTTTAAATTTTTGACTAGTATTTTATTGAAAAATAAAAACCATGATTTTTTCGTGTTTTTTAATTTTTGAATTTACTTTTGTAACATTTTAATGCAAATCAAAATTTATTGGTTAGTAAAACAAAATTCATTTTTTTTCCTCATATGAGTACCCATTTCCAGGCACCCGATTTTGCCTTAAAAAAAGTCTATAATGAAATATTTACCACGATTGACATGTTAGTCCGAATTATAATTTTTTTATGTTTTTCTATCGCAAAAAGAATTTTCTGGATAAACCAATTTTTCTTTTTATAATTGCTTAAATATTGTCGTTTTTATTGATTTCTAAAACCAGTAAAGCCCTTACATTAGGCTGGCCATTCGCACTGATTTGATCAGTACATGTACTGATTTTTGATCATGCCTACTGATGAAAAAATCGTGTACTGATTTGTACTGATTTGTAGTGATTGTACTGATTTTTAACATTTGGCTTTAATTTTTTTTAAATCTAAAAGTAAAATATTTCCAGAAATGAAAATTATTCAAGTTCGAGGCCATACTCTATATTTCTTTATTAGGATATTGTCCTAACAAATAATCTATACAGTTTTTGTTTTCAAATTTATTATTTGACCCTTTCAGGAATGTGTTGATAGATCTATTTTGGGAATTGTTTAAGTTCCCACCATCAGAACACGTTTTGAAAGCGGTAACAATCCCATGCCAAACATCAAACATTCATATAAACTAGTTTACTAACTACATGAGAAGTTAAAGAGTATAACCATTGATCAAAAATTAAATTGAAAACTTGTTTGTTATGTGCAAGGTCCACCTCTGGTGGATATTCAATACACGTCAATATTATTTTTTTCGATCAAAAAACTAAAGTTTTGATGCATTTAGAATACAACTTGCAAATTATTCAAATCTGACGGAAACTTTAAGAATAAAAAATAAAAACTAAAAGTTTTTATGTTTAAAAAATCTAGGATTAAAAATCTAAGATTAGTGTGAGATTTTATTTGTTCGGTTTTAGATCATGACAAATTTTTCTCTAAATTAACAGAAAAATTATAATTTTTATATGATAATTTACTTTGACTATTAGAAAAAAATCACAGAAAAAGTTATTAGACACTAGCATGAATAGAATGCATTTTCTGACCCACTACGGTCTTCATCAACATTCTTCGTGTCATTTAGTGTTATTCGTAAATATCATCTATTTAACTCACTCGTTAAAGAAATTGGGTAACGTTAAATCCCACATTACTCTGTGTGTTGAGTTAGAATGAAATTTACCACGAACGATTTCTATTTATAGTGTGTTTGTTTTTTCTCTAGTCATTATTAGTTCAAAAGAAAGTGTTCAATATCCGAAAGCTTCAATATTTTAAATTATTGGTTTTATAAGGAAAGCAAATATTCAGGACGAAAAACTAAACAGTAGTCAGTTTTAAAATTTAAAGTTTATCCTTTATGAAAGCTTCTTAGAATTTAAAAATTTTTTTGAAATGAAATAGTTAGATTTATTTTTTTTAAATGTTGCACAAGAAGAATTTGATTGAAAAAGCTTTATAATTTTTATGAAACCATTTGCAATGAACCTTTTTTATAAGGCGCATGAACTTTTTAAGAAATAAAATGATGTTTTTTAAATAATTTTAAGAAAAACTGTATTAATTGAAGTAAAAGTTGAAATGGACGAATTCCAGCAAAACTTCTTTGATTAAAAGCAAAAATACATTAATATCATGCATATATTTCTCTCAGTGTATAAGTTAATGTGATTGATTGCTAAGAAGACAAGAATGGAGCAAAATTGATAAGTAATAGGTTTTTTGTTAAAGCGCTGCCCATTCTGGAGGCTCTTGCTTTTCTAAAACTTCGGGTTCTGATGAGATTTTTTACCAAATCAAAATACATACGTAGGGTGAAAGCTCGTTATAAATTAATAAAATTAAATTTTTAAAAAAAAAAATTCTTTTGCAGGCAAATTTTCACTTAATCTAAATTTTAATATAGGAAAAAAAAGTTCGCGCTGTTTTTTAGAATTCATCAAAAATGTATTAATTTTGTATAGAATTCATGTCTGGAACAAAAAAGGGTCCCGCAACCTTAAATAGATTTAGTTTTAATAGGTTTTGGTTGATTAAAAAAGGTTATCAAATTTAAGTTAACAATCCGATTATTACATTATTATTTTTTATTGCTTATTTCTGGTTTTAGTAATTTGAAATTATTGTGTTACTTTTTTTTTGAAATAATACGATAAGGTGTAAACTTTTAAAATATCCACCTGGGCAATATGTAGTCTATTGAAGTCAAGGTAAATATTAAATTTAAACAGAAAATTATACGAGTAGTTTTCTTCTCAATTAATCGAACATGTTTTAAAAAAAAGTGATAACTTTATTAAGCAAATGTAGGTTCCTAAACATAAATCACTTGACAGCTGACAAAATGGCCGCCAGTTAAAAAAGTGTTGCTACCTTTAAGTTCTATACCTGTATAAAAACCACCCTTGACTTCAATAAAAAAAAGTAATTTTTAAAGAAAATCTATGGATAAATACCAAAGTTGTGGCCATTTCGTAAAAGTATCCATATTTAAGATTTTCTCTATTTGTATACTCGGTTTTTGTTGTTGATAAAATTGATGAAATTTGGTACACTGACTGAGCTAAGTAGGACTATAGGACGAAATTTCACGCAAAAAAAATCAATTTTTTCGACAAAAAAAAAACTAAAAATGCTTTGTAATGAAAAATACAAAATATATATTTTTTCTACTTTGATCTTAACTTAAATTATATTCAAAACAGTAAAATTGCCCAAAAATTTAAAAAATATTTCAAAAACTACTGTCACAAGTTTGTAACAATTTTGCTGTAAACTAGTGTTATTGGAGCTTTGAAAATAATGTAAAATTTTAGACATTTCTTTGGCGTACACACAGGAGCAAGGCTTAATCATATTTATATAAAAAGTTTTAAATATGATAAAAAAAAATCATTGATTTTCTTCCAATGTAATACTTCATAAATACGATGATGACAGACTTCTTCATATTTATGAAATGTTTCATAAATAAGAAGAAGTTTCATAACCTCTTATGAACTGCTTCATTTATGAATGTTTTTAATATACTTCATAAATGGGATGAAGCAGTTTCATGAACTTTTATGAAAGTTTTATACATTTGTATGAAATGTTTCATAAATATTATGACGCGTTTAATAGACGTTTTATATTTAGTTTGTTTTTTTTCCTAAACATACTAACAAATCCCAATCAAAATTTGACATTTGGTGTGTTCAGTGTTAGCTCTAGTCTAATTTGAAAATGAACAGTGTTTATAAAAACGTTTATTCTTCTTCTTAACCTCAACCTTTCTTAACTCTTATTTTGTCAGGGGTCTGTTTGTTTACAAATATATTAGAAGTGCTGCCAATTGCTTTTTTTCATTTCAATGTCACGTGTGAAGAACAAACTAGGGCTATTTGATTCAAAACAATCTCCTTAAAACTAAGAGGACATCAAAAAATATTCAATTGGTGTTTCACAACTTCAAATCATTTCTGGTACTTTTAAAGTTTTAAAAAGTCTAAATTGTTTTTTTTTCTAAATTTCAAAAAAAATTAAATACAAATTTTAATAAAAAGCAAAAATCCATTTTCACAAAGTTTATGATGTGATGAAGGTCTATGAAACATTTGTCCTAAATTTGTGTGAAACTTTTCATAATATTTATGACTATGTCATAAATATAATGAATAATTTATTCCAAACGATTTATGAAACAATATCATCAATGTGATGAAACTTATTTCCCTGGGCGTACTGTGGTAAAGGGTTAATAATCTTATAAAAACAATATACTTTTTTTTATGAGCACCAGTAGTTGGTCAAAAGTCTCTCCCTTGGCGGCCTACTTTGAGGGGCTTTTTAGAAATTTCTATATATAATATATTTACCATCAAAATTACCGACATTCCTCTGCGAAAGGTTCACAGAGAAACCACTTTCTTGCTGCGAATCGAATTTGTTGCCAATTGAATGGGTTTGTTGCTGTTACCGTATTTTCTTGTTTATATTAACAAATACAAGAATCCCGGATTTCAAACAATCTGAATTTCGGGATCGGGATTTTTAAATATTTTTATGGACAGGCGTCATCAGTGATTTTCCATTTAAATTGTATTGTTATTTGTGTCTTATAATTGTCAGATTATCTCTATATGATAAATTTTTTAACAACCTGCGGCTGTAAGAATCAAACCTGCGCTCTTCTTACATTACAGACCTAACAATACCAAGTCCTGACCGTTTAGCGATCACACCCAAGTATGGCCTCGAATGTAATGCAGCTAAATTGCAGTTTTCTTTCCTATTCGATTTTCTGTTATTGTATAGAAGTACCAACACTAACAAACACAAATTTTCTTGTTTATTTTTCTAATTAGTTTTTATTTTTTTAAATAACAAAAAACTACTGTAAAAATGAATGTAAAATCATAAAACAGTCATTTGATGTGGTTTGTTTTTTTAAAGTAAAAATTAAATTTGTTCTACAAATGACTGACATTTACATTAAAAATAAAGAGACTGTATTACAACCCAAACAACTACATATTTTTAAAGCAGAAGTTCACTGAATGCAGGAACAAATGCTACTAATTACTTAATCCTTATACTTTATTTTTACTTTTTCTTAAACTTAAATTTAAGTACATTGTTCATTAATAAATTCTTTTTGCCATTTCTATTCTACGAATATTATGCAAAATTTATACTGCATTCAACTGATTTGAGCTTATCAACCGCAAATTCTAAATTAGTTTCACTTTTTTAAGTATGCACATGGAATATTTAAGGGATTTTCAACTGTTTTTATATGTGAGCATATCTAAACTTAGTTTGGTGGCTTAAATTTCAAGAAATTATTTGTTCAACCTAGTTTTTTGGCAGAAGAAGAACAGCAACAATAAAAATAATAAAACATTTAAAAAGTTTTTGGTATTTTAAGTGCAGTGATGAAAAATGAAACAAAAACATTTACATTTAACAACATGCAAAACCTAATTACTCCCGGAAGTTTTTTGTGTTATAAGACCTAAAAAATAATTTTACCAAAAAGTTTACTAGCACAAAAATTATGTTTGCATATGATAACCCTTAAATACATGTGTATATTAAGCCAACATACAAAAAAAAAAAAAATAAAACACAGGTAAAACGCCTGTAAACACCTGTACTAACACTCGAATACATTTGTGTGAGATTTATTTGTGTGAAGAAGTTTTGAGTTGGTTTGGAGCGAAAATTATTAAAATTGCCAAATATTAATAGTAATATCTACGACAAATATGCAGTAGTTCCTTGTGACTGGAAATTCTTTTTCATTTAAAGCTTCGTGTCACTACACTCAGTGAACTTCTGCTGTAAATATTTGTAGTTGTTTGAGTTGTAATACAGTATCGTTATTTTTAAGTGAAAAAAACAGTCATTTCTAGAAGAAATTTCAGTTTTGACTAAAATTGTAGTTAATTTAAAAAAACAAACCACATCAAATAACTGTATAATGATTTAACATTCATTTTCTACAATAGTTTTTTTTATTTCACAAAATAAAACAAATAAATGTTTGTTTATTTTTTAATGCATATGTGCCTCATTTTTACTACAATTGTGGTTAATTTTTTGAACAGTAAAAAACACAAATGAATTGATTGAATTTACTAAAATGTCGTCCTTTCTTCAAGTGAAATTTAATTTGTTTATAACTACGTATGCAGTGGTCTTTACTTACATAGTATTCTAAGTGTATATAAATGTAAAGCCCGACTAATCGCTCACTAAGAAGCATATCGCATACCTAGTTCAAAAGTGACTCAACTCAAAATTATTCATTTTTTAGAAATCGAAAAAAAAAACATTTGCAACTTGAAACATAAAGAAAGACATAACTGTGTTATAGATAAACAAGTGTATTGTGCATAGTTTATATATATTTATGCACAGCGCATACTGTTGGAACATTTATTCGTTCCCCCGCATAGTTTAGGGGGATTTTCTTTGGGAACTGTTCTCAAAGTTTTCATACATCTAGCGTATAAGATGAGGACAATTAGTTCGATACACCGAATACTTAGGGGACAATTTTGGGTGTGTCCCTAAAGTATGCGCTGTACATACATATATATACATATATATAAGGTCTTCCCCACTTGCTTATTAAAAAGATATTGATAATATCGTATGTCAACCATTTTCTTCTCGCTCATTACGAAGTATCACTTTAAGTCCTCACACTGGGGTATAATACACCCAACAACAGTAACAAAAAGAGGACGGAAGATTAAAGGATACAAGACAAGGGGATTATGAACAAGGGGATTATGAAATCTTTTTAGATATTAACAGATCTGGCACCAGATATGATCCAATATAACTAGATCTCCTCATATCTTGGCACGAAAATTATCCAATATCCTAGATCCCTTCAAATATGAACATATCGGATACTAGATCTAGGACTTGATATTGTACTTGATGTTTCTGCAACCAAAAATCCGTAACTCCAATACAAAAAATTATGCAAAAAAAGAAACAAAAGTTTAAGATAAAAAATTCTGCTTTTCGGCAGTAATTAAAAAAGTTTTTAGTCAACTTATATATTTTTATTTATTTATTGTAAGTATTTTTTAAACAAAATGCATTTTAAACTATTTAAAAACTTCCGAGAAAAATTTATTAAACTAATTAATTTAATTCCAGAAAATAAATTTAAATGAAATTGGTTAAACAAAAAATAATATAAATCATTGCATAAACAGCACTACACGACTTTTTGCTGAATGAATAAATTGAAACTGCAGTTACGGCATTTTAATTTTCGTTAATAAAATCGGTATTTTTTTACGTAAACGTTTAAAATTTTGTTTAAAGGTGTATTTGGTTAAGTATTTATAACGTAATCAATCAACAAGTCAATTTTGAATTTTTTGTTAGTTGCGGCCTTTTGGATTTTAGGTTATAATATTTTGAGAAACAATCAAAATAATTAGTTATTTTCGTTTTTTTAAATGTTACAATTTAGAAATTATACTACGTTTCCATTTCCACTGAACGTATTTAGAAATAAAGAATGTTTTGTACATGTTTTCCCATACTTTTTTTTTATCACCAAAGCACATATTTTGCTCAAAACACGCAAGTGGAATTATAGTGTAAAAACAAAACCAAATTGCAAAATAAACTTTCCAGAGTTGGTAAAATATTTCCCAATTCTAAAGAAACATAATTATTGCGTTCCATCGGTTTTTAGCGGTTTTATACCCCCAAATTAGGGCAGCTAAAGAATTTTGTGCTTTATTAAAATCAGAGTGTTCACCCTCAAAGAGGCTTTCTCATTAGTCCCGTTATTACAGTCCGGGAATTTCTGCTTTAAAAATATGTAGTTGTTTGGGTTGTAATACAGTCTCTTTATTTTAAATGTAAATGTCAGTCATTTGTAGAATGATTTACTAATGTAGAATTGTTTACTAACCTTGTAGTTCATTTAAAAAAACAAACCACATCAAACGACTGTTTTATGATTTAACATTCATTTTTTACAGTTGTTTTTTGTTATTTCAAAAATTAAAAAAAAAATGTTTGTTTATTTTTTACTAACATGTCTTTCATTTTAACTACAATTGTTACTAATTTTTTGAATATTAAAAAACAAATGACAGTGTTAGTTGATTTTAATGAAATGTAAGTCGTCCTTCTTTAAGTGAAATTTCATTTGTTTTCAACTACATTTGCAGTGGTCTTTACCTACATAGTATTCTAAGTGTATATCTATATTTTTGGTTTGAAAATTAGTTTCTTTTCTTTATTTTTAAAGTTACTTATTTTTGAGCAGTTAGAGGTTATAGCAGTTTGGAACAAACCTTTAACTTAAAACATTGTGTTTCACGTGAATTACATCGGTAAATAAAAGTTTATTTTTTACCATGACTTGAAATTTTTGTAAAATTTATTTAAGCCAAATTTAATATAACAAGTTCGATTTGTTGTGATTTTGTCTTTCTAATAAAATAAAAATTTTGTTCAAATTTTTAAATTATGATTTGAAGCCTTTAAAGTTAGAGCGAAATTTGTCCATGGTATAAACATTTTATTTTGCATAAAAATTCAGTTTTTCTACTATTTTTGCTTTACAATTGATCTGTATAAAAATAAAAAACCTATCAAACTACCAAAAACAAAATGGGTTGTCATAAGTTGGCCTAGAAACCGTTTTTGCGTTTAACCGTTTTGGAAACATTAGTTTCGAGTCTTAATATTTTGTTTGAAATTTAACACTTATGAATAAATTGCTGATTAATTAAATATATTAAATTTTTAATTGATTAAAATCGTTTTAAAATAAAACAGAACAAAACATAAAAAACATTGTTTAAATAGCAATTCAAAATTAAACTAAAATGTGTTAACATTGCAACAGATTTAATCAAAATATTTCTTAAGTGCACGGACAGACATATCCTGCAAATGCACATGAGGGCTTACCTTTGCTTTAAGAATCTTTATTTTCAATAAGTTGCACCCAAATAAAGTTTTCATATAATCCTAGAAAATATTGTATTAATAAACACACATTTGCACACACATCTCGAACGTGCAGTTTATCTTTAATTACAACGTGTGAAAATTATTATAAATTTCACACACTTAAATACACTGTGACGACCTAATTTTCATACAAAATATACAATTTTTCTATTTCATCTTTTTTTCTATTTTATCCTTTACAAAGTACCAGTAGGACATTTTTTATATATCCTTGTTGTATGTTTGTGTTGGTGTGTGATTGTATGTATATATTTTCAGCTATCTTGGTAGAGAATGCCTTTTTCTTTCTATTTTTAGCTTAATTTGCAGGTATTTTCTTCTATTGTTATGGCCAGACATTACGTGAGTCTTAAATACAAAATACGGCTGCTAGAAGTATGTGTCTGAATATGTATTTCTGTTCAAGTAGTATACCTACACTGTGAGAATTATGTGCATGAAATTAATTAAGTATTGCATAAAAGCAATATAAAGGGTGTCCCAAGAAGAACGCAATTTTTAAATCTGGCAACATTCGAAGTGTCATTGTTTGACATTTGAACAATTGGTATTGTTTGCTAGTAGAAGGTACGAGGTTAGTAAAAATGGAGCGCTACACGAATGAACAACGCATTCTCATTGTGAAATTGTTTTACCAAAATGGTGAAAGTTTTGCGGCTACAGTTCGCAAATTGCGATCAATTTGGGGTCACAATAATGCTCCAAAAGAGTCAACTGTAAAGAGATTAATGGATAAATTTGCCGAAACTGGGTCTGTTAGTGATGTAAAGACAACAACGCGCCATCGACCAGGTCGATCGACCGAAAATGTCGCAGCTGTACGTGATTTATGAAAATGAGGCAGGTCAAGCGCAAACAGTCAATGGTGTTCGGTATCGTGAAATGATAACCAGTTTTTTCTTGCCTAGAATTGAAGAAATGAATGTGGAGGGCATGTGGTTCCAACAAGACGGCGCCAGATGTCATACAGCCAGAGAAACAATTCAATTGCTGCATCAGTCATTTCCCGGTCGTGTTATTTCGCGTTTTGGAGATCAGAATTGGCCGCCTAGATCGTGCGATTTAACACCATTAGATTTTTTTCTTTGGGGTTTTTTGAAGTCGATGGTTTACGCGAATAAGCCGACGACGACTCAAGCCTTAAAAGAGGAAATTGGACGCTGCATTAATGAAATACCGCAGCATTCATGCAAAACGGTCATTGAAAATTTCATTAAAAGATCGCGTGCATGCCAGCAAAGCCGCGGCGGCCATCTGCACGATATATTGTTCCATACATAACCTCATTCTGTCTACTTTACGATATAATAAAGTTTCACGATTTTTTTTTAAATATCTGTGTTTTATTTAAAATTTAAAAAATGCGCTCTTCTTGGGACACCCTTTAGTTGCACTAAAAATCGTCCATTTAAATTTTTCATTAAGTTAGTGCAAATTTTCATGAAAAGTGTTGATAAATTTTTGTGTTAGCATCATAATTATATGTTTTTATATGAACATATAATATAATTATATATTTTAATTTCAAATTATATCTTACTTGTCTTGCATAACATTGTTACATACCTACATACTATTGTATATTGACCAGTATATAGTACGGTATAATCACATATGATCACATATGACATAATTATATACATTTAATCTGCTTGCATAATAAACTATATAACTATAACCTATTAATATAGCTCGAATGCAAGTGTGATTCTGAGACCAGATTTGGATTCGGTATACCTTATACCTTTAGAAAAGTATGGTTTAGTTCTAGTCCCATGTGAAAATTGATTCGTATATGAACATATATGATATATATGGGCTTGTATATGCTCATATATGGAAATAGCTGGCCTTATATATATATATATAGTTCAATATATGTGAAAATATATGGTCTCATATATGACCTTATATGTTCAGATCCTAAATTTGAGCGTATATGGTCGCATATGGTCATATAGGAGCTTATATGGAACATATATGAGCTCATATAAGACCATATACCCTCAAATATCGGATCCTAACATATATGGACATATATGAGACCATGTATGGTCATAATTGAACTATATATGGACATATCTGGCAAGCTACAGCCATATATGATCATATATATTCAAATACGAATCTATTTTCACAAGGGGTGTCAGAAGAGCTCCCCACTGTAAATCAGATATACAATTATATGTATAGTGCAACATATAATTGTATAAGGTAATATTATGATGCTATGTTATGTTACCCCATATTTAACCATACTTGGGAATATTGAATTGTATAAAATGGAGTAAAATTATGATTAATGATATACGATGATATACGATTTGATCTCAGTTAATACAATTTGACGAGGACAAGATTCGGATAAAATTATATATTGTTTTAGATAATACAATATAGTTTTATCAAATTCGATGTGAATTTTTGTAATTCGGTACAATTTAATATATGTACTTCGCTACAATTTGATTTACTTTTGATACAATTTGATGTTATAATTTTTCGGATCAAATTATGTCTAAACTTACCATATAATTTTTTTTTTTACCTGTGTATTTAAAAGTTTCACACACTCAATGAAGAAATTTCGGTAAAAAAAAAACTAGTTTCATAGAAGAGAACGAAGCTTTTCAGTATATTTAAGACATTTTTCGTTTATTTTGTGAAAAAAAAGTTTAATTAGCCTACTAAAAATTTCATTATTTTTCGTCCAAGTAAAGTCTCTCTGTGTATTGTATGCATTTAAACGTGTGTGTTTACTCGCATGTGTGTTTTAGTTTAAAGTTATATTACTGTAAAAGAAATACATACGTATAAACACTCCTTTTTATGGGGCACGTAAGTACAATATACAGCACCTGCATGTATTAGACAGAGTTTGTATAGTATGTTGTAATTGTAGAAAAACATACAGTTTTCATTCATTTACACACCCAATTCTGGTTGTATACGGACAAGAGAACAGGCATAAGGGTGTCATAATGTACATATTCTAGTTATGTTGCACTTTGGCGGTAAATGTTCTTTTCAAATCTTGTCATTTTATGACATAATTTTTTTTTTGTAGTTGAAACGATATTGAGGTCAAGTCGTTAGAAATATAGATACACTAAAAAAGTCAGTAAAGTCAGCTAAAATTTTGCTGGGAGGATCCAGAAAAATTTGCTAAAATCAGCACAAAGTTTGATAAATTCATACAAATTTTTGCTGAATTTATATTTTTTTTTATGCTGATATCATTTTTTCTGCAAGGATCCTCGTAGCAAAAATTATGCTGACTTTAAATAAATAATTGTCCAAGTAAATAAAATCCAATATAATTGTCCAAGTAGAGGGAATCATGCATGTTGTCTCTCTTGTAATTGTTTATTGCTATGTTACCGTTTTTCAATTCTTCATTTTGTTTATTTTTAATTTTAAAAAATATCCATAAATATGCAGTTAAGCGCAGAATATACAAAAATATGCAATAAAAATTATAAAAACTGAAAAATAAATATGCACTTAGAAGCAAAATATGCATTTATAACAAAATATGCAACAACAAATCGATGCCATTTTGTAACTATTTCTTTGATTCGAAAAAAAGTATTCGGTAAAAATCGATTTTAGGCTACTGACACACACAAACATAAATTTGCATGAAAGTCGCTGCCTTGGCGATGATATTTCAAATTTAAAAAGGAAAACTTTTTCAAACTTAAAAGTTTTTAATGGTAAATGTCTTTAAAATAATATAAAACTTAAGGTGGCACACAACATATTTTTCCAACATAAATAAAGTCTTGCCACCCCTGCCCTAGTGTATAAATACACTCATAGGAAAAAGTTAGTAGAATAATTAGTAAAGCCGTTAGTAATCCAACTTTGCAAGTTTTAAAACTAATTTTTAGTTCAAATTAAGATTCAGTAACAAATTTTGTTATTTGGACTTGTTAAAATACTAACTTTTTAACAATTTTTTTTTTTTGCTGAATTTACTAAAGTCTAAAAATACTGTTTTGATACTCAAAACCAGCGGAGGTCGTTGTAATGTGATATTTGCATTTCAGTATTTGCGTATTTTTTTATATTGTGTCTGTATAAAATAGACAAGTGAAGTGAACGCGTCGTATTGAAAAAATATTTAGAAACATTTATACAAATGGTTTTATTATAAACTATAAAAAACTTTAAAAAATATTCAATAGATTTTAAAAAATCCATGTAAAATTGATCATACATGATCGTCAAATATGTTCTTATGCAAAAATTGAGGGTATATGGTCATATATGGCTCATACATGATCATATATTTTTGGTCATATATGATCATGTTTTGATATTTCGAATATTTTTCATATATTTATATGAATTTTGTTGTTTGTTTCTGAGGTCCGATTAAATTAAAAAATATTAAATGATTATTATTCTATTTCATCTATATATATAAAACTCATTTTCTGTTTGTTTGTTCTCTATACAAATTTGCAATTCTCTACAGATTTTCCTCAAATTCGGCATGAATAATCCTCGGACCTCAACTTAGCTCGTAGTACATTACTCATCGACCACGCCCACCTCTACGCCTACTTTTGACAAAAATCTAAAATTAAAATTTTTTTCACATTTTTCAACTTTTTTCGAATACAAACTTCTAAGAAAGTTTTAACGGATTTCTTTGAAATTACTCACATATATTCTACGTTTCCGGGGCAGGGCTCAGTAAAAGTTTCATTACCATAGCCCACTTCAATATCGACTTTTGATCAAAAACGTCAGAATCAAAAAATTCCACTATTTTTAATAAAGCTTATTTTTTTAATTTGAAAGAACTAATTCCAATCAAAACATTTTAAGAAAAACCATTTCGTTTTTAAGATTTTTTTCCGCCGTTTAATATTTTTTTTAATTTTATTTTTACTTACCGTTTTTGGCAATAACAAGTCCATTAAAAAAACAAAAAAAAATTTCTTTAAGGATAAACTTTTTCGAAACCATGCAATAAAATCAATATGAAACATCTTTATTGATAAAGCAAATTGATTTATAGTCGGGAATTGCTACTGAAAGCATCATTTTGTATTCAACATCTTTAAGGATAATTTTGTAAAACATTTCAAGCGTTATTACTACTGACAAATAATTTTGTGCTAAAACCAATTAAAAACGATGCCTCCGAAAACGATCTCATTTAGGCTCGCTTTAGACGAACGTCTGAAACATTGTAGCAGAGCCAACAACGTCTTGAGTCACAAAGAGCAAGACAATCTGAAGACAGGGCTGCCGAATCTCCTCAGCAAAGCCATTTCCTAGCTTAAATTTTTTTCTGCATTCAAAAATTACAGTTGACCCGGGAAACACGGGCACTTCCGCTAGTTGCTTAATAAAAATCATTTAATAGTTTTTTATTGAATCGGACCTCAGCGCCAAACAACAAAACTTGTGAACCACTCATTACAAAAAATGATGTCTGTTACCCCTCCCTTTATTAGGTTGTAACATTCCGGAACGTGGTGTGGCAATTTTATTTTCAATAAATATTTAAAAAAAAAAAACAATCAAAATCTTGTAACAAATAAAAAAAAATAATTTCTTCGAACTTTTTGTTATTTTTGTTTTGACAGAAATTTCAAACATTTTTCTTAAAAAAAAAAAACTCAAACAAAAAATATTGAATTTACTTGAAAAACTCCAAATGATAAATTTTGTTTTTTTTTTTGATTTGAGTTTAAATTTTAACTTTTTTTTCAGACAATTGCAATTAATACTATATTTAATATGCAATTTTATTTAATTTAATTGGGAAAGGCGTGGTAGAGAAGATTGAGTGTATTTTCTAAAAATCATAAATACATTGTAAATTTTCAATTTTCTGAATCAGACTGCGCAGTTTCTGGTATTGAACCTTCGTCAGTGACCCTGTTTTTTTGAATTATGTAATATTTGTTGTTTTTATTTGTTCGATTGCGTCTATAAGAAATTTTCTGTGCAATCACTGACCGTGGTATAGATAAACTGATTTCTAACGCATGTACTCGCACTACACGTTAGACAGAGCGCTTTAGCGCACTGAGCTATCGTCAGGTCTAGTTTTGTTGTGATTAAAACTAGTTTTATTCAATACACGGTGTTTTTTGTTCTTGCATACATAATCTCAGAAGTACAACTCCAACAACACAACAGTTCTATTTTTAGAAACTTACCTCACTCTAATGTCCACTGTTTTCCCATATGTTGTAAGTGATATATTCTTTGTATATTCACTGATTGCACAGAAAATTTCATATAGACGCAATCGAATAAATTTTTTTGTTGAGATTTTTAAATACACCATTCCCTGTAAAAACTTATTTGTTTAAATAAAATTAATTTTTGCAAAAGAATAATAAACTAAATATTTTATTATCATGTAAAGCAAGTTGGAAATTATCACTGTAAAATGGTAGAACATTACAACACTATACACTATAAATAAAACATAAAACATAATTTGAAATAAAACTTAAATGTATTTATTGCCGAGTCTATTTTTAAGTTATAACGGTCTTAAGACTTTTTAAAAATAAAATCAGTTTAAGACTCTGCGACTTAAGTCAGTGATACATGATCTTATTACATTACAACAATAATTGCATTTTTGGTAAGTCAATGATATCTGAGTCAATATATAATCATATACAAATCAATACATAATATTATACATTACCATATAACAACTTTTTGTTTCATACATGTATGAACCCATATATGCTTTGATGCATGACAACATTGTCATACACGCTGATATATGAAACAAAATATGCTCATACATGGAATTATGCATGTACATATACTACCATATATTATCATTTCACCTGAGAAGTAAAAACGGGCACGATTTTTGTCTGAATTGAAGGACTGTAATAAGTGATTTTTGTGTTTATAACATCATTTGTAATGTTCAAAATAACATTAATAAAGTAATTTATAAAATATATTTCTTTTAATAATAAAAAGATATTTCATGAATTGGAAAAATAAGTGCTTATTGAATTAAATTTTTACTTATTTTTCTATTATTTGCAGTTGTTTAGATTACGCTTCAGTCCTTGACATATGACATTCCGATGAACATATATATAAATGGAATAAAGGAAATAATAAAGGGCAATAAAAGACAGAAACAGCTCTGTATTTTAGTTATCTTTTAAATACCGAGCAGAATTTGAGTTGTCTTATTATTTATAATAAAAATTTTCACTAATAGATGGCGCTTAGTTTGCATGCAAAGAACTAACAATTTAACTAATATTTAGTAGATTTTACATTTTTTATTTGCTGTTTTTATTTTACCAATATTTAGAAAAATGATTCTGCTCATTGTACTGCTTTTTTGTTGAACATCAATTTGAACTTATGTTTAGCAACCTTTTCTGCTATTCTTACTGACTTATTTGTATGAGTGTAGTAAATGAAATAGTTGCTCCATATTATCCAAATATATATATATATATATATTTTTATCCTTTCGTCTTCATCACATGTGATTACAATTTGTATACTCTAATGTAGGACTTCTTAAGTTGTAACAATTTTGTGGCTTTATTTTTCAGTCATTTCAATTCTCTACTTTTATTTTCTAAACCTCACACACACACACAAGCACACTTATCCTTTGGATTCAACACTTATACAAACAAAATAATATTATTACTGACATTAATTTAAAATTTGCTAAAACTAAATAATTTCATTCACTATACAACTCAAAAGTATTCTCTTCAGTTTTTCTTTCTTTCATAAAGCGTATATTATTATTTTCATGGATGGTAACCGATTCGTTGTGGGTAACGTTATTTTCTTTTATTTAGATAACGGTATTTTGGCGTTAACGGTATTTTACTTATTTCGGTAACGGCATTTTAGCGGTAACGGTATTTTACTTATTTCGGTAATGGTATTTTACCAGTAACGGTGTTTTACTTATTTCGGTAGCGTTATTTTAATGATAACGGGTTATCAGTTATTTCGGTAACGTTATTTTAAGGATAACGCTATCTCAATTATTACGGTAGCGGTAGTTTAGCGATAGCGATATTTTAGTTATTCGGTAACGGTATTTTATGGGTATTGGTATTTTAACTATATGGGTAATTGTATTTTACGGATAACAGTATCTCACCTATTTCAGTAACGGCATTTTAGGGATAACGATAGTCAGCTGAAAGGGTTTTATATCGATAACGGTATTTTAATGGTATTGCCTGCCATCACGGATTCTTTTTTGTTTGGTACTCTTAAGGATTTTGACTTGTGCGTGCATTTATATATAATTTAGCGATAAGCATGGTTTTTCGTGTTTAAGGATTTCTTTTTAAATTGCTACGGTCTGGAAGTAAAATGAAAGGAAAATGTAACGTATGTTAAGACTACATTTTAGTAGAGTTTCAAAAGGAATTGCTTCGTTTTCTTTTTGGTCACGTCTCAAAAATAACAAACTTTTTCAGTCATTTTCATTAAGCTTTTCTTAGTTTTATGTGTAAGTGAGAATTTTTATATTGTTTTCTATGTAGTTGTGTGTGTTTTTTTAAATGTGTAGGTAGTATGTTTTGTTAGCGCTATAGCAGTATAACAATCATCAATTAAATGTTAGTTGGTTGTTACATCAAAAATAAAATATTCTAATAACAATTTAACATGCAACATTCTATATTTTATTTTACACATATGTGTGTGTGTGTATTGAGATGTAAATATGTTACTGTTCTGGTTTCCGAGAATATGAATTTTATAATAAACTTTTCAAATGTCGAAGATTTTTGAATTTTAATTAGCTTAACAGAACATTAGATGAAACACAAAAAAAAATTTCAAAAAGTTTGTTTTTAATACACTAATAAAAATACGTCTGCATAAAAAGCAAATGTCTTTTTATATCCAGTTTACAAAAGTTTTGCAAAATTGTAATGCATGTTTTTTTAGGATTTAACTTTTTAACCTTAACCTGGTAACTTTTTTCTTTCAGTCTAACAATCTATAATTACCAGGGTTAACACACATTGCGAAGGGGAACTCGCAGATCTCGCATCTACATTCTTTCTGACAGCTGCACTAAGGGCCTTAATGGCTTATAAGGTGTCGTCCGGGTTGGTCGTGGAAAGCATTCAGACTCTCAATAGGCTCGGTAGGGGCAACTTTCTAACCTTGGGGTGGATTCCTGGTCATGAGGGGCATGAGGGCAACGAGAGGGCAGATTGTCTTGGCAACCGCGGTGCCCGAAGGCCCTTTATTGGTCCTGCTCCATTCTGTGGAATACGTGCGGGGTATGTTAGGGAAAGGCTCAGGGCATTGAGAGAGTCTGAATTCTCTGGTTACTGGGAAAACTCTCCTGGTTAGCGCCAGGCTAAAAGATTGATCTTTTTTTTCAGTAGGGGTCGAGGCGACCGGAGCATGTTCTCTGCGAATGTCCCAGGTTTTGTGATAGGAGACTTAGGTTTCTAGGTGATCGCTTCATTTCGCCTTCCGACATCGCGAACATTTTGCCTAATAGGATAATTGGCTTTATAGGGAGCTTGAATCTGTAGGTAACTTTAGGCAGTACAAAAGACCCACATTGGTCTCGGTACATAGTGCCTTCTGATCTAATCTAATCTAACACATTCACAATATTTCAACAGTTACTGTTTGTAGTTTATTTAAAAAATAATCAGTATACTTTGTTTTTTAAGGAATATACATTTAAACTGTAAGGAAATATTTTTTTTTACTTATTTTACCATGTATAAAAAAACACACAAAAACGTTTTTGCTGTGCCAGTTATTATTTTCATTTAAAATTTTCTTTTTACAAAAAATTCTTTATTTGAAGCAAAAAGTTTTTGATAGTAAAAATAAACTAAAAACTTTTATTTTTACGGATTTTTTGTTAATTTTTTAATAGTTAAAAATAACTGAAAAATAAATTTGACTTAAAAGAAAAGTGAGTAGACCGGTTTTAGCTATAGGTTTAGTAGAGGGTGTTTTTATACAATTAAGTTGGCAACACTTTTGTAACTGGCGGCCATTCTGTCAGCTGTCAAGTGATTTATGTTTAGTTTGGTTTGTCATTTCAACATGAATAGACTGGCGCCTGAACAACGCTTTCAAATTGTGCAAATTTAGCTTGAAAATCATGTCTCTGTTCGAAATATGTATCGCGCACTACGTCCATTTTACGGTCAATATAATCGTCATCAGAGCAATTAACTCGATTAACTATGGAACTTTTTCGCACCATGTTTACTCTAAATGTCAATATGCATGCACAGAGACGTCGTACAGAAGAAGTTATTGCTGCTGTAGAGCGTAGCGTAGAGGAAGACCCCAATCAGTCTATCCGTCAATGGTGACTGCTATGGAGCCATGATTACTGACTTTTTCGTTCATCAGTTGAACAACCATGATGTGTAGGAGCTGGCAGGCACAGCTCGTGCCGCAATTGATTTATTTCATAAACGTTTGGTCACCGCATAGTTTCACGTTTCGGAGCCGTGAATTGACCTCCAAGATCGTGCGATTAAACGCTGCTGGACTATTTTCTGTGGGGTCTGTAAAGTCCCTAGTCTACTCCGATAAGCCCGAAACGATTTACCACTTGGAGGACAACAATCGCCGCATTATTGCCAATACACGGAAACAAATGTTGGAAAAAGTCATCGAAAATTGGACCTCCAGACTTAGACTATGTCCGAGCCAGCCGTGGCGGTCATATGCTAGAAGTCATATTTAAATTATAATGCCAGAAGGGTATCTTTCAAATAAAGTAAATTTCATGTCAATTTAAAAAAATTACCTTTGTGTTAGTCCATTTCAAAGTTCTATACCTTTATAAAAAAAACACCCTTTAGTTGTAAAGTACACATTCTTTTGGTTTTGAACAACAAAATATTGTGAGTTCAGCAATATTCTGTATCATGGTTTGTGCTGTGCATCATACTGAAAAATGATCGAGATATTTTTCGGTTTCATAATAATTGTCGAATTGTGACATCGATTTGTTAAAGCATATTTTGCTGTTAACTACATATTTTTGATAAAAAATCGAATTTTTGAGCATATTTTTGTAGTTTTTAAAACAAAAGCCTATTATTATAGCAAATTTTCCAGTTTTTTTTTTTTTTTTTTTTTTTTGATTTTTCGTAAATTTTCTGGGGATGGCAACACCGATTTTGGAAATTAAAACTATTTTTGAAAATTTGAATTTTCAGTTTTAAGACTATCGATTTCGGTATAATGAATCTTTTCTTTCCATTTTAGCAACTGAACAAAATTTCGCAAAATTTTATCCAACTGGATTGTAAAATGTGCTTTTAAGAGCATACTTTTTTAAATTTTTAAAAGCATATTTTCCGTTTTAAGGCATTTTTCATTGGCATAAAATCAATTTTTTACAGCATATTTCTGGTTGCCCTAATGATTACTATTACCTCTTAAAATTCAAATATACAAAAGATTGTAATTTGCTTTTTTGTAATAATATAATGCCATTAATATTTATGATAACTGAATACAAAAGAAAAACAAAAACACCTGTTTTTCACGATATTTTTCCACATTTTGATTTCCAATCTATTTAACATGATCACCGTTTTTCAATTGCTTTAACTGTATGTCTTTTTTTTAGTATTTTGCACATTTTATTAAATTATTATTATTATTTTTTTATTGACCATTCTTATTTTGTTGTTGCTGTTAAGGGTCATTGAATTGTATCAATAATGTTCGCTACAACAAAAGTTATAATAAAAGTATAAAAAAAATTAAAAAAAAAGTAACGCATTGTTACAAACATTGTTGTCGTTTTTATTTTTAATACGAGTACTTAACATTGAATAATTCTGCCATTTTTTTATGTTTGAAAGAATAAAAAATAAAAAAATAACTAGAAAGAAAAAATAATGAAATGGAAATGAGTATAAAACCTATTTAACCTACTACTACGTCTGTCGATGATTATGTAGATGATGATTGCAAATGATTGCTGATGATTGACGATAATAACAAAAGGTCAACAATTACAATAAACAACAACAGCAGCAGAAACAGCAGAAAAAGACAGAAATTGTGTAAACACAATTTGCCTAAGGGTCAATTGACTTTAATTGCCAAGTAAGAGGGTTACATAGAAACACATAACACGGGTTGACATTATCAGGTCTTTAAACGTATACAAAATTTTAAGTGATGGACCGATTTTAAAATTTATTATTATTCCTAAAGCTCTTACGACTACACTCATAAAAAGAGCCCGTACAAATAGTTGAAAATTTAGCTATGGCAACAGAAGCCTGACTGAATTTGCTCCAGCAGAATTTTTAATGAAGTTGAGAATCGTATTCTGCTAAATTTAGGTGACCCAAATTTTAGCTAAAAAAAAAGTTAGTCAAAAATTGTAACTAACTAGACTGTTAAATACTTTGATAATACACTCATACAAATAATTCTGTAAAAATAGCAGAAAAAGTTACTAAAAATTAGTTAAAAATGACGTTGCAGGCAAAAAAAAAAACTGTAAAATCTACTAAATTTTTAATTTTGTACATGAAAGCTAAGCGCCATATACTCGTGAAAACTTTTATAATACATAGACAACTAAAATGCAGCTCTGTATTTAAAAGATAAATAATATACAGAGTTGTATCTGTCTTTATTATTTCATTTGCTCCATTTGTATGTACATCGGAATGCTATATACCAAAGACTGAAGAGTAATCCAAAAATAATAGATAAATGAGTAAAAATTTCAATAAATAAGGACTGATTTTGCCAAAGCTTTCAATACATTGTTAAAAGAAAAATATATTTTTTAATAATTATTTTTTAATTTTTTTATAGATTATAAATAATTTTATAAAAACAAAAACAACTTTTTATAGTCCTTCAATTTAGAAAAAAATCTTTCCCTTTTTTATTTTTGTTTTAACCTTTTCACTGCCGACGTGGATATATTTATATTTTGACTTCATATTCTTAATAGGGTCCTTTAATTAGAAATAATAAATTTTACTTGTATGCCCCTACTAGCCAACAAAAAATAGGCCCGAAAATCCAATTTTTGAAACTTCTCAGACCGTTTTTAGCACTAAACCATCCCAATAGCCAAAAATGCTTTACTTGATCTTGTTCTTGTCATTAGGTGAAAAGTTCATGCCAAATTTCGAGTAATCTTAGTTTACTAAATACACCAAGCGCCCCTTCTTTCAGAGACAAAGGTTCATTAAAAAAAATCGTAATTTCTTAACAAATATTGCGATAATACTGCCGTCATGAACAGTTTATCCATATAATGATTTTTTTTACACTGACCAATATACTAATGATCATATTTAAACAAAAATATTAACATTTATTGCATTATCACTTTAGTATATAATTTCTTGTCACTGGAAACTCGTCCATCGAAACTTTCATAAAATTATGAAATTTTATGAAAAAATTAAGTCGGAAATAAGTTCATACATCTAAAGAAAATTTTCATTAAATTTATGAAGAGATAATTTATGAAATCGAATGATTTTTTTTTATGAAACTACGAAATTTTATGAAATTTTAGTATAAATAAAATGTCTTGGATATAATGAAATTCTTCATTGAATCTACGAAAAAAATTTCTATGAAATTGTTTCATTGTTATCATAAAGAATTATTCTTTTAGTGTAGGATTAAACAAACACATGACTATATTTTATAGTTTTATTTTTTATTAGTTTATTATGAAACCATTTGCATAAATGTCTTTTAATATTTTTCTAATTTTTTATAATGTATTCAATATAAAAAACTACACAAATTCTGAAACGCAAACATCACATTACAACGACCTCGGAAGTTTTTGATTATTAATATAATATTTTTAAGATTTTAGTAAATACAGAAAAAAAAATTGTTAAAAGTTTAATATTTCATCAAGTCAAAATAGCAAAATGTTTAACTAAAATCTCAATTTGAACTAAACTTTAGTTAACGATTTGAAAAATTGGAGTAATAACGGCTTTATTAATTTTTCTACTAACTTTTAGCTATGAGTGTACTGTCAATTAGCTAATAATTTAGCTAAATCAATAGAATTTTAAAGCTAAATCAACAGATAATTTCTGATAAAATGGTCTATCCGGATGTAACCAGAAGCAGGTAAATAGTTAGTTACCCATCTAAAACTGCTCTGAAAAGGAATGATTCTAATCAAGCATTTTCATCGTTGTATTATATATAGCATCACATATAACTAAACATCACATCTCATCTGATCCGAAAAATGGCATACATAAGCTGATCTCATGGTATCTCATTTGATCTAATCTCATATAGTATGATTTCATGTAAATGTTGTTGTATATGATGATTTCATGTAAATGGTTCATACGCTGGGTCCAATTTTGGTATCCTCTCTGCAACATATCGGCCGGTATCTCACGAATAAACTCTTCAATATTAGATTCCAGTGAGTCAACCGTTGCGGCCTTAACAAAGCCCCACAAAAAGTAGTCTAAAGGCATTAAATCGCACGATATAGGTGGCTGCCTTCCACAAACGTGAAATAAACTGTTCACTGAACTCGTCTTTCAATTGGGCCATTGTTTCGCGTGCTGTGTGGCATGTGACACCATCTTTAAAAAAAAAACAAAAAAAAATTACAATTTTTGACAGTAGCGTTTCTGCCTTCGCCGTCTTTGCAAAAGTACGGTCCAATGATGCCACTAGCCCATAATCCACACCAAACAGTGCATTTTTCGGGATGCATTGGCTGTTCTTGCAATGCTTCTGGCTGCTCTTTACACCACATACGGTCATTTTGATTGTTCACGTATCCATTCAACCAGAAATGAGCTTAGTCGCTGATCACAGTTTTTCGATAAAAAAGTGGATCTTCATCTAATTTTGCCAGCTCCCATTCACCAAAACTTAGCCGTTGTGGTAGATCGTGTCTGCAATTCTTGCACCAGACGATTTTAAAATGTTCTACACCCAAATCCTTCCGCAAAATTTTCCACGTAGTGGAGTAGCAGAGGCCCAATTGCTGAGAAAGGCGCCGAATCGATGATTCACGGTCGTCAACAACACTGTCGGATACAGCTGCGATATTTTCCTCTGTCCGCGCTCTACGTTTGCGTGTTGGTGGTTTAATATTTAATATTTGAATTTGGTGCGAAATTTAGTCCCAAGATTCCAAATAGCCGCCTCAGAAGGTCGCCCAAATTGACCATAAATTGGAAGAAGTACACGATGCACTTTCTTAACCGAGCATGAATTTTGATAATAACATTCAATAATTTGCAAGCGTTATTCGTTTCTAAGTCGATTCATGGTTAAACTGAACATGTTTAACAGTAACATATTACACGAAAACAACTGAGCTGCCGAAAACAGTGTTGCCAAAAAGAAAGTTGCTAAAAAATCACCCTTTAAATGTCTTTATCGCATGTATTAATATTTTTTTTTTTAAATAATTCAACTAAGCAGCTATTAATTTTCTATTGAATGATCAGTTTTCGTTGTTGCCGGAATTTTAACAATAAAAGTAATTGAGGCAGACGTTTTAGTGATTAAAATGAGTTTTTATTTATTTTTTTTGTAATTTGCTCCCTGATTTCGGTTGATTTCTCTATACTATCGGTAAAAATAAAATAATAGATTCGAAGAATCAGAGAACTTTTCGTTAGAAGCTAAACACTTTTGCGTAATACAACTGGAGAAAGTCAACCCTTTACGGCATAAAACTCCAGATCTTAATGAAAGTTGTATATTTTGATAGTAAAAAGAGTCAAAATAGCGATCGGATCACCCAATAATCAAAAATATAGCGAGTATATATAAAAAAAAATATGTGTGTTTGGAAAGCTTATCATTTTTACTTCATATCTAGTTAGTTTGTTTAATATCTTTTTAATTATGACTGCCTATAAATTGTAATTATTTAAAAGTTATAAAAATAGATTGTTTTGGATTCATCGTTTTTTTAAATTTTCGCACCAAATTATTATATTATAAATTTATAATTATATTATATTATTATTATTATTAATCTCCAAATTTACAATTACTTTGGACATATAAGCTGTTGAATTTTACAATAGAGATGTGCCTTTATCGTATTTAATAAAACAATGTGTCGAGGTTACTTACTTATATCAGGCGCTGCATTCAGTCAAATTATTCGTTGCATATATGTAACATCGTGCAGTAAAGGTTTAAATGATTTTTCATTAAATAAAATATACAATTTTTTTCTGGTGCTTTAAAGCTTTTTGTATCATTTCTTTTAAGAAATAATTCCTTTAAAGCTTCTGAACTTTACATTACTTAAGGTCTTGGATATTTTCTCAAAATTTTTATTAATTTTCTTGCATCTTTCAGTCACCAATTCTTAATTTAATATGTTCCTTTCCAAGCCAATTGTCCAACTAAAAACAAACAAGTATACCGAAGCAATGTCAAACTAACTGTATTTGTTATCCTATATTATATAAAAACTAGATCCACTTTTTTGAAAAGTGGGCGGAAGCAGGCTCTTATTTCTAGTATATTATTTATAAAAATTGAACTGATTTTCGCAAATACTAGAAAATTTAATATTTCAATATAGTTTTTATGGAGAATTTGAAAGAACTCAAAACTATAGTTCCGAATTTTTAGTGCAATAAAAAACTCAATTTATCTAAAAATCCACCAAATTTTTTTGTTATTTATAAAAAAAACTTTTAAGTTTAAGAGAGTTTCATCATGTAACTCGTATTAGTTTTAGAGAAACTATTCGTTGAATCTTGTCATTCATAATTATTTAAATATTCCCATCAAAATGTTTTAGAACTGGTTACCGCTGCATCTATTCCAGAACAGCTTATTTCACCATCGATTACATGGAACCGGTTCTGTATATGTTCCTGGGAGTCAAAATGAAGCTTCTGCTGTAAATACTTGAAGTTGTTAATAGTAATACAGAATCTTTAATTTTAAGTGAAAAAGCACTCACTTTTAGAAGAAATTTCAGTTTTGACTACATTTGTAGTTCATTTAAAAAACAAACCACATCAAATTATTGTACTGCACTGCATTTACATTCATTATATCAGTTTTTTTGTTTTTATTTAAAAAAAAATAAAACAAATACACGATTGTAAATTCTTTTACTACATTTGTTGTTCATTTTTACTCCATTTTTGGTTCATTTTATCAAAGTTAAATTTAATTAAATGTAAGTCGTCCATTTTTCAAGTGAAATTTCATTTGTATTTAACTACATTTGCAGCTGCCTCTATCTACACAATATTCTAAGTGCAGTTCTATAACTGTTTGTAGAACCGGTTCTAAACGACCCTGTTCCTGTTTGGAGGTAAAGAAACTATTGCAAGTACGAAAAACTCCATACAAAAAGAATCGGTTGTAGAACCTATTATAACAAAGTAAAGGGTCCGCCATCTAACGTTTTTTTCCCGATGCCGATTTTGCCAAAAAAATCATATTTTCAGATGAAGCTCATACTGCATGGCCAGCCGATTCAGCCATTTGAATGAAATTATTTTCCATTATTAACCGGAAGGATTGTATTTTCAAATAAAAAAGAAATTTGAGAAAATATTCAGTAGTTTTTTTTTTATAGCATTTTCAAAAAAAAAAAAAGTTATTTCACCAATGGCTTCCTGTTCCAGGTAGGCGTGGTAGAGAAGATTAAGCATACTTTTCTAAAAATCATAACTACATTGTAAATTTTTATTGAATTTATTGTTCGGTCCTGTTGAAACCAAATGTTGCCAATATCCTCCTCTTCAATTTTTGTGAACAAAAATTCGTTCAACATGGCCCGATAACGATCGCCATTGACTGTAACGGCCACTCCTTGCTCATTTTCGAAGAAAAAATGCCAATTTTCGCACACATTCTGCAACATTACCATGATTTTCAAAGTAATGTCGCAATATTTCCCAGCGTTGTTCAAGCGTATACACAACCATATTCGTTCAGCGGAAGGATAAAACTAATTATCTGTCAAATCAGACATGAGCTTAGTGTTACCATTCACGAAATAAGCACTAGTTGAAAAAAAAACGTTAGATGGCGGACCCTTTATTATTAAAAAAACCAAGTAGTACTGCCAACTAAACAAGTTTTAAAAATGTATTTCATATTTTTGAAATGGTATAAAAAGAGCTGGTGCGTGGACACCAGTTGAAATCTGCCAAATATTTTCTAGTAAGATGAGAAAAATTATTCAATTGAACATCATATTAACAAACAAAATGATCGGGTTTGGTTAAGGGAGATATTGTCCAAAAATTTGGAACAAAGATTGGCCACTCGAACCCAAGCACCACCTCACGTTATGGTTTGGGCAGCAGTAACTGCCGATTGGCGCTTACCGGTCATGTTCTTAGAGCCTGGCGTTAAAGTGAATGCAACAGAGTATCTTGAATGGGTATAAGAAGCCTTGGGCAAATAATCATTTCGAAAATAGACCATATACCTCTCAACAGGACTCAACTCCTTCACACAAAGCTCGCGTGAGTCATGATTGGCTAAAAAGCAATGTTCCATACTTTATATCGGCATACAAATAACCTTCAAATTCTCTTGATGCGAATCCGTTGGGTTTCTCTCTTTGGTGTATTTTGAGCTCCAAGGCCCTCACAAAAAAATACTTACGTATTTTCGCTTTAAAGAGAGCCATTCAACGTGAATGGAACACAATTCCACATGATCACAAACGTGCAGCGGCAACTCGTTTTTTGACAGGATCGACTGGATAATAAGAGTAAAGGTGGGCATATCGAACATATTAAATAAATTTTGAAAATTTATACTACATTGATACGACAACATTTCTGCTTCGGGGAGGCAGTTGGCTTGGAATGCAACATATGTACTTTATCAGTTAAGTTGTTACTTAAGAGTACATAAGTCTTTCTTTTACGAGTACATGTATTTTATGTTTATTATTATGATTTTTATCATAGTTATGATGATGTCAGTTTTTACTTCTTTATTTTTTTATTACTGGGTGTAGTGTAATAATAATAGCCAATTGTAAATTTACAAGTTTATTACTCTTTACATGTATTATTACTTTATACATCCATTAATTATTAAATGGGGTTTCAATGGTGCTTTAAGGGAAATTCTTAAAGGGAGAAAGAACTGTTTTTGTTCAACAAAGTTGTAGCTCAATGCATTTGGGTTTTATCTATTTGCATTGTGCATATGAGGAATTTCAAAAGTATTCGACACTTTGACGCAAAATATTTTCAAAACATGTTTTTTTTTACATGAATGACCGATGTTTAAGGATTCTGTATCCATTCCGCTTTAATCATTTATCTGAATGAATTATAACTTAAAAAGAAAACCGGGACTATTTTGGAAAACTCAAATTGCCGGCAGATATGATATTTAATTGGTTTTATTGTTACTTATTTGTAGGAAATTATATCAAATACTTTTAAATTCTTATAATTCAAAATTTTAATTCTGTGATTGACACTTGGATGAGTTTTAATGAAACTTTTCACTAATATAATGAAGTTCACAAGAATGCAAATTTTCTTAAACTTTGTGTTAAAATGAAATGCAAAAAAATATTTAAATTTTGCAATATTATTAAAAAGCTCATCAAATTTTTGCTTTTAAAAATTTTAAAATGCCTTTTAGACTCGGAGGTGCTATTTAGAAGGAAATGTTATTGTAAATGTCAGACGCAAAACTTATACATTTTCAAAAAATGTGCCCCAATTCCTAATACGAGGGCGGATTAATAAGTCCGTTACTTTTTGAATAAGTCCGTGACTGCTTGGTCTCCGGAGTGTTGTAATGGACCCGTGTTTCATCCACAGTTACAAAACGCCGCAAAAACTCATTAAAATTGCGGTTAAACAATTCCAAACAATCCTTTGAAGTTGGCACACGATTACATTTATGGTCAATTGAGAGCAAACGCGGCACCCACCTTGCAGACAGCTTTCTTAAACCCAACCGATCATTTAAAATCCAAACCACACTGCCATATGAAATGCATATGGCATCAACAATCTCACGCACTTTTACTCTTCGATCGGCCAACACCATATGATGGATTTTTTCGACATTTTCAGGTGTATTGACCTTAATTGGCCGTCCAGAACGTTCAGCGTCATTTGTTCTTGTGCGACCACAACGAAAGTCAGAAACCACTTTTTTACCATTAAAATCGATGGTGCAGAGTCCCCATAGTATTTATCAAGCTTTTCCTTGGTTTGATTGACGGTTTTTTTCCCAAAAAATAATGTTTAATAAGCACTCGAAATTTAATTTTTTCCATTTTTAAAATATACAATCCCGGGGTTGCATATTTTAAACAGCTGTTAAACGCAAAGTAAATGACGGAACTTGCTCAAAATTTGACAGTAGTCTTTTAACGGGTGGTACTTCATGGAAGCAGTTTTGCATTTCATATAACTACGAGGGAAGCTCAAAAAGTCACGGACTTAGTACTTTGTTCCATAAAAAATAATTAGCTTTTTTATCTTAAAAGCTATGGGATTTTGAAAAAATTCCTACAAAAAGTTCTTAGATGCTGTAAGTATTTTGTAGGCAACCATAGGACTTTAAGAACTTTTTCTTAAGAAAATAATTAGATTCATATAGTTTTTTCACAAAAAAAATACTCGAAATACTCAAAAAATTTTGAGTCTTAGTATTTTTTCTGTAAAAAGATCTAAATTTCTTTGTCGTATAGAAAAGCTATAAAATTCTTAAGAGGTTTTCTATAGAAAACCTCGCATAATTTGAGGATTTTCTTTTTAAGAAATTATTTTCGATTTGGATGAGTTTTTTTTTATAGAAAACTCCTATGATTCTGATTAACCGACCTTTAAGAATCTGCGAGCTTTTTGGTATTGAAAGTTATCAGATTTTTAAGAGTATTTCCTTTTTTAAAATACCCTTAGGTCCCAAGAACTTTGGTTTTAGGAAAACCTCTTAAATTCGAACAACTTTATCACTTAAAAATCTTCATGTTTTAACATTTTGCTTTAAAAAATTCTTTAAGTTTAAGGACTTTTGTCTGTTGAGGAGAAACTTAGAAAATGTGTGTTTTTCTGTAAGAAAAATTCGCAGCCATTATTCATTCTTGTATCAATCGTTACTTTGTTCTTTTCCATGAGTTATATTAATAAAAATATTATAATACTTTTAAAATGTATTTTGTATTATTTTAAGAGATTGTAGTTAAAAAACATATTCAAAAAACATATTTTCTAACGTGTTTCTAAATGTAGTTTTTTGGACACATAAAATTTAATGTTCAACAAAACTCTAATGTTGTTAAACCTTTTTGATAACAATTAAAAACATAATTTTAAACACATTGTGTCTATTATCTTTAAACACAATGTTCTTATATATTTTGATTTTACGCATTGTGTCTATTTTTGCCCAATTTATAGTAGGTAACAAGTTACCTTCATTTAAAAGGGTAGATTTCAATAACATTTTATTTATCACGAATATGGGTTCTATATATATATCCTGAAAAGTGTCAATTTATAGTAATACATGTTGTTTCCGACTCAAAATTACATAAATTGCATTAATTTTTCAATTGAGATTAAACAAGTGATTATATAACATTTCTGAATTGGAATTCAGAATATAGAAAAATGGTATAATTATAAGGCAGTCATGTATTCCATAAATCTGTAACACGTGCCACAAATGATCTTTTCATAATCATCGTATGAGTTCGCATGGTTGCCAAAGTATGGGTCCTAGTTGAACGACCCAACAAAAATCTTGAAGCAAAATAAGATGGCGATGCATTTTTAATGACTTTATAAAAGAGGCACAATAACTTATGGGTCGATTATGGATAGCAACCGAACTTCAGTTGCGTTGCCAGTTGCCAACAACATATTACGTATGGCAACTGGCAACTGACGCTGGCAACTTCAGTTGTCAAATAGTGATTATATTGGCAACCGAAAAGTTCTAGTTGCTGTAGAGTTTTAAGCAAACAAAAAGGCGGGAACATTAAAAATTAAGTATATTTTATTGTTAAATTATTTGTAATAAATATTTAAATAATATTTTATATATATTTTACATCATATATTTCATATAATAAATATTTGAAATATTTTTATTTGTACCTGTAGATTTTAAAATGGTGAAAATCAGAACCCGAAAACAATTTGAGCTGTTTGTCCAACAACTCGAAAAATACCCATTTACATGCAACATTTTTAATTAAATATTTTTTTACACAACACTTTTATTAATTTATTTTTTATACAAATTCACATTTGTCAACCTTTTTTTTTATTTGTTTACATTTTTTCAGTTGCTGAACTGTCAAAATAAGATTATCGATAACTTATTGGCAAATGGCGAAGGTTGCCGTACATAATACCAATTTTCATTCGCCAGTTGTCGTTGTCGTTGTCAGTTGACAACGCAACTGAAGTTCGGTTGCTATCCGTAATCTCAATAAATTTTGTGCGGCTACATACCAAAAAATCGTTTGTATATTCAGAAACATTAGATCGAATTGATATGCCGTACACATATCTTATTACTAAGTTAAAATATATTGTCACTTTAGAAATACTTCCCGAAGTAGTGCCACTGTAAACCTTTATGCCATACATTATGAGTGTCATCAGAAAGTATGTCCAATTTGTCTTCTTATAATAATTGGAAGGCGACGCGGTATGCTATAAACCCTTGGAAGAGAAATCATAATTCTAGATATAATCATGTTAATATATTGATTAAAATTTATTCTATCATCAATGTAGAAACCCAGAGTCATAATATAAGAAATAAACTCAACTAACTTACCATCCGAAAGAATATTACTTATACTTCCCACCATGTTATTAAATATTATCACCTTTGATTTGGACTAGTTCAAGTAAATAAAGATTTATTTGCACCAATTATTAATATTACTCAAGTCCTCATTTGATCCTATCTCTAGCTCGTTTTCTAATTCAGCAATAACTAGCATCCGCATCCCATTTAATGAATTCAGAATAAATTTATGAATGATTCAGGCCAAAAAATATTAGACACGTGTACTAAGGTATAATTTTCTAAATGTATAAGGCACGCTGAATTCAAATCTCGTCCCAGAATCACTCTCGGACATGAGGCGTTTGGGCTATATTAACGGGAAAAGTATAGTATTTGATCAAAATGCTCCGTTTGTTCACCTTCCTGGAAATATATTTTTCATAATACTTGTAACGGCACCTGAACACACTACTCTTACCATTTTTTTTAGATTTTGAATTTTTAAGACAAATTATTTCCTTATGAAAATATTGTAAATTAAAATTTATGTTGTAACTGCAGTTTTCCCGCAAAGTAAAATTGTAAAAAATTCAAATTTATTCTCAGTTTCAATGGAAAATAATTTCAGGACAAAATAAGATATCTTCAGGTGTATAAGTATTATAAAAAAATATTTCAGGAAGGTGAAAAATCGAAGCATTTTGATGCAACACAACACTTTTCCTCTTAATATAGCTCGAACGCCAGATTTCGTAGAGTGATTCTGAGAAAAGATTTGGATTCAGTATACCTTATACTTTTAGAAAACTATGCTTAAGTTATAGTGTTAAACAGTTTTGGTGTAAAAAGTACTCACGAGCGCTCGCCACTGTATATACTTATAATTTTTTTTTTTTATAATTTTACGGAATTATAACCTTACAAAGTCAAAAGATTTTGTTTACACAGTAAAAAAAATAAGCTACAGACAACATGTCTTTAATTCTTTAACATTTCCTTAATTCATAGCGGTATAAGTGGCACCCTAATCTATAAATAATTAAAGTGTTATTTAAGCATTGTTTGTTTGATTGCAATTGCTTTTAATTGAAATTAATTAATACTTATTAAGGCACATTATGTTAATATCCAATCGTGATTTTCACCAAATAGTTCACACTATAAATATTTATTATTAATTAAATTGATTTCGAATGCCTGTAAATTATTAATAACTGTAATTTTCCATTCTTGTTTCTTTTCAGTATTTTATATAATAGCGGAAAACGGAATGAATTTGCTTCAATACGTGGCATTTTACTAAAGAAATTATATTTGTTGTAAGTATCTGTCATATGAATGACAAACTTCAATATATATTTTTTTTTAATAAATATTTATAAAGTAAATGAAAAAATATGTAAATATTAGGGTATTCAAATTACTCGGGTTTTGGTTTTGTTCGAGTACATGAGTAATTCGATTTACTCGATTAATCGAATAAATTTCTAAAATTAAATATGAGTTATTTTATTTTAACATTTTCTTAACAAAGTTTTTTCTAATGGACCATTTTTTTTAATTTAAATACGTTTTCGTTACGTTATCTTGTAATGTTAATGTAATGGACGTTGTGGTATAATGGTTAGCGTGTTGAACTTTTACACAGAAGGTCCCGGGTTCGATCCCCGGTGCCGGCAACATCAAAATAATATGTATGAGATTTTTCTATCCCTCATACGTATCGCAATGTCGACCTTCGGTGTTCCCATAGCAATTAACCCCACCGAAGTAAAATAATGAATCAGGGCTATGAACCAAAAAGCTTCAATAAGTTCGCCAACTCTCCATCAGGTGGCGAGCAACAACTGTTCTAAGACTTATCATCTCGCGCAATTACAGTGTTGCCATGTCTGAAGCCCTTCATGTTTCCCCACCTTTCATCTCTATACTATCCCTTTCCAAAGAAAGCAACACACTAAATATAGGAAGTATTTCCTGAGTGTTGCCTCTCTTTTAAAAAAAAAAATAATCTTCTATATAAATACAACGTTTTTTTTCGCAGAGTGGAAATTCTACGGAGTAAAAGCTGCAAACTGCATAAATATTAAATTTATTTTTTTGAACTCCACAAATTAAAAAAAAAAAAAACAAAAAAATATCTCGAAAACCGCTGTCTTATCCAAAAATTTGACTTCGTAACTGTAATTATTGCCAAAATGTTTTACATGGTATTTAAATTAATATTAATCACTTAAAAATTAAAAATTTTTATAAACTTTATCACTGTTTTGTGACCTTAACGTGAATACTTTTGTTTAGCGATTTTTGGTTATTTACACTTTAAATATGCAGTCGCATTGATTGCACCTTGAAGAGGTGGAAAATTCTTACGTCTAGAATTTTTAAGCACCATACCCTACCCCTACGAAAATTAAAACGGAAAGTGAGGCAGTGCTTAATATTTTATTGAAAAAAAAAATATTTTTGGAAAACACGAAACAATTTAATTTTTTTTGTATAAAATATAGCCTGAAGTAGAACATATTTTGATTTACTCCATTAATCAACCTAAATTTTTCGAGTCATTCGTTGCTCGAAATTGGACGTTTAAATTTACTCTGAACAATTATTTGATTAAAAATCATCGATTACTTGAGTAACGGTTATCCGATTGAATACCCTTGTAAATATATATATATATATATATGTATGTATTTGTCATGAAATGTTCATAACTTTTATTATTAATTTTTAACTATATTCTTCAACAAGAAAAAAAAATACTCATCATAACTTTTTCATCATTTATCAAATGTTGTAAAAAAAACTGTTTGCATCCACTTTTATTTATATCATCGCTTGTTTGGCTTATCTGTCTGTCTGTTTGTGTGTTCATTTTATATCATGTACCCCACCCTCATGACGCACTTACCCATGATGATCATTATAACCTGCATAAGGTCCTTGGTTTATCCTTTTCTGTTTTTTAAATTTTAATATTTTAACAAATAAATCTACACTGATGACATTTGTCAGTAACAAACTGCACTTTTATTTTTGTATCTACTTTTGTACCCACTTAAGTCAATGACAGTATATTCACCAATGTTTGTACCCTACTTCAAGCATAAAGTAGGAACAGTGCCATACATTTTTGAAGTGATTAGACAAAACATGATCATAAACTTTAATACCCTAAATCAGTGAAAGATGGAGATAGAATACATTGTCCCTGCTTAAGGTCAAAAATCAAATTGAAAAATATATATTTTTTTTATTAACTAACATATTAACATAATAGATATTTCTGGGCGGATATTGATGAAACTACTCGATATTGGTTTGCAAAGTCTGAGAAATAATATTCTTCATTTAATTCCAGAACATTAACTACATTTGTAGTGGATAATTTTAATAAATTTCGAATTTTGGGCTTGAATTTAATGATTAAGTGGCCTGCAACACGTCAGTTGCCGGGGGAAATTGTAATAACTCGGCTGTTTATGTTCCAAATTAAAATTCAACTCTAAAATAATAAATCAGAGAGTAGAAACCGTACAGTCATATAACGGCTTTATAAACTTGAAGGCATAATTTAAATTATGTTTCATGGATCAATAAGGGTTAAACATTTTTGGAATAAAAGTAAATATATATAAATATATGGGGCGTTTCATCTCAAGTGACCCAACTTTTGAAATCGATGTCTTCCGATCGGGATCAAATTTGGATAGTAGTTTAGACACAATTTTTCAACAAAATCGATCAAGAACTCTCTGAGTTAGAGGGTCAAAATTTGATATTTTGGTCAAGCAGGTGTTTTTTCTCATCCATGTAACCTATTACCTATTGTTCTTAGCAAAATTTGTCATAAATAGTTTAGATAGCTATTTCTTCAATCTTTCGAAAAAACATATTAAAAATTTTTTTTGACTATTTTGTTCAAAAATATTACTTGAGCCAGAGTACAAACTAAAAATTTTTTACATAAATAGAACATTTTTGGTCTTCAAAGTTTAGTAACGCCATGATGCTTGTTAGGAAAAGACCTAACCACGTGCTTGATTACTAAGAAGACAAGAATGGAGCAAAATTGATTATTAATAGGTTTTTTGTTAAAGTTCTGCCTATTATGGAGGCTCTAACTTTTCTAAAACTTCGGGTTCTGATGAGATCTTTAGCCAGATCGAAATACTAGTATCAACCTAGCTAATATGTTTGATTTGCTTTATTTTTGTAAATATACGGAGGTTGAAAGCTCGTTATAAATTGAAAAAAAAGCTTAGGTCTTTTCGTTTAGTTAGGTTTTTGTCGCTTAGTGGGATGCGAGTGGGATATCTATATATTATATATTATATTATTACCCTAACCGAGCACTACCGCGCCTACCGGGGCGCACAAATATCAAAATAAATGTTTTGTAACTCAAGACACAGTGAGTAAACTCAACGATTAATTTTAGAGTAAATTAATCGTTATCAATTGCCATAGAAATAAAAGGACAATGATTAATAATGATCGGTCAAATCTTGTTGGAAAATTCTTGTTGAAAAATATCCAATAGGACTAACCTTGGTGCAAATTTCATCCCTATCGGAAGACATCGATTTCAAAAGTTGGGTAACTTGAGATAAAACGCCCCACATATATATACTTTTATTCAAAAAATGTTTAACCCTTATTGGCGGGGGGGGGGACAAAAAAGACTCATGAAACATAATTAAGATTATGACTTCAAGATTATAAAGCCGTTATACAACTGTACGGTTTCTACTCTCTGATATATTATTTTAGAGTTGAGTTTTAATTTGGAACATAATTAGTTTCAACATTTTGTTAGGGTTTTCAAAAATTAATTTATCAACTTAGACGTTAGACAATTGAAATAGTATTTTCATTTTTAGTACTTCTTAATGTCAATAACAAATGTTTGAACACAAGAATAAACGATCTATAGAGAAGCTAAATTTATTTTTCAGAACAGATGTTAGAGCTCCTAAGAAACTGCTTTTGTCTTTTACATTTTAGTTAAAAAATTATTTAGTTAACATTTTTAAAAACATTTTCTTAAAGTTTTAAATATTTTCTGAGTTTAAATTTGTGTACTTTTAAATTTTTAAAACTTTGATTTATATGTCTTTTACTTAAAATATAAATAAAAAAATCGCTAATGTCAATGCAAACTTAAAAAATATCTCTTTATTACCTAATCTTTTAAAATGGAGTAACTATACGACTAGATTTCACGGCCCAAAATTAAGTTAATGTGTCCTGGGACTTTGGTGTGGCAAATTCACGTACATACAGTGTTCTGTCCCGCTTACTTATTGAAGGCTATATAAATTGAAAAGCTTATACTTTGCCTATAAAGTAGCGTAGCACATGTTCTGCTTTTACCGATTGAAATTTTCATTATACTCATTTGTATACTCATTGTTTTTTTTTTTTTTCTTCCCACAGTTTCAGTTTGTGAATTATTTATTTGTAATAAGCAGCGCAGCGACTTTCATGCAAATGCATCTTTGTACTCAATATATCAAAATCGATTTTGCGCAAATAATTTTCCGGATCAAAGAATTTGCAACAATATGACATCGATTTGTTGCAACATATTGTATTACAAATGCATATTTTTGCACATTTTGCTATAAATGCTAATTTTAATGCGTATTCGGCTATTGTTGTTGCATATTTTGAATTTAGTTGCATGTTTTTGCATATTTTGCCAATATTTTTTTATTATTTTTTTTATTTATTAATAACACAGTTAAACCCTAAAAATGCTTCAGACATGCGACTTATCAATTTTGATAGATTTTTGGACGTAGATATGGAATGAGAAAAATTTTAATATTACAATACTTTTATTTTATTAATATAATAATAATAGTAGCTCTGGTTTTTAAAATATTCGCGAATTTAAATTTTACCAAACATCAAGACTTTTCTTTAAAATTTCTTATTAATTTATATCCCTAAATAAACTTCGAATAACTTTTAATATGGTTGTAAAGTATGGACTTTGATCATTTAAAACCATATTAATTAATTGAGATTGGGGCGAAGGATGTACAATATCCATGCAATTAAAGTGAGAACTTCATTTATTTTTATTTTTTGTAAATATTAAAAAAAGACTGAATCGAATTTGTAAAATTTCAGCTCATGATGTTAATTTATATTCCACTTAATTCATTTCATCAAAAAAATCAAGAAATTGTATATCAAAATTTTCAGAAAATTTAATCTGAAATACGTCTTTTATAACTTTTGTAAATTTATTTTCATAAAAGAATATTTAAAAAGTACATTTTTAACATGTATAATTTTAAATCATTGGAAAAACGAACTTTAATTAGCTAGAACTTGATTAGTATTGATTTGTTAGACATACTAGAATGTCTGAATCTGAATTTTATTAGTTAGGATTTGTCACAGACTTTATATTTTTGAGGCATAAAAATATATTAAAGTTTTTTAATTTAATAATATTTAATTTAACTAAAACTAAAACTACGAGATTTATCTTATAAGTTAAGTAACCCGTAATGTATACTAAAGACACATATTAAAATGTTGAATCATCTTTTTGTTGTGGATCTTTTATTAGCGAAAAATTAGAAATTTCAACTTTAAATACATGTATAGTTAACATTATCACACCTTTCGAAACGTGTAAAATATAAAATTAAAAAGCATAGTTTATACTTTTTGAATGTTTTAAAAAGTATCGGTTTGTTTTCAATTTTGTAATTTTTTGCAAAAAGTTTATGAAAAATATTTAATTTCCTGCAAGCAGTTTTTTTGCAAATATTTCTTAAACAATGAATGAAATTATTTTAAGAGCGATTCCGATGTATTTTACTAAAACTATATACCTTAAAATTCTAGGACCATATTCGTAATCTGCGTCCCAAAGTCTTTGAAAAGTGATTGGTCGCTCTAGAGTAATAAATCGAATTTTAAAAATCCATTAGTTTTAACTTAAAATTTTTTTGATTTTTAGTACATATTTTATTTTGTGCATATTTCGATTTAAGTGCATATTTTAAGCGTATATTTTGTTTTTTTTTTCCCCCTATTTTAAGCCCATATTTTCGATGTTTTAGTGCATGAAAGTCGCTGCCCTGGTAATAAGTGTATTAACATGTTTGCTTTTACGTACTGGCCTGGTTGCGTTATTTTAAAACATATACAAAAAGTAATTTTTATCACTACTTTACTAGGTTTTTTTGTTCGTGGCATTTTCAATATCCTTTTATATTTTTGTTAAATGTCATTTACTCATATAGTATGGTTTCACATATATTTATTATGGTCACTTTTCATGATTATTTGTAAATTTGCAAACAAACAAAATATATATGTACATTAGAGTGTCCCTTAAGGTGTTCTACAAGTCTAAATGTAAAAAATGTTGAGACGCTGCCCTCTAATTTTTTTGTATTTATCTTGAAAATAACTCATGTGAAATTTTACGTCCCTACGACCACGCCTTCCCTACCCGATAGGGCCTTAAAGATCGAAACATGCGTTTATATGGGAAAAAGTGATATTTTTTTTTTGTTTTTGCTGTTCTTTTGCAATATTGCAATAGTTTTTACTCTAGATGATAAATTAATCGACATTAGGATAAAAGTATGTATTTCTTAAAATTCAAAAGTAGTAAGAAAATCTTTAATGTTTTTTTGAAAATTTAAATAAATAAGTCTGTCGTCACTTGGGGTTGCAGGTCCACATGGGTTAATAATGTTCGAAATATTTTTATTTTTAACTTTGAGTAATGCTTATAAAATAAAAATACAAAAGTTAGAAGAGTAGCTTATTTTTGATTTAAAATATTTTAAGGCAACAAACAAGCCTTTTTTTACTAAAAAACACAATTTCCTCGAAATCCGTAAAATTTAAATCGTTGCCCTACCCAAGTGTACTGGGCGATATTTTTAAATTTTTTTATTTTTAATCTCTTAGATGATTTAAACAAGTTTAAGCAATAAAAATCTAAATTTTTTCGATTTTGTTGAAGAAATTTTTTTAAAATTTGAAATTGGAGATTTAAAAAACACCCCAAAAATTTTGTTCGTTTTGACATAACGCCATCCAAAAAAAAAACTTCTTTTATGTCTCACAATTATGAGTGTATTAAATAAAAAAATTATGTTTCAGTAATCAATTTTAAAAAAGTTTAAAATTTGAGCTCGAATTTCTTGCTGAAGTGGTATTTTTCACATTAGTGGTCTGGGGCATTATTTATTACTGGGGTAGTTCTTAACCGATTTTGGATTTTTATACCTTTTTGAATACATAATTTTATCTTAATCTCGATTAATTTATCATCTAGAGTAAAAACTACTGCAATATTGCAAAAAAAAAACAGCAAAAACTAAAAAAATATCACTTTTCCCCATATAAACGCATGTTTCGATCTTTAAGGCCTAATCGGGTAGGGAAGGCGTGGTCGTAGGGGCGTAAAATTGCACATGAGTTATTTTCAAGACAAATACAAAGAAATTAGAGGTTATCGTCTCAACATTTCTAACATTTAATTTTAAGGGACACTCTAATGTACATACATACATATTAAATTGAAGTGTATTTTTTCGTGACATTTTCTGAATGCATTTGTTTGATTGGACAACTATGCAGATCTTCATTGAAATATTGTCTTTCTCTAATTAATCTCATATATTGACAGGAGTGAAATTATTTGCGGTGTATAATGTTTATATATATTAAAATGTTGTAATTTTGTAATGTTTTTCTTAATTTTTGTTTATATTATTTGCAAAATAATATAACTTTGCTGAATAACAATAGCTCACACAGTAGGTCAGTTGGCTTGTAAGTAGGCGGCTCTGTGAGCGCGACCCACTAACGGCCAGGAGATTATTTTTTAAAATTTTATTTTAGATACTCACCTAAAACATCACAAGGTGTCTAAAAAATGTGAAAATGTAAGAATAGAAGAATATCAATTAGAAATCAAAGTTTTAAATTGCAATTTAGACTCTCGTAACACAAATCTCACCAAAAAGCAGTTTACAAACTTTTTGGCAGAAAACAGAACCGCTTAGCGGTTAAACATAAATAACTGTTAAACATTTCAGAAAATTAAACAGTTTCCGATGAGTAAAATCTTCCTACTGTCTTTGTTTAGTGCACACATAAACTAGTTTAGTGATATGTTCCCGATTAACCAGTCTCGGGACGATTTCTTATAGTATAATTGGCACTGCTTACCCCACATTAATGTTTAACTATACAAGTCCGAATTAAACCAACCACGGGATAGGTCCTTTAGGGCCAATTGACTCATTTGTCCCCTTTGAGTTGTAATTGATAATAAAATTACCACTTGAGATAAAGAAGAATTATTAAAGTTTACGTGGTCGCAGACCAATTTTGCATTTTTTCGGGGAGTTCGATCGTGACTGTCATGAAAGGCGGACGTTTAGCGGAAAGTGATAATAAGATTAATTTGTTCTATGTGCTTTTTTTTAATTTTTCAACGCATATTTTTGTTGCGTTGTTGTTTAACTAGAGAAAGAGGCTCTCAAACAACAGATTAAAAAAAAAAACATTTTTTAAAAACTATGACAAAAACAATGACAAAAGAATGTAAAGAAGAATATTTAAAAATATTTTAAAAACATGTACAAGAGCACAAACAAGCAACAACATCTAACAGCTCCACAAGAAATAATAATTTAAATAATAATACTCTAAATAGTAATTCTCTACATAATGAAAATACAACTCGAAACAAAAACGAATTACTTGCAATTAAGGGTTTGCAGCATCGCTGTATTCGCTGGGAACCCTTAAGAAAACCAGAAATTACCCAATGTAGAATCTGCCAGAGTTTCTTTCATAGTGCATCTAATTCTTATCTAGCTAAAAGATGTGTTAAATGCAACGAAAGCCATGGAGTTGGGGAATGTACCCTAAATAACATACCTGTTAATGAAAGGGATAAACTGTTTTGTGTGATATGTGGTAAACATGGCCACCCGGCATCATATAAAGGATGCGAAAAATATAAAGTAACTCAACAGAAGCTTCGCGCCAGAATACAAATCCTAATATGAGCTTTGTTGATACTGTAAAAAAACAATAATCATCAAAATAATACAAACCCGATACAACTAGCTTTAGAAGAGTTTAAAAATTCAATGCAAAATCTTTTAAATCAAATAGTTAATCTACATAAACAACTACAAATAAAAGCAGCTAGAATAGATTCTATCTTTTCATTGTTAGAAGCTTGAATTATCACCATGGCTGAAGGTATTGTAAAATATCTTAATATAATTCAAATTAACGTTAATTCTCTTGTAAGAATAAGTAGAAGAAGTGACTTATGTAATTTTATTAATAAATATAATCCGGACTTAGTACTTCTAAACGAAACAAAACTAAACAACAGACATAAAGTTACTTTTAAAGATTATCAGTTTATACGCAAGGATAGAGTTAACTCTGTTAGGGGAAGTGAAACTGGAAAACTATACCAACAACACAATAAATTCTTTTAAAGTATTGGAAACTTGTATTTTAAAATTATCAATAATTACTAATAAAACATTGTTCGTAATATCGGCTTATTACCCTTCCGGTAATAACAATAAGAATTTAAAAACCAAATTATTATAACTTTTTCAATCCCTAAATTTACAAAACGCCAATAACTTTTATATACTGTCGGGAAACCTCAATTGCAAACATATGGATTGGGGGAATGACTCAAACAACTCACAGAATCACTTATAATATGCTAAAAGAATAGCTATCATGTAATGAGATAGTATTTAGGTGTAGTTTATATGCATCAGCGGCACCTTCGTACCCGCGTTGTAGTTCGTATCTAGATCTGTGTATAGCTGACTCTCGCAAATCCATACACAAAGAGAATAATACAATAAACTGTCTTAAGAACCTTGATTATGATAGCGACCATAATGCAATACAAATTTTAGTTTCACAGGAGGAAATTGATTTTAGAGAAATGCCTGATACCCAATTTAACTACAAACAAACTAACTGGAAAAAGTTTAAGAATAGTATTGCAAATTAATTTTAATTAATTAATGAACCTATCCCAAATCAGAAAAATCTCACTAATTCAGAAATTGATTTTTATCTAATTAAAATGTTGTGCGTTGTGGTGTAATGGTTAGCGCGTTGGACTGTGACACAATTGGTCCGGGGTGCGATTCCCGGTGACGACTACATCAATTTAGAAAACATAATATGTAAGAGTTTTCAATCACTTATACGTATCACTGAGCCCACCATAGCACTTAACCCCACCGAAGTAAAACAATGAATCAGGGCTATGAAACAAACAGCTTCAATAACTTCGCCAACTCTACATCAGGTGGCGAGCAACAACTGTTCTAAGACTTATCATCTCGTGCAATTATAGTGTTGCCATGTTTGAAGCCCTTCATTTTTCACCACATTTCATCTCCATTATCCCCTTTCCAAAGAAAGCAACATAGTAATTAATAGGAAGAATTTCCTGAGTGTTGCTTCTCTTTAAAAAAGAAAAAAAAAAATACATGATAATTCGTTCGATTGAAAAATCAGTTCCTAAATTTCAAAACATTGATTCAACAAAAAAATTTACAAATTCAACTATGAGGAAATTGCAAATAGAAAAGGCTAAATTTTAACCTTAATCAAACAACACAATCGTTTATAGCGCTTTTTATTACCAGTTGAAACAAACTTTTTATTACCAGTTGATACAAACTTTTCTCCAAACATAAAAAAAGAAGATTTTGGTGGCTTAACTAAAATCTCTTCTTCCAACTTTTACCCCTTGACAGAACTTCTTATCGTATAAATATAGAAGTAATTTTTTTGAAATTCTTTGTTACATTAAATTATATTGATTATACTTACATGTATGTAAAATAAATCTTATATTTATCTCTAAAAAAATATTTAAATTTTCATATATAATTAGTATACTTGAGAGCCCGATTATGGGACTATGTAAAACAATAATTTATAATTACTATTTCTTTATTTATAGTTTTAAGTACATGAATTTTCTTTAAATAAACACTTAAAAAAAAATATTTTTTTAAAGGGGCAAAAAAATAATAATCGGAAACTGGGATATTTTGCAATAACTTCCTCAAAGCATGTGACGAAGATGTAATGTTTCATCATGTTACACCTTCAACTCTTAGCTTTCGAATGATAATAATTTTATATCAATATGTACTTAATAAGTGTGGAACAAATTTAATTTTGAGTTAGTGATTGGCGCCAGATGTCACATTCGCCAGATGTCCCCTGAGTTAGTACATATGGAAATGGGTATAAAGTTGCTATGATATTTTTTTTCTGACATAAAATCAGTACAACATTTTCAAAATTTATAAATTTTGTGATGAATTAATCACAACGAACCTACTTTTCCGATATAAAAATTCAGATTAAGGGAATATTTGCCTACAAAAGTGATTTGAGATTATAAAAATTACCAAAATTTATATGAAACTTTCAGACCAAGCTAATTTTTATGAATTAAATTATACACTTAGATTTATATATGCATGATATTATATTTGCATTAAATTAACGAAGTTTCGCTGGAATTCGTTCATTGAAGCTTTTAATTGGATTAATAAAATTTTTCAAAATTATTTTTAGACTTGGGCAATCTAGTTCTTTTGCGTGAGCGATTTTTTCTAGTTCAATTGATCTAAATGAACTAGGTCCATCGGCTACTTCAAACTATATTTGACTAATTCGTTCAATCGTTCGTTAGATGTTTTGTTTGATAATTTTTAACCGAATTATTAATACTAGACACTTCCTTTTAACATAAAAAAAAATTGAGCGGCCAACAATAAAAAAACAAAATTAAATAGCAACACAAAGAAAAGAAATATTTCTCAAATGACAAAAAGATCGAAAAATCTAAAAGAGCTGAAGATTGCGAACTAGCTCACTAGTTCAAAGTAAATACTAGTTCAATTGAACTAAGTCGTCACGAACTACACAACAACAATTATTTTACAAACTTAATTTTATTTATTAAAAAGTTCATGCGCCTAAAAAAAATTTATTGTTAATAGTTTTATAAAAATTATAAAGTTTTTTCATAAAATCAAAAAAAAAATATTCGTTTTGTAAAAAGATGCATTAGTTTAAGTCAATATTTCATTCAAACTCACCCCAAAAATTCCAATTGTGTAACGTAAAAAAATTCAAAAATTTCTTTTTAAAGAAACTTTCCGAATGAAAAAATTTTAAAACTGCATACACAAAAAAAATTATCAACCTAAATTTTCTAATAAAAAATTTGATTTGAATTAAATTTAATATGTTTTTGAACAAACATATAATTGAATCAATTAATATTTTAATTGACTTTTAAATATTATTTTAGACATAATTCTCAATTTATTTTTTCATATATTGTATTTTAAATAAAAGAGTTTCAGTATAAAACACCAAATGCATTTGTAGTTTACCAACAAAACAACACAAATACGCAAACAGACACAGCATTACTAAAAACACATACACACGTGTCGTTCACACACTTTTTTTTGATTATCATAATTTTTTGTTTGTAGATAGTTATTTATAGCATTTTTCTTTTTAATTCTCAATAAAAGTTTTAATTAATATTATCATTGACGTAATAGGTTCGAAATCAATTCAATTTGAAACTCGTTTTTAGTTTTTTTCTGTGTGCTGTTTAATTTGTCTTCCTTATTTTGAACTCTTCTCGCATTTTCAACTGTTCCTTTCGAACTAATCTCAGATTCTGAACGAGTTTTCGACATAAATACTCATAGTCTTCAAGTTTTTTTCGAATTATGAAAAATTCGCCAGTTCCGAAAACTGTGTTCTAACTGGATCAAAACGTGAATTTTTTTATGGAAAAAACTATAATTTTCTGGAAATGTCAAAACTCAGTACAGCCAGTACAAATTTTAAAAAATCAGTGCACGATTTTTCATCACTTCACATGATCAAAAATCAGTGCATGTACTGTAATGAACAGTGCATGTACTGTAATCAACATTCAGCCTATTTATAGTAAATAAGGGCAACTTTCTCGAATATCACAGAGCGCATATCCAAATTTATTTATTTTAATCATAAAAATATTTATATAAATATGGTTTTGTTGAAATTGCATCCAGTTTTTATGCCTCATGTCTCCAATGAGATCGTGCAGTTTTGCGTTTCTTTGAAAAATCATAAAAAAATTTAATGGAAAACATAGAAAAGATCTAACCCAATACACTCTTGAAGCGGAATATGAAAAGTTATGGCCCAATAGATTTTGAGAATTTTTTCAGATTTTTTGAAGGGCGGAATTTTTTTTTTTTTTTTTTAAACGAGAGGCAACGCTTAGGAAATACTTCCTATATTTAGTGTGTTGCTTTCTTTGGAAAGGGATAGTATAGAGATGAAAGGTGGGGAAAGATGGAGGGCTTCAGACATGGCAACACTGTAATTGCGCGAGATGATAAGTCTTAGAACAGTTGTTGCTCGCCACCTGATGAAGAGTTGGCGAACTTATTGAAGCTTCTTGGTTCATAGCCCTGATTCATTATTTTACTTCGGTTGGGTTAATTGATATGGGAACACCGAAGGTGGACATTGCGATACGTATGAGGGATAGAAAAACTCATACATATCATTTTGATGTTGCCGGCACCGGGGATCGAACCCAGGACCTTCTGTGTAAAAGTCCAACGCGCTAACCATTACACCACAACGCCCACAAAAAAAAGAGGTTATGAAACAAAAAACTTATTCGGGGTACAAACTATTAGTTTAATGGTCACTCTAATGACCTTAAAAGTAAAAATTCAGAATTTTCCAAATTCAAAGATTTTAAATTGTGTTTAAATAAAAGTATTATCCTACTACCCAGCAAACAGTCTCAGTTGTGGCCAGCGAATTTATTGCCAATCGAATTCTGGCGGTTACGGCAACTATCTTGATATTAAATTATATTTTTAGTCGTGAAAGCTAATATTCAGTTGTCTCATTTAATATTACATTCCACTTAACTTTTATTGAAATTATAAAAAATTTTATTGACATTAAAAAACTCTTTTGTTTTTTCAAGTATAGAACCGGGGTCCTCAGACTAATAATCCTCTGTCCTACTCATTGCACCACATATAAATTTAATTTTCTTAAATGCTGTTTAAGCATTTTAATATTTTTTTTTGTCTTTTCCGGTATTTCAACAGATTGTTACTTGTGGTAACAATCTGTATGCTTTACAAATTTTTAATTAAAAAATTAAATTTAATATTTCTAATCAAAAATTGTATGACAGTTACAACTTACCACATGTGTGTCATTCAATTTTGAATAAAACTTTTATTAAATTTAGAGCAATGAAATGTAAAATTTAAAATTACTAAAATGTAGAAAAAACTTTAGTTAATTCTACACTCATACAAATAAGTCTGCAAAAATTACTTTACATGAAAAAGCTGTATAATTAGCAGAATCATTTTGCTAAATATAAGTAAAGTAAAAAACAGCAAAAAAAAACTGTGAAATCTACTAAATTTTATTTAAATTTTTAGTTGTTTGCATGAAAACTAAGCGCCATCTCTTAGTGAAAATTTTTATAAAAATTATTAGATAACTACGAGGGCGGCCCCAAAATTAGCCGGCCTAACAAAGAAAACACATCAAATTTGGGAAAAATCTCAACAACATCTTCTTTTAGCTCGATACACTGTTCCCAGCGATATTTAATGTAAGAACTGTATAGCTTCAAATAGCCATCAACCGCAGACTCCGCCTCTTCATTGTTGGCAAGTCTATAACAATCAAACCATTTTTTCAAGTTTGGAAATAGAAAATAATTCGAGAAAGCTAAATCTGTCGAATGAGGTGCGTGATGAAGCAACTCGAACTTTAATTCATTGATTTTGGCCATCGCAATAGTAGATGTGTGAACTTGTGCATTGTCTTGATGAAACAACATTTTTTTCGCCTAATGCTGCATTTTTCCTTAATTTCATCACTTCAACGCTGCAATAAGTTAGCATAATACTCGCCGTTGATTTTTTTCCTCTTTTATGATAATCAATAAAAATTATACCAAGCGCATTCTAAAAAACAGACGCCATGACCTTGCCTGCAGATGGAACTGTCTTTGCGTTCTTTGGACACGATTCTCACATTCCAGTCCGCTGCTTTGACTTATCCTTTGTGTCAGCTGTGAAGTGGTGAATCCATGTCTCATCCCTGTTTACGAATCGACGCAAAAACTCGGTTTTATTGCGCTGAAACATCGCCAATCACTCTATTGAAACATCTTCAGTAAGCTGTTTTTGTTCTTTTCTGAGCAGACGCTACACACATCTTGCGCACAGCTTTCTCATCTCCAAATTTGTTGATTTGTCTATCATTTCAGCCAGTTCGAATACCATTTTTTATTTTCTTACCCGTTTCTGGTGTGGAGACCACTATGTTGATAGTATTGGGATCTAATACAGCCTCGTTTTAAACTCTGCCACCCAACATTGTATAGTCTCAAACGAAGGCGCAGACGCCCTCCGATAAGAATATAGCTTGGCTTTTATAGTGGTTGGACTGAAATCTTTCAAATGAAAGTATTGAATGGCATAACGGTGACCAATTTCTTACATGTTCACAAACTCACTGATAAAATTTATTTTTGATGGCTAAAAAAAAAAATACTAAACAACATGAAACTTAAAATATAAGTTTTATAATGTTGCCACTTTTCACTTAAATAATTTTCTTCAAACTACTGTCTCCAGTTATATGTCATGTCGTCTAATTTTGGGACCAATCTCGTAAAATGCAGTTCTGTATTTATAATATAAATAAAATACAGAGTTGTATCTGCCTCATATTTGTCCTTATTGTTTCCTCTGTTCTTTTTCTATGTACTTCGGAACGCTATATGTCAAAGACTGAAGCATAATCAGTAAGCACTGATTTTTCCAATTCTTTCTATATATATTCATTGTTAAAAGAAAAATATATTTTTTAATTCTTTTTATAGTTTTTTTAAACATTACAAATTATTTGATAAACACAGAAACCACTTATTATAATACTGCAAATTTAGAAAAAAATCTTTCCGTTTTTTAATTAATATTTTGTATAGTTTTATTTTTTACTAGTTCATAATAAAACCATTTGCAAAAATGTTTCTAAATATTTTTTTTTTCTTCATACGACACAATATAAAAAAATACGCAAATACTGATTATCAAAATAATATTTTTAGACTTTATTAAATATAGCAAGATTAATGAGGTAAAAGGTAAGTATCAGTAATAATATCAAGTCAAAATAACAACATTTTTAATTAAAATCTCAATATGAACTAAAAGTTTGTTTAAAACTAACGGTTTCATTAATTTTTCTACTGACTTTTTTCTATGAGTGTATGCAATTGAAATATCACAAACTTTTGACAATCATTTTATAAAATTCTATAAATTGAAAATTTTGTATAATTTTTGTAACAAATTGTAGATGGCAGACATTACCATTGAAATGCAATAAAATGTTAATGTATGAAAATGAGAAATGTAATTTTTAAAAATAATGATTTTAAATTAGAATTATGCTAAAAATAGACATCTATTTCACATAACAGCTGAGCATATTTACATATTTTAATGAAATGCATTCTGAAAATGATGCAAAACATAGGAAACGAGGATGTTTGTAATAGACAAGAACGAACTAAATACATGATGGTGCTCCTGCCATCTCTGGTTATGATGATACTGAACATTTGTACTAAATATATTTAACATAAATTTTGTCAGGCATAATAAAGAAATCATTTTTTTTAGTATTTTGTGCTGAAATACGTGAAGGTTTATACCAAAAAAAAAAAAAGGAGAAAAACAATTTAAAATGTACATTAATTTTTGTTTTGCTTTCTGCCATTATGGTAGTTAGTTTAAAAATAAAATTCTTTTTAAGATTTTAACAAAAAAGTTTTTCTTTTTCTCTACATCCTTCTACTTCTGCGTTTATTTTTTAAGTTTGCCTGAATTAAAAAACCTTGAATTATTTAAGCTAAAAAAACTATTCATGATATTTGCTTTTGTTGGAGTTTGTTTCGAATAAAAATATAAGACATACATAAAAAATGCATGTTAGGGTGGCCCATTTTGACCACTTGGTAGAATTTACAGGGGGCTTTTAAAAACTATGATAAAGGGCGTCAGTTTACATACATTGGCTAAATTTCAACACCCTACGACGATGCGAAGACCTTGTGACGAGATCAAATGAGTTGACAAAATGGGTCAAAATTCCCTATATTTCTCATAAGGTCAAAATGTCCTTAATTTGCATTAAAGGTACAACAAGGACCTTCAAAGTTCAAAAAAGCTAGTAACAAAAAAGGAATAAGGTTTATACACCAAATGAAATGTATATTAAATAACTTTCGAAAGATATATAACATCCAAAATTAAAAAAATAGCTAGTAACAGAAAGTTGAATAACTTTTGATAGATCCGACAAATATTAATGGTTTAGACATCAAATGAAACGTATTTGAAATATCTTTTAAATGGTTTGCAACATGATGTAGTTGATTTATAAATCCATAAAGTTATACCATTTTTAATAAATTTATGTAAATCTACTTTTTAGTTTTTGCCATTTCTTTTTTTAAATGTATTCATAATGCATAGTTTTTATAGTTTAAATCGAAAGTATATTCACTTACTTTTAATTTGGTATCCAACACTAATGAACTTGTTTCATTTCATTATCATTGACCTATTGCAAAAATCTATAAGTATAAAAAATTGTTCGATTTTTTCTTTTGCAATCCAATATCAACATTTTATTAAAAATAAAATTTTAAATAGTTATCCACCCGTTGGATTAATTAACACCTTCCTAGAACTACGACATGGTAATGCGACAGTTCACATCAAAAGTACATAGAAACGCTGATTTTGCATCTTTCCGCTAGCGTCTGCTCTGGAACTAGTTCTCTTAAGCCCGATTCAATGGAATTAATTCTAAAGATAGGCTTTCCCAAGTACTAGTTCAATTTTATAATATGCTATGAAAAACTTTTAGAACTTATATCAGACCCGGTCCCGTGATATACCACTTTAACATGCCGTGGCTGTAGGAAGGTATCAATTGATCCTAATAAATGGCAAAAATTAAAAAATCCTATAACTTCATGGATTTCAAAAACAACTATATCATGCTGGAAATCTTTTAAATGCTATTTAAAATACGTTTCATTTTATGTATAAACCATTAATATTTGTTGGATCTATCAAAAGTTATTCAACTTTCTGTTAATAGCTTTTTTGAATTTCGGAAACTAGGGACATTTTGACCTTATCTTTTGCAACTATTTATTTTTTTTTACCCATTAGGTCAACTTATTTGATCGCTTCGCAAAGTTCTTCCCATCGTCGTACGGCGTTGAATTTTTGCCAATGTATGTAAAATTACACCCTTAATTATAATTATTGAGAGCACCCAGAAAATTACACCAAGTGGTCTATATGGACGACCCTAATGTATGTATATAGTTTCATAAAGTTGAAAGTTCTTGAATAAGTTAAATATAAAAATCCTTAATTTATGACGGTATTTATCGCAGAAGAATAACAAAAGTTTTATGAATATATCAGTGTATGTTCCTATATATATATATATATATATATAACTGAATTAAAACTAAAAATTCACCAGAACAGAGACCATCCATTCTTAATCATAGATCCAATTATGACCTTTAGTAGTTTTTAAAATTGTTCATAGAAGATGTATCAATTAAATCAGATAATATTCATCTTAGGTGAAATATATAATAGTCGATTTCGTTTATATTTTTTAATACCCTTTGGTAATGGGTGCGATAAAGTAATGCATTACCTTGTACTGTATACTCCTTACCTGTATCATTATTTTCCAACAAGAATTAATGAGTTACCGATAATTGAACACTCATGGATTACCTTGTAATGAGACCACATTACATTTTACATTACTTCAAAACATAAAATAATGACTTACCGATCATCAATTACATAATGCATGAATTATAAACGTAAAGTAATTATTAATACATATTTTGAAAATCTATTGATAGACACATTACTTTGTGATTTTTTGTAAGCATAATGGTAAGGTGTATATTTTTGATATCACGAACGAAAACACGAAGCACAACAACTCATCTACATTTTAAGCAATAAAATATTGTATGTATCAATAGCTTAGTTGGAAGAGTTCTCGCCTAATTAATTGTTAAATACCAGAGACCCCAGGTTCGGATCCCATCATGACCAAGCTATTTATGTAATAAAAAAGAAAGTTATTTACTTAATTAAAAAAAAATATCTGTAAAAAAAAATTTGTATGCATTTTTTTTATGAAAATCTATTTATAGACACATTACTTTTTCCCACATTTAACCATATAAGTAACCAGTTACTTTACCCATTACAAGGTAATGAGTTACTTTGAGGCTCATCGCCTGTAAAATTCATCAGTGAAGTAACGTGTAAAGTAATGCATGAAGCCCTATGGCGATACATTACTTTACCCATGATTTGGTAATGTGTGGTTTTGCTGGGATACTTATTTAAATTATAAAAACCGGTGAAAAATTTCCCGATATACGTAAAATGAAATTTGGGAAATTTTTGTGAAAATGTAAAATATGCTATGAAATTTCAGGATAAATTGAAAAAAGAATATGTTATGATTAAAGAGGATAAAACCCTATTATCTAAAGGGCTTTTAAAGTGTTGGAGTAAAATTATAGCCCTACTCGGAGTGTTAGTTATCGGTTCAAATGTCTACAAATTGTACATAGCTGCAGAAAAATTGTTCGGAAACAATGAAGCAGTACAAAATCGTAATCGATTTTGGTGCCTAATAAATATTTAACTGGACTACAGTTATGATTTCGTGACATGGACATTCAAATACACATTGTAAAGTTTTATGAAATAACCTTGCTTAAAATATCGATTATTTTCAAGTAAAAAATAATATTTTTATGTGATTTTATATTAATGATTAATTCATAAGTTGCCGGTATCACGAAACCAACAAAATTGTATAACATACCTATACAAAAACCTTAAATATTGTATGTATGAAGTTTCATCGATATTGGACAAATGAATCGAGGGTCAGTCATTAATGGTTTAAGGAATAATGTCGAACCATAAACTTATAAAACATTTACACAAATATTACATATTCTCAGACAAACCTCGGTTATATGTTGGTATTATGGAACCTGGTAATACGTTAAACTCTTTACCCTTGCATTACTTCCCATCTTAAATGAAATCACTTACTCATAATATGATACCTGACTACCAATTAGTAATACCAAATTCACAAGTTTTTATGATATAAACAGTTCGTTTCTACACGCAGAAAAAACAGGGGGAATATTATTGAAGTTATATATAATTATATTACAGGGTTTGTAATAGAAAAGTGAAAAGCAGGCGCAGGAACTTCATGTACTAAAACACTGTGTTTTAGGCGCCTATAATATGCATTAAAAATCTGAAAATATGCACTAAAAGCTGAAAAAATATGTAGTTAAACTTTTTTTATATTAATTATTTGCATTATTTTAAGCAATTTTAATTAAATTTGAAAGTTTGTTCGTGCACACAGAAAAATAAAGTGCCAACCGAATTGAAAACTGTATATTGGTGGCTACAACCAATAAATTCGGTTAGTATGACAACATTCAAATGCGATTTCTTAATATTTTGGGTGTTGCTACTAAAATTCAGCTGCGTTAACCGCATTTTGTTGTGACAACCAAAAAAAAAACTTATTATATTTAAACTGAAGATAATATGTGTTTTGTAAGGTACTAGCTGACCAGGCAACTTTGTTTTGCCTTAAAATTTTAATTGTAATTAATTCTTTAAATCAAGAAATTTCTTTTACGCAAATAATAATATATTTTTTATGTTAAGTGTACCTGTTAAACATGAATTGTTACTTAAAACCATACCGTAAAATTTATTGTTTACTTCTTTACCTTTTTTATTTATTCTAGGACTATGAGGAACGCTAAAACAATTTTGAACAACATTATTAAATAAGCTTGCAAAAAGTCTTGAATGTGATAATTTATTTTAATGCTTATTTGTTTTTTGCTTTTGGTACCACGCCCATTTATCCCATTCCGCCCATTTTCATCACGACTACTAATATTTGTAATTGATGGACTCGTACAAAATTTGAAGGCTATATAGCTTATATAGAACCCTAGATATTTAATATTTAATATTTAATATTAATATTAATTTTGTATATGAGCTAAATAATCACTTTGTATGGGAGCACGCCCACTGGTATGATCCCGCCCAATTTTCCCATGACTATTCATAATATAATCAACGTGCACAAATTTCTAAGACTATGGTTATTATAGTACTGTAGATATATGATATTAAATATTTACTTTGTATGGGAGCTGCCACTCCCACTGGTCCGATCCCGCCCATTTTTTTCTGATTATTCAAATCAGTAACATATGGGATACTGCAATGTTTTAAAACTCTTGCTATCACAATCGTCAAAATATATGATGTTATTCAATTTATGTGGGAGGTGCCACGCCCACTTGAAATTTATATAGCCTATGTCCATCCTGGAGGACCAAATTAAATATTGGTAAAAAAAATTTAGAAATCGTATGATTAGTTACGGAGATTACTTTCTACAAACAAACAAACATACAAACATTACCTCTTTATAATATTATAATATATATATATATATATATATATATATATAATATATATAGTATATAGATTACCTGAATGTACATGCCCTCGTTAAAGAAATTGGGTTTGTAACAGAAAAGTAACCAGTTACGTACCTAAATTTCGTATTACCAAACTTATTACTTATTATTATTATTACTTAATTTTTTTCTTAATTTTTTTTCTAACAAAATTATTATCAAGTCCAAAATAGTTCTCAAGTTTTTTAAGATTTTACGTTACTTTTTAAAAAATAGCAGGGAATCACTGGTACAACATTTGCAATTGAGGTCTTGTACCAGTTTTTCATTTCACTATTGCTTGTATTATTTATATCGATAATAAATACAATTTGTTTTGACTCTTGCACTGTGCCTTTTCTTACAAGGGAAGTCACCCGAAGTGTTCCCTCGTTGATCTCAATGAAGTTTGTATATGTGATAAAAAAAAAAACAATTAGCGGGCCAATCTCAAGTTTAAGGGTTAAAAAGTTAATACATTTTTGTATTGGAACATGTCTGAAACTACCGAAATTCAGATTCTTTTAAAAGCGTCTATGTACTCGAGAAATCAAAAGTGTTGATACCAATATTGCCTATGTGGTGTGTTATGGTTTCCATTTATTTAAAATATTTAAGATATAGGTTAAAAAGCTCCTTGGAAAAAGTCGCATAAAAGCCGAACAATTACGGATGTCGGAAAAAGCTCAGACACCCCCTCGATTAAATTTAATTTGCATTAATATACATATTTTTTTAGCTTAATCAAACTATAATTCTTTACCAAAACGCTACTTTTTTTAATATAACTTGAAACAACATTTTTTTAATAACCAAAATACTCGCAAGAGTTTCGTATGCGTCTCCAAAAGCTCTTTCTTTTGGTACCACATTCGTCAAAACATTTTCTCTAAAGCAATTCGAAATACGCCGGAAAAACGAAAAATGGGTAAAATTTTAGCCCACTTAAGCATAAAGTTAGGCCTTCCGTTGTCTGTATAAAACTAGCAAGAGACTCCTCCCAACTCTTATACACTCATTTGGATGAAACTCGAATTTGTGATAGAGGATAAGAACCTTAGGTTAACAGTTCTTTTTTATGCGACATCTCCGATATTTAGCGGGTAATAAAATTTGAAAACTATTTTTATATTTTCTCTTTTTTTTAAATTCTTAAAGAGGAAGAGAAAGGGATTTTAAAAACAAATTCTCTGGTGTCTAAGTTTAGTACTAGTTTTGTTATTGTTTGAAAACCAAATAAAATTTTTGAAGATTTGCATATATTACAAGGACTGACAAATCCAAATATATTATCTTCCTAACTAGAAAAATGACAAACCGGCCACCGTTGGTAAGGCACTTTAACAGGTAGTACAAGTGCTGGCAACAAGCGCTTTCCCAATCCCAAAATGATAACATCATTACACAAAAGGTCCGTCTATTTTTTTTTTTTTTGTCCTGCCGAGGTGTGAAACCTGGCCGCCTGATTGGCAGCCGTCAGCTCTGCCCATTAAGCTAACAAGACATATAATAATTGGTAGTCAGTCTAAAACGTATGTGAATGATAACTGCTGGGTAACCATTGGTTGCCCAAATATGCTAGCACTGCCATAAGGTTTGCTTTCAAAAACTTTTCAACGTTGGGAAAACAAACAAAAGTTTGTCTTTAGACAAACAAATAAATTAATTATACATTAAATATAACTAATTAATTATATATTAAAAAATATAAAAAGGATATAAAAATCACAAAACAAAAATTATGCCTGAAACCGAGATCGAACTCGGGACCTTCTGAATACAAACTTTTTTAAACAAATCATCATCATTTTTATAAAAGAAATGCTCTACCAGTGGTTAGACTTTTGAGCCGTTGGTAATTTTGATTGAATAGCTGTTGGAAAACACTTTTTGCTTGCATAATAGTCTTTTGTTGGCATAGTGGTCTGAGTCAATTCTTTTTGATTAGTTTTTTTTTTGTAGACCACAGAAATTTTTGTAAAACAAATACTGGCACAACGCTTTTTAGCATAACGCTAGTAAAACGTCTTAAAGAAGTGTTCTTCCAGTAATTTATTTACAATTCCTCTGTTAGCCACTACTAGTTTCTGACTGGGTTATTAAATTTTATCAAACACATATTTTTTGTTTTTCCGATATCTGCATTTTGATTTTAACACACCAATTTCCTTTTTTGGTGCCTTTTTTCAACAACTTGGCAAGCTTGTAAAAAGCATTGGAAGTGTAAATATTAAACTTTCTGTTTGGATTAGTACACTTAGGGAAAAAAGTTTCATCATATTGTCGAAATTTTTTCATAAATCGTTTGGCATCAATTAAATAAAAATTTATGACAAATGCTTCATAAATCTTCATAATTTCATAAAAAAGTTTCATAAATTTGGCTTGTTTTCCTATCCTATTCCTATAAAATTCAGAATTTCCTTTTGAAATCTTGAAATCATCAATAGAAACAAAGATTTTTTATTTGAAATTAAAAAAATATAATTTAGATTTTCTATTTAAAATTCAGAAACTATCTTAACATAAATTGAACGTCAGAAATACTAATCAGTTGATGTGATCTAAATTTTACGTGAAATTATTTTAATATAAATTTAATTTTTTTAAATTTCGGTGGAAATGAAAGTTCGTAATCTCAATTCAATTTTTTTAAATCCAAATCAAAATTCTTAACTTAAAATAGTTTTTTCCGAATTTTAACAATAATAATAATTTTTTTTTATATATAATTTTTATTAAAAATTCATCATTTTCATTGCAATAATAATAATTGCAATTTATATTTTCCGAATTTGAAATTCACTAACTTATTTGATATATTCTGAACAACAGTCGCAATAATTATGGGTTCTAAAAATAATGTATTAAAAATAAATGTTCGTCATTAGCTGTAGCCTTTATTGTGTTTGTACACTACCAAAGATAATTTTCCATTTCATAAAATTTTATTGATTTGCTTCATAATATTTAAAAAGCGTCTTATAACATTTATGAAGCCTTTTATTAAACTTCTTCATATTTATGAAACATTTCATAAATATGAAGAATCTTGTCATCAATTTGAACTGTTATGAAACAGCTTTATAATATTAATGAAGTGTTATATTGGTCGAAAATCAATAAAGTTTTTCATCAGTGTACATTCATAATATGCCGAAATTTATCGAATTTCGACAATATTTGATATGCTGCAAATTAAGAAGTACATAAAATTTATTTATTTTTTATATTTAACAATATAAATAAGATTTGGATCCTCTATACTATTTCCGAGTTTCAACGAAATCGTTGTGTAATGCGATGGGAGGCTTCCCTTGTAAGTACCAAGTTTTATGTTCAATTTTTTTTTGTTTTAGAAATTTTTCGGGGTTATATTCCGTTATAATGTTATCTGCGTTGCAGTATCTTTTTAGTTGTTTTAGTTCCATTTTAAGGCAATACAAAATTTCTATTATAGATGTGTAAAATTGTTTTATTTGCCGTTTATTAGTTGTATCTGTATGGTACGGACTTGATATTGCTTAATGTCTAAATATATTTTTGTATGTTTGTGTATATTTATTTGCTTAATGAACCACATTTGTTGGCTAAAATTTATGGCATTTTAATTGCCTTAAAGCTTATTTGGGCTTCTTTTTATACTTCTACTTCATGCCATTGCCGACAGGGTTTCAAAGATAAAACGAAACAATCATATTCATTGGTAGCGAACAATAATAATAATAATAATAATGATGCCATCTTCCCTTCCACAAAAAAAAGTAGCATAAAAAGCAAAAATTTTAATTAGTTTTATACATTTATATTATTATTGTTATTAAGTATATTTTGCACTAGTTGCAAAATTTAATGTAATTTATGTAAACACGTTAGAAATGTGTTGCTTTTGATATTTTTTGATAGCCGACAATAAAATATGGTTTTTTAATTACAATAAAGGATTTTCGTCATTAATTATATAATTAATAAGAAAATACGAAATTATTTTTTAAACGATATGAGGATGGTTATATTTGTCCTTAGACTAGGATGAAACACAAAAAAAGCTCGTTAAGAATATTCATACACTGCGTAATTACAAATGATTTTTGATATTTCTTCTAATATTACAAGCAGGTTTTTAAAACTTATAACTGCCCAGGAAAACTTGCTATTACCATAGAATGGGAAATGGAAGAAGAAAACAAGAATCAGAAGTACTTATAGTTGAGGCCAAGAACACCTGATTTTAACATGGGGGTGTCATAGGAGGCAAGGCCTTGCCTTGTGCTTACATATAGGGACAAAAATAAGACGTTACAAAATATGTAGTGAAATCACCAGTTACACATAAGTACTTATTTCATTTCTTATTTGTAGCATCAAAAGTAATGCTTAAAGCCATTATATGACGTATTACTTGTAAGGATGTTAATAAGTAGTTATTTATAGGTGCAAAAGTAAGTACGTATTAACATGTACCTAAATGAGAAGGTATTAATAGGCAATAAAATAACTAGTTATTAATAAGGACAATTATAACTAGTTATTAATAGCTTTTGTTTTGTGAGAGTCGTTTATGTATAACTATATATTTGTTTGCTTAAATAAATTGCATTTAAATTATTAATTATGATATATTATGAATCTTTATAAATATACCTTACAAAAAAGTAGTTACTTATCACCTTACAAGTACCTTATTTCTTTGGCCCTTCCTAATAAGCAGGTATATAACACAATATTAGTAAGACATAATTGTTTAGCTTCCAAAATAAGTAGTGATGTATGTTCATATCAGTAAGGTATTATTTCAGACCTTCAAAATAACAACAAATGTAATGGATAGTCATTACTACGAAAGGTCTGAAATAAGTGATAATAAGTAACTTATTATTTTTGCTATTTCAAATAAGCAGATATTTAACACAATATTAGTAAGGCGTTGTTTTTTATCTTACAAATAAGCAGTTACATATATTCATATTAGTAAGGTATTATTTCGGACCTTCAAAATAACAAAAACTGGAATGGATAGTCATTACTTTGGAAGGTCTGAAATAAGTCCTACCCATTACCAAAGTTTTGCTGGGTGGTTTAAGAGTGTGATAAATGTTCTCTTATTGTGTAAAATTTAAGGGTATTACTTAAAAAAATTGTGTACTAAGATTTTGTTATTGTTTCATAACTGTAATTACATATAACGGTAAACAAAGAAGAATAGCAAATATAGAACAATTAAATAATTATTTTTGTTTTTTATCCAATTTTAATCAGTTTACAATAAAATGTCGCGTGGTTCATAACTAAGTGATTAAGTGGCTTAAGTTTTCTGCAAACGGCTAGAAAAATATACCGTCCACCGGTAAAAGTAACCAACTGTGCCTCCAACTCCATTGAGAGTCTTAATCACATAATCGATGAATGTAAGGTAAATGTGTCCAAATCAACCTTTTAAAGATGATTTTTTCTGATGAGAAAAAGTTCAATATTGATAGTCCAGATGGTTTTAACTGATATTGAAGAGACATACGTAGAGAACCACGATATTTTTCAAAAATAAATTTCGAAGACAGATCCTTAATGGCTTGGGAAGATTTTTGTTTCGACGTTATGTTTGATTTGTCATTTCCAAGCAATAGAATGAATACTTCTCAGTACACTAAGAAAAAATTCATTCATGCATCTATTTATCCATCCATTTTGAATTCATTCATGCTCTTATATGATATGTTCATTATAGTTCATTTCTGATCATAATTATAAATATTACCCCAAGTTTTGCTAATTTAAACATATGAAAATGTATAGAAATGTATAGACATGTATAATTATATAAGTAATTATTACGTCAATTTTCGTTAATGCACACATATGAACAATTATGATTCATCATATGAACATATAAGAATAGTTTATGAACACATATGAGTCATGTATGGATGCATGTGGACATGTATGAAGCATGTGTGTTCATCTATGTTGATTTTTAACTGGGTATTAGAAAAAATGTTTAATCGGACTATCCTATTTTTGTATTAATTACACAGTTAAACAAAATCGGAAAAATTCGATGCATCGGGGTTGAGGTTTTGCAAGTGCTACCCGCAAAATTCTTTGCCAATATTTTTACCAATATCACAAGCAATTAGAAACATTTTTTTATAAATTTTATTATTCTCATAACTAATTAAATTTGAGTCATTTTAAAAGTAAAAAATTTTTTGAAATTCCAACCAACGGTTGACCACTGTTATCACTGTTTGCCAACGCATAACCGACCACGGCCAACGCTTTGCCGACACTGTGCCGATTTTGTTTTTCTGCTAGTTTTGCAACGCAGTGTATTAAAGACAACAGATATATTATTAAAATTATGTCTGTGTGTAGTTTTTACACTCACGAAGGACCTTACAAAATATTTTTTGTAATCCGAAACATAAAGCACTGACATATGGTCAAGTCTTGTACATTTGACATACTAAAGGGTCCGCCAAATAACTTTTTTTTTTTTGAAAATGCTATAAAAAAAACTACTGAATATTTTCTCAAATTTCTTTTTTTATTTGAAAGTACAATCCTTCCGGTTAATAATGGAAAATAATTTCATTCAAATGGCTGCCTCGGCTGGCCATGCAGTAGCCTACACGATCGGTCCAATTTTTAAGCACATTATCGATTGTGTGCAGCTGTATTTCACCAATGGCTTCACGAATATTGTCCTTTAAAGCGTCAATTGTCTCTGGCTTGTTGGCGTAACACTCATCTTCGACGGCACCCCACAAATAATAGTCCAACGGTGTCAAATCGCAGCTCCGAGGTGGCCAAACGACATCAGCTCTGCGGCTGATAATGCGATCTTCAAAAACAGGGCACATTCTGCAACATTACCATGATTTTCAAAGTAATGCCGCAATATTTCCCAGCGTTGTTCAAGCGTATACACAACCATATTCGTTCAGCGGAAGGATAAAACTAATTATCTGTCAAATCAGACATGAGCTAAGTGTTACCATTCACGAAATAAGCACTAGTTGAAAAAAAAAACGTTAGATGGCGGACCCTTTATTTATAAATATGATTGACTTTAAAAATATTCAGCAATTTATGTTCCAAAATAATGTTATTTCATGATAAAACTTTTCATTTTCCCTACATGGATGCATAAATATCCATACATGCTTTCATATATCTCCGGACGTGTGCATTCACGAAATTTGAGGTTATATCTACATGTATGTACATGCATGCACATATATTCTCATGTATGTAGATATTACCTAAAATTTTGTTAAAGCACATGTATGAAGGTATATGGAAGCATGTATAGAGATATATGTATTCGTGTTGGGACGGACATGCATGCATGTTTAGCAACATGTACAAACAGACATTGAACTTTATGGATCCATATTTGAAAATGTTTGACTGGCCGGTAAAAACTGAGCTCATATGATCATGTATGGATAATCATATATGATTGCATACCTAAACATTAACGAAAATTGAGGTGATATGTATTTTTATGGACATGTATGAATGACCATTTATGATGTCATATTTGTATTCATGTATATCTACTCATGTTTTTCTTTATATTTTTGTTATTAAAACACACAAATTTTAATTTTAACACTATAATTTATTAAAAACTTTGTTTAGAACATATACATATTTTAAATAAAGGTTTTCGAATGAAATTAGGATAAACAAATAAAAGTAATTTCAATGTTTGATAATGCAAAATGCACTGAAAATGTGTAACTTTGTGTAACTTACACACCAAATTTGCATATTTTGTTGTTGTTAAATACTTTACCTTTAGACATTAAAGCTTTCCCAACATTCTTTTGAAAGTTGGTAGACAATTTGACCAAAATTTACTCCGGAAAAAGGCGACAACAGTATTCTGATTCTGGAACTCTTATGTTTGGTCCACGACCCACTTTGCGAATTGACATAAACTTCGTTATTCATTTATGCTTAAAAACTTTCTGCTTAAAAAATCGTTTTCAAAACAGTATTAGTTTAAGATTTATTTGACTCCAAAGATTGGATCTGTCATACTTAATTTTGATGTACTAATATACTAATGTAAGTGAATAATGAAAGACATCTATAGACATAATGAACATAGCAACAAAAACTTACATTAACTCAGGAAAATCCACTATTTATAAAGTTTTCGCTATGTATCACAAAAAAACATTTTCTTAACAATAGGTGCATTCGTTTACACCAAAATTTGCACAAATTTGTACTGGATTTTTATTTATTATTCAGGGTACCGAATATCAGAAATCAAGTATTCATGTATTTCCGTATGTTATTTAACTAGAAACAAAATTAAAAGTCATGTACAAACTTAACAAGTCTAAAAGCTTCCACAAAAGTTCATTTAATAAATACAATTGCTACGAATTTATAATTATTAAAATGCAATGCATCAAGTACCAAAAACCATATATATACTGGGTAGTCTAAATAACACATATTTTACAACACTAAGCTTTTTAGCGCTCATATGTTTGAATTAACCTGCAAGTTTTTGTAAGTTTTCCGTTCGTTTACTTTTTTGTGCAAGAGCCAGCTTTGAGAGTAAAATTTTCATGTTGCCCAAAATTTACTCATCTACTGGATTTTACTGGAAAAGTAAACGAATGCACCTAATATTAAATGAACAAAAAAAAATTTTAAAATAAACAAATATATAAAATTTATGACATTGTGATTTTGAAGTTTAAATAAATTCGAAAGTAAATATCAAGATAAATTTATATTAGGTAGTGCTAGTAGCCCAGCTGTTTATCTTCCGCTTACCTTTTTTTATGTATGTTGGTCTTCGATATGTCAAAATTAAATTTTATCGATTTTTTTCTACAACAAAACAAGCTGGTTTTGACATTTCGGTGTACTGTAGACAACAACAAAATGCCTGCTGTTTTTGTATTGTTGTAGTTGTTGTTCTACTAGCACTACCTATGTATATAAATTTATCTTGGTAAATATAACAAAAAAAAAAAACATAAAATCAATAATAAGTCTGTTCGATTACTTTTCCAGTAAAAATTACTCAGTAACAAAATTGCAGAGAGTAAGACAAATTACAAAAAACTAAACGAACGGAAAATTTGCAAGAATTGGTAAAATAGATAAAACAGCTGATTTTAAATTCCAAATATTAAAAAAAAATCATCTGGTCATTATGGAAAAGATAAAAGCTAATTGAAATAATCGACCAGAAATAATTTTAAATGTTTTTTAACTTCTTCCATAGTTAATTCTTTAATATTTTTCACTTTAAATCCATAAACAATTATAATTTAATATTTGTTTTTGTTTACTAAAAAAAACAAGCATATTTTTTCAATCATATGTGTTTTTCTTCTAAATAATTTTTATCCAGTAAAAACTTGTTAGGTCTTTGGCATCAAACTGTCACTTTACTCTCTCTTGTTACTATTTTTACTCAGTATTTGTGTAACCGAACACCTTCCAGTAAAAACTTGTACAAATTTGTAAAAATGTTTGCGTTATCGAACAAACTGATTGAAATTAAATATAAAACTAAAGCTTTTTTTAATGTTTCTCTCCATTTTATAAAACGTTAAATCTATTACCGCGATAATTTTGCTAATATTAGCTTTGTTCGAGGTACGTTACTGCAAGTATCCCATTTACAAATAAACAAACATATTGTTTGGATGTTAAAATTTTGCGAAATACTGTCACTAAATCACGTATAATTTTCATTGATAGTTTTTCTTTCCCTAAAGTAGAAAGTCAGATTATAAATAATCATTAATAGCAAAGTATACACTCACGGAACTTCTTCTTTAAAAATATATAGTTGATTGGGTTGTAATACAGCTTCTTTATTTTTAATCTAAATGTCAGTCATTTGTAGAACAAATTCAATTTTTTACTAACCTTATAGTTCATTTAAAAAAACAAACCAGATCAAATGACTGTTTTATGATTTTACATTAATTTTTTACAGTAGTTTTTTGTTTGTTTACTTTTTACTAACATATGTGGTTCATATTTTGAACATAAAAAACAAATGACAATGTTACTTGAATTTACTGAAATGGAAGTCGTCCATTTTTAAAGTGAAATTTCACTTGTTTTTACCTACATTTTCAGTGGCCTTTACCTGCATAGTACATTTACATTATTACCCTAAATGGGTTCTTTGTTTGACTGCATGGACTCATATATATTTCCATATGTGTCACATATGTTCAAATATGATTCACATGTGTTCATATGTAATCATACATTTTCGCATATATGCGAATATATGAGCATATTATTTTATTTTTAACTGGGTGGGTTATTAAATGTTTGTACTACTGAAAATGTATAGTATACATACATATATATATATTAGGCCGGGTCGATTTGTATGGAGGCAAAAAAATCGCTCAACGTTCAAGGAAAATCATATTCTAGGGATCAAATTAAGAAACTTTGCCGAAGGAACCATACCTCTAAAACGAATTCTGATGTCTCGACTTTTGACCCGTAGGGTCAAATTTTGAAAAATTCCACTTTGACCCATTTAGAGTGCCCCAATCGAATCCAACCCAATCGAATATAATTTATACATTCATCTGCTAGAGCGTCTTCCGGAGAAGAAATAGAGACCCTAATCTTGGAAAGACTCCTCCTACTTTCTGAAATATCTCTATCCCGAGATTTGTACATTTTGCTATAAAAACACGGCTAAAAAGGCCCTCTTTCAACTTAAATTTCAACCCCTTAACGGTCACCTAGAATGATGATTTATGCATTAATCTGCTAGCGCGTCTCCCGGAGAAGAAGTAGCTCCAATAATCTTGGAGAGATTCCTCCTACTTTCTGAAATATCAAAGTAGGCTTTTTTAAAATTTGACCCTTTGGGTCAAAAGTCGGGACATCAGAATTCGTTTACGAGGTATGGTTCCTTCGGCAAAGTTTCTTATTTTGATCCCTAGAATACGATTTTCCTTGAACGTTGAGTGATTTTTAAATCGACCCGCCCTAATAATATGTATATATAGTCATTGACCATTTAATATTTGTTTATATCGTAAACGCATAAATTATCATTAATAAGGAAATAATAAATACCTAAGAATAAAGTAAGCCAGTCGCATTCGTTACAAATTATAATCGTTTGGTCTTCTATAGATTTTTTTTCAATAGTACGAGAATTCATGATTTTTTGATTTCTAAATGCCACTTATTTAATACAAACACGAAAATGCACGTGTTTTAATTCATATATCGAATTATAGTTTTGTAAAATATGGTTCATAAATAATAAACTATTAAATTTAACACAAAATTAGTAATTACCTCCTAGTTACCTGGTGACTTTGTAATATATACTAGGGTGGCATTTATTTTAATGTTTTAAATATTTTAGGCCTGCATTTTTTTTTAATTTGTTGAAAAATTTTTCAATGATAAGTATATAAATTTAAAAGATAAAGTTATCTATTTTGAATTACTCAAATTTGCTGTAGCTGACTTTTTTTCTCGGTGCCAATAGAACAAGTGTTAGATTTAAAAACAATTCATGGATAATACAATTTTCTATAAATTAAAAAAAAAAAATTCGTTTCATTAAAGCGCCTCCCTAATACTCGTGGTACGCATTATTTGTATCGTAATAAAAGTTTTCTTACATATGTACAATAGAGCGGCGTTTATTTTTGTATGAAGAAAAACTTTTTTGAAAAATTTCAATTTATTATTCTAACACAGCACTATTAGGTCTAAAAGTTATTTGGTACAAATTCGAGAAAAATCGGATTGCTTTAACCAGTGGCGCCCGCTTCCAAAGTTTTGAATTTTTGAAATTTTTTCTTAAATTGCTTTAATAAGAATATTAAAAATAATGCGTCGCAAGACATATTTTTATTAAAGCTGTTTAAAAATATGTGTTCGAGGGGCGCCACGGGTTAATACTATCCGATTTTTCTCAAATTCGCCCCACCTAACTTTTAGACCTAGTTCTACAATAATCCCAACAATAATTGATAAAAATCTAAAGTTGAGAAAAATGCCGCTCTAATGTACAATAAGTAAATATTTATTCGTAAAACTTTTATAATAAAGCCTATAAGAAATAAACCGCGCGTTCTATCATTAAAACGTATCTCGAATTTTACATGCGTGTTGCGTGTGATTTATATATGAAAAATCCCTACAAACGAATAAGCTTAACGAACATTTGCAATTATTGGATAAACAGTGGGTGCATTTATAAACAGACCTTCAGGTGACTTAAGAGTCATTTCAATCTAGGGAAAATACATTTAAATGTTAATAATTCAATTCAAGGAACAAAATTTTCTTTCGTAGAACATTTAGATCCGGTTTCTAAGTAAAATCATAAACATTTCAATTCTTATACAATATGTATATAAATCTGGTGCATTCTGGGAATTTTGATGGTAGAAATTACTAAAAATTAGAGTTAAAATATTAAAAAAACAAGTGAACAAGACTGTAAAAATTACCAAAATGAAACAATTACTTTTATTGTAAATCAAATGCAAATGTAGTAAAATCGACAAACTAAAATCTATCACATAGTCAGTCAATATTGTTCTCCAACAGGCAAAAGGACCTGTAACGGACGTTATGCCCCAAGATGGCAGACCATCCTGGGTCGAGCTTTTTTTATTGATAATTTCCATAAAATCAAAAAATTTTATTATAAACAAAAAAAAAATAAAAAATTAAAAATAACTGTTTATATGAAATAGACATGTCACTTTAACATGACGTTTGTCATTGGATGTGGTCAAAGTACACATTTCGCACAACTGGTGCGTTTTATGTAGGTGGTGTGTTTAAAAATGGATTTTCAAGAAAATTAACAAAAAATAAGAATTAAAATAAATATTCAATGCGTCGCCAGCTAGGCTCGATCACACAACCTCCTACTTACAAGGCAAACGCGCCACCGTTTTAGCCAATGTTTCTTGTGCGTACTAGCTGGCAAATGCCAGCTACATATATTTTGAACCACCAGTTCATTCAATATACTTCACACCATTTAACCCACAACAATGAATTTTTAATGAAACCTCTACATTGTGTAAATGACACATTTTATTAATGAAATGATATTTTTATAAAATGTTATGAAATGTTGCATTAGTTTAATGACTAGTTTCAATGGACGATCTTCAGGGCAATTTCTTTGCTTATATGCTGAAATGCATTAATATATCCCCGTGTACGTTACAAAAAGAACTTAAATTTATGATATAAGTTCATTCTTTCGTAAAACGAACTAATTTTAAAAAACGTTTATTCATTTATTTTTATATTTTTAAAATTGAATTCTTGGTGGAGGTGGGACATAATAATAATAATAATCAAGGAACGGACTTTCATGCTAATGCATGTTTTTTTGCTTGAGTCTGAGAACTTGGTAAACAAAACATCTTTGCGAATCAAATTATTTGCGTAAAAACGGCATCGATTAAATAGTGCATATTTTGCTATAAACGCATATTTTTGCATATTCTACCTTAAATTACTTATTTTGCTTCAAATACATGTTTTTATTGCATTTTTCTTAGTTTTTCGTATAAACAACTTTCACGTTTTATTTAACGAATTTGAATTCCTATTATATTACAAATTACATTTGGTTTTTATTTTTTCAAATTATGCATTTTAAACTTTCAATCCATTTTCAAACTCACAAAATCAATACACAGCAAAAGTATTAACATATTTTAAACTTGCACTGATCACAACCGTCGACGTTGAACAATAATTTTCGTTTGAAATTTTATTAAATTAAAATCTATTTAATCTCTATATATTTTGGAGAGACTAAATAAAACTTTATGCTTCATTTGTATGTTTTTGGTTTTAACAAAATAAAAAAATTTAAGTGCATAATTTTTGATTTTTATTGCATATTTTAAGATTTTTCATGCATATTATAGGCGCCTAAAGCACACTTTTTTAGTGCATGAAGTTCCTGTCCCTGATAATAATAAATCAAAGTTGTAAATTATGTACCGCTTTCAATTTACTTTGATTTGATGAGTTAAAGAAGAGATATTTAAATTTATAACCCAGCAAAATCTCACTAATGAGCTCTCAGTGTCTAAATAATAAGCAGTAACATTAGGCCCAACAGCATATAATTCGGCGTCAAAACTCATTATTTTTGTTTGACGAGGTAGTCAATGAAAAAACACCCAAAATAAGCACACTCGCTTACCCGCTGCATTACAAAAAAATAAATAAATAGTTACCAAAATAATAAGTTATTATTATACTTATAAGTAACTAAAAAAATATGTAGTAAAATAAATAGGTTGTACTTGTACTTATCAGTAAAATCAATGTTTTAAGCGCTTAAAAAAAGCACGAAAAACCGTCAAATAAGCCGTTTAAATATAAAAATAAGCCATCCAATTAAAAAATAAACCGTTAAATTTCATAACTATTTATTAAAATCGTAACTACAAATTAAATTTTTGCAAAATTTGTACCTTGGAACTTTGTCAGTCAAACAAAAGTGCAATAGAGGAATTGTTTGTCCTAAGCTTCAAAGTTAAAATTGGTTTATCAAAATATTTTTAGGTAAACCAACAGCACTTAACATTAAATTTTCAATTTTCAAACTTTACAAAATAAGCGAAAAAAACCAAATATAAAAAATAAGCTAATAAAATGTCTAACAAATATAGCTAATAAACTTTTATAATTGTATGATCAGAACTTGTATTTAGTCTAAATAGTTCTAACCTTTCAAATCAAAAACAAGCTCTGGCTTATTTTGGTTACCATAAGTATCAGTAATTACAAAATAGATAGTTGACAATAAAACATTATATTTGTAATTAGATAAGAAGTCGCTCATAAGCTTGACTGATTATAAAAGAGATTTCGACAAGCAAAAATAACTAGTGCTGACGCCAAATTATAATGTGGCGAGATATTTATTTTCACCACTTACGTTGTAATGAAAGATTTTGCTGGGAAGGCACAAAGAATGTTGATGAAGTTCGTAGCTGACTAGAAATTGCATTCCATTCCGTTGGTGCCTAATAACTTTTTCAATGTTTTCTATATTCATCAAAAAAAAATTATAACAAATAAATTTTAATTTTTTATTAATTAAGAAATTTTTCACGATCTTTAACCGAACTAAAATAACATCTCAAAATTTGTATTTAGTTTAAAAATATTTTAGTTAATGCAATTTATTCACTATCCTTGTGTAGTGTACAAATTTAAAATAAATATATAAAAAATTTGATAATGCAATAAATCTACAGTGTCGGACAAAACTAAAGCGCGGAATATTGCTTACTACTTTGTATTTCAATAAAATTAGAAAACTTGGTTGGATTTAATTTTTTTTTATTATTTTATAAAGATTATACACTAAGTTTACTAAAATAAAACAAAACATAATAATATTCTTTATTTAAAACAAAAAAAAAACCATATTAAACTGAAAATGGTCGTTATTCTTGCGCGACAAAACTAAAGCATATATTCAATATATTCCATTGAAATTATAATTTATCTAATATTTGGTTGCGGCGTATCCCTTATTATTCAAAACTGCTGCACATCTGCGTGGCATAGACTCAATTAGATTGGACAATACATCCCCAGAAATGCCTTTCCATGCAATTTCTGCTTGCCGGAAAAGGGCGTCCTTAGTTTCGCAAGTTTCGCGTAATATTTTACGATCTACAATTCCCATAGGTTATGGCATTTAGTTCTGGCGATTGGGCTGGCCACTTTAAAACATCGATCTTATTATTTACAAACCACTCTTTCACACATTTTGCAATGAGTTTGGGGTCGGTATCCTGCTGATATATCCACTTTCGTGGCATTTCCTCCTCTGCATGTGGTAGCATGACTTCTTGCAAAATATCTTTGTACATAAAACGATCCATTATACCGTTAATCTTATGGATTTTCCCGCTTCCCTGACCCTAAAAACATCCCAGACCATTGCATTCTATCCTCCGTGCTTTACTGTGTCTTTTCTAACAATCAAATAAAACCGCAAGCATCAAAGTTTATGTGCTTTAGTTTTGTCGCTGGCATTTCTTTGGCTTTTGTCATAGCTTTGTAAAAAAAAATTGTTAAATTAAAAACAAAAGCATTTTATTTATAATTTTTAAATATTTAGTATGTTTTTCACCTAAAATAATTAATACAAATTAAATAAGTGTTTTTATTTGAACTTTATTGTATAATTTGGGAACAAGCAGAAGTCCGTGCTTTAGTTTTGTCCGACACTGTATATATTATTGTCTAAATGTGATCATTACACTCATACAACAAAGTCTGTACAAATAGCAGAAAAGTTAATAAACATTACGTTGCAATAAAAAACAGTAAAATTAGCAGAACCTTTTTGATAAATATTAGTAAAGTAAAATACCAAAAAAGCTGTAAAATCTACTAAATTTTAGTTTACTTTGTAGTTTTTTGCATGAAAACTAAGAGCCTTCTATTCGTGAAAAGTTTTATTATAAATAATAAGATAACTAAAATACAGCTCTGTATTTATAAGATACATAAAATACAAAGTTGTATCTGTCTTTTATTTGACTTTATTATTTCCTTTCTTCCTTTTGTATGTACTTCGGAATGCTACATGTCAAAGACTAAAGCGAAATCTAAACAATCAGTGAAAATGTAATTAAATAAGCACTGATTTTTCCAATGCATACTTTTTTTTTTCTTTTAATTATAAATTATTAAAAAAAAAAAAAACACTTTATAGCCCTATAAAATAGAAAAAAAAAAACGTTTTTTAAAAAACTCTAATATATTTTAAAGTTTTATTTTTAATAAGTCTATAATAAAACCATTTCCTTAAATGTTTCTAAATATTTTTCTAATACGACATATTAACTTCACTTGTCTATTTATACTGACGCAATATAAAAAACTCCACACAAATACTGAAACGCAAACATCGCATTACTCTGGTGGTTTTGATTATTAAAATAATATTTTTAAGATTTCAGTAAATTCAGCAAAAAAAAAAAAAATTAGTTAAACGATTAGTTTTTCATCAAGTCAAAATAGCAAAATTTTTAACTAAAATCTCAACTTGAACTACAAATATGTTAACAACTTGACAGGTTCGATTACTAAGGGCTTTTCTAATTTCTGTACTTACATTTTTCAATGAGTGTAGAATATTGGTCATTAAAAAATCTTTGCATGCATAAACTGATCATCAGGGAAATATAGTCTTGATATTTGTTGACAAAGTCCGATTTTTTTAATAAGCCTTTATCACCGAAAGAGGGGTGTTTGATGTATCTCCTGAACTAGCGAAGCTAAAATCTCGAAATTGCTCACGTAGCTTCATCTAATGACCAGAACAAAATCAAACAAAAAACTATTGGTTGTTAAAATGAGCTGAGAAATTTAAAAAAATCGATTTTCGGAGCCATATTTTTGTTGGTTGGATGGGGAGGGGGAAAAACTATCTGGTGACCATGGTTGGGAGGGCGTATGTGGGGGATTTTCGATCTTGTCCTCCCTCTTAAGTTCATTGTGTGTGATAGTTTTTTTTTGTGTTGATTTTTATTAGTTTTTTTTTAGTGTGCTTGTCCCTGGGCTGAAGTGGTGGGTTGGAATCCGACCTGGGATGTATGCCAACGCAGGCTAGCTGGCAACACCACAACAGTGCCGTTGGGGACACGTTACAGTATGGCAGCGCTACATATGGAAGAATATGCAGCGCTACATATGGAAGAATATGAGCAAGATGATAAAACAATACATTTTAAACTGCAAACAGTGTAAAATGAATAGACAAACTAAACATACAAAAGAGAACATGATTTTAACAGACATACCAGGTACAAGTTTTGAAGTAGTAGCAATCGATACGGTTGGTCCTTTGCGTTTGTCAAACTACAATCGATACATACTTACAATTCAATGTGAATTGACAAAATACGTGGTAGCATGTCCCATGGAGACCAAGGAGGCGAAAACGGTAGCAAAAACATTAGTAGAGCAGTTTATTTTGAAATACGGTAATTTTAAAGTCTTAAAATCAGATAAAGGTACTGAATTCACAAACGAATTGATGTCAGAGATATGTAATTTATTAAATATTAAACAAATTTTTAGCGCACCTTATCATCATGAGACTGTGGGCTCTATAGAACGAAATCATAGAGTACTTAATGAATTTTTATTAAATTTTTGTAAAGATAATGAATGGGATAATTGGATTCCATATTTTACATTCGCGTACAATACAACGCCACACGTCGATACAAATTATACGCCATATGAACTGGTCTTTGGGAAGTTGGCTTACCTGCCAAATGATGAAGTTAGGAGTAATGAAAATGCTACAATATAGAAAACTATGCAAAAGAATTGAAGAAAAGATTAAAATGTTCCTTAGAAAGAACAAGAGAGTACTTAGATATAGCTACAGCTAATAGACTGAGAGTCTGCGAGGGCATAAAACCTCTTAATTTTGAAGTAGGAGAGCAAGTGCTATTGAGATTAATGAACAGGAAGAAAAATCAGGCACCATATCATGGGCCATATGGGATAGTAGATAGACAGGGAGTCAATTCTATTTTAGATATAGGAGGTAAATTAAGAAAATATCACAATAATATGTTAAAGAAATATAATTAAATGAATTATTTTATTTGTTATTGTTATTTATTACTTAAAATTATGTAAGAATAATTTAAGTCTTAAAAATAATTTTTATATATATATTAAAATCATATATATATATAAATCATTTTTCAATAGAGGGTGAGGGTGTAGTGGATCGATAACCACTCACATATCTAATTAATTACTTTATATTGTGAATGATAACAGCTGATTATACTGTGAATGATAACAGCTGATATAAGTAAACTAAAACATAGAATAAGTTAGATTTAAGTACCGTTATGTTAGTTTATAAGCAGGACGAAATGTGAAATAAAGGATAATTTTGAATCAGCACTTCAGCCGAGCAATTGGCTTGTGTTTTTTCTTATTTTTAAAAAAACCAACAGCGCTTTAAAAGTGCTTTGCCTTGTCGCTCTTTAGTGCCGGCAAACAGAAAACATTATTGCCAGTGGCGTTTAAAACGCCGGCAAAGAAACCCTAGGTAGGGAATCCAATGTCCACCAACCATTACAATTGTGTTGAATATATAGTTCATATGCATGTTAAGAGTATAGAAGTGGTTATCCTCGGTGTTTGTTTCTAGTGATAAGGCATAATCTGGAGTGAAATCTGGCAACCTCAACATTCTTTTTATAAAATACCTTTGTAAAATATCGGCCTGGTTAAACAAAGAACATCCCAAAACTTGAGATCCATAGGACTAGGGTATTCAATCGGTTAACCGTTACTCGATTAATCGATGAAATGATGTCGAACAATTGTTCGAGTAATTCGAAGCGGCCAATTTCGAGTAAAGAATAACTCGAACAATTTTGGTCGATTAATCGAGTAACTCGAGTAATTTAAAAATATGAACTATTTTATATTTTTTTAATATTTTGTATAAAATAATGTGACTGTTATAGTGAATATTTAAATGTTAAGTGTATTTTTATATTAAGTGAGCACTGTTAAAGAAATTATATTACGAAAAACGAAGAACTTAATGCGAAAAACTCCGATATCGAAGAAACTTGGATATTTTTTAAAGAAACAAGTTCTAATTTAAGAAGTCCTAACAAGAATCTGAAGTCAAAATAAAAATATATCCACAAACAAATAGTGGGTATTGAAAGGGTTAAAAGAGGTTTGTGACTTTAAGTCCTAGTTTTTTGGATGTCAATTAAACTTAGTTTATTGGTCTGGTAAGTTAATCGCAAAACAAAATTAAACTGAATTTAACCGGCCCTAGTATTTTTCGGTTAAAGAGTAAGATATGTCAATCTACACGTTGATACCACATTAAGTTTACAACATTTTTAATTTCCGTTAGGAATTGCCATAAAAAGAGCAATTTTCTTTCTAAATACAGTGCACTCGCGATAACGTGAACTAATTAAAACTGGGAGTGTTCACGTTTGTGAGCTGTTCACCTTTCCGAATGCCAAAAATTTAAGGCAAAATGTATCAATAATGCCATAAGTTTAGACTAGTTATACGTATTAAAATAATAATTGACATTTTATTAGAATAAAAGAAGTAAATGATTTATTAGGGAAATTATTTACATACATTTGTATGAAGATTTATGTAAAAATACTACATATGTATATATAAAACGTTTTATACTATATTAACTGTTTATAAAAAAAATCGTGTTTATATATTAAAAAAGTCAGTAATCTTTTTCTGCTGCTTTTTCTTTTCTAATAATTGGACACAGCTTAACAGTTAAAATAGGGGAATCCCAAAACTTAGAAAAAATTTAATTCTTAACGTATTTACGCATTTCCAACTAACATATTGACTTTTTTTCTGTTCACATTATAGGGCTTTCGTACTTTGTTCACCTTTTAGAGTAGTCAATGTAAAATAAAATATGTTCACATTAAGCGGTATTCACGTAATGCAGTGTTCACATTATCGCGAGTGCACTGTACTTTACAATATGGCATCACATAAACAAATTATTATGTAAGAGCTGTTTTTTGCTGACAAATTTATGCTTTAGTTTAACTGGCCCATCAGGCCGGGTTAAACCTTAATATAAACCACAAATAAAACCTATATAAACCACATCTGAAGAACAAAATTCTAGGTTTAACTAACGCTTTACTAACAAACATATTTAATCTACATCCTAAAAACTAGACCGAAAGGATTATTTTTTAAGTCAAATAATGTTAGATACTAGGATTGACAAAAGTATTAATACGAATTTATTTTGACAACGTTTATTTTTATGAGTCTCTGGTACAAAAGCTTTTACTGTTAAATAAAATATTTATTATTTTTATACCTGGCTTTTTGCTACCTAGTATAAAAAGTCTCCCACTATAGTTCGTGGTTGATATTCTTACTTTATATTAGAGATGGGCATGTGATTCAATTTTTATGGAACTTACTCACACTCACGAGCATTTTTTTCTACTCATTCGCGCTCACTTGAGTAAATTTATATTTCACGAAATAAAATCATACCGGAAAAAAATTAAATGTGCAAAAATTTCTGTAAATTGTGAATGTTTTACTTAAAATTGCGTGGCATACGTAATTTTGACATATATTTTGTATTTTAAAAACCCAGCCATATGTAATCGGTGAAAAAATGAAAGAAGGCATTTATAACAAAAAAAAAAAAAAGTTCTTTTGTTTAAAAATCTACTCACGAAAAAATTTGACACACACATGCTCACTCAAGAAGATTTTTTTCCTACTTACACTCACGTTCTAGTGAATAAATAAAAATTCTTTAACAAATTCTTTCAATTCTTGTTAGTTATTAGGGCATCTTAAAGTCGTTTTACTCATCCATAATTTGTTTTTCATATGTTTTTATAGCATATTTAGATAATCTTTTAGGTTTTTGTTGCCAGTTTTATATGCAAACATGATTTTTTTTTTAATACAATATGGTTTTACTATTATGTATAGTTAAATATATGCTAATAACTGTCACTAACAATCGTATTAAGAATTTATAATTTATTACAAAAATACTAATTTACTCAAATATGAATGAACATGCACGCGTTATACGACAACAAGGATTAGCCTTGCAACTGCAACACACGAGACCACAACATTGGTTAGTTAATGCATTTAAATTTTGATTATATTTTCTATTTAATTTTCAAATTAAAAGGCGCCGTATTTAAAAAAAAAAAAAACTGTTACGATACATAAATGGGATTTTATTACGTGTATTTAGTGGCATTTGTAATAAAATAATTTATGTTTAATTGAGTACATATTTGAAAGAGTTGTGGTTGTATAGTTCATTTTAATTTATACAACTAGTTTGTGCTTTTAGTTCATATGTTTGTTCGATAAAACTGTGCTATACAGAAAAATCACTACACTAAGAGAATTGTCTGCATGATATCAATAAATTTTTCCATTAGATCTATGAAATGTCACTGGAACTCATCCATTGAAACTATTGATTAAATTAATGCAGTTTTTTATAAATTTTAATGAAAAGTTTCGTCCAAAGAAGTCTGTGTAGTGTAGGTTGTAAGTCTAGCTGAGTGTATTGCAAAATCGGTTTGAGAAGTTACAATATACCCTAACATTTTCGAGATAACGGTAAAACACAAAGTTATGATACTTTTTCTATAATTTTCTTTTTTATAATTAAAGTATTCAGTTTTTTTTACAACTTTTTCAACTTCATAGATTGTTTTTTCGAATCTTCTTTTGGAACATCAATATTCTTAAAATTAACATATTCCTTAGAAAAATAAGATTTCATTAAAATATAAACACCGAATTTTGTTTTTTCTAATGCATTTAGTGCTAAGGAGAAAGAATCAAAATTTTGAATATATATAGAAAAAGTACCATAAGTTTGTCAGTCTTTAACCGATTTTAACAAATGAAGGAAAACAATAACTAACAACAATAATCTTATTGTTGTTTTAAAATATAAAAGTTGAAAAATTTTTAAAATTTTTTACAAATTTGTAAAAACTGCTTCCATAAAACTGAAAATTTTAATTATTATATGTGTAGAAAAAATACCATAGCTTTGTCAGTTTTCAACCGATTTCAACAAATGAAAGCTCGATTTTCTTAGAAAAGCACTAACTTTAAGTACAGAAAGTACCATAACTTTGTCAATTTTCAACCGATTTTAATACATGAATGCTCATTTTAATTGCGAATTTCAATTGCTATTATATTAATGATATAAAAAAGACCAGTTAATTTTGTTTTAAATGCCGTTTAAAAATTTAAAATCGGTTGAAAAATGATTGAGTTACAAATGCTTAAATGCAACTAGCGCAAAAATACTCTTTACCGTTATCTCGAAAATTTGAGGGTATATTGAAACTTCTCAAACCGCTTCTGTAATACACACAGCGCTAGACTTACAGCCTACTCTAGGTCACTTTAAACGTGATTGCAATTTTTTGTTTTTTGTACGACCGTATTATTTGTATTCAATTAATCATAAGATTATATTGGTCAATGGCTTATAGTGTTCGACTGAACAGTTCGGCCAGAAAATGCACTTGGTTTGTATTCAGTGTTTTAAAGTATAATGGATAATTTTGGTGAATGGAAAAATGTGTATTGGACTGCTGATTAGAAGCGTTTTTAAGTGTGACATTTAAAGAAAGGTCCGTAGTTAAGCAATGAATTTACCGGTCGGCCTCCGAAAATTCGGTCAAATCGAAAATAGTTCGCCTGCTTTTATCTTTATATATAAACTTTGTCTTTTTCATTAAATTGTATACACAAAATCGAATTAAATTGGCTCAACAAATATGTTTCCAATGCCAAAATTTATCATCATTGCCCCTAGATACCAAAAAACCGACCAAATATAGTTTTTTACGGAACTGTTTGGTCGAAGACTGATGGTTTGTTTAACATATCTACACAGTATGAGCGAAAATCAAAATTTAAAATTGAAATATCCGAAGTAAAAATTTTCGTTATAGGTACACTCACAATATTTTGTCCGTAAAGGCTACTGAATATAACCATTAAATCAACTGAAAATCAGTTAAAAACAGGACTACTTACTTTTCGTTTAAAACAATTGTATTTTTTAGTTTATTTTCAACTGTTGAAAAATTAACTGACAAAATCCATAAAAACAATAGATTTTTTTCGTTTATTTCAATACTTAATATAACATAACAACTTTTTGTTTTGAATAGAAAATTTTAACTGAATATTTAACCTATTACGGAAAGTCCGTTTTTTTTGTTTATTTTTTTTTTTGTTGAATAACAGACAGAACGTTAAAAAATATATTTCTTTGTTAATTTAACTGTATATTCCATTGAAACAACTTTACCGATTAAACTTTTAAATAACTGTTAATTTTTGATTTTGATTTCTGGATATTATCACTTTTTAGAAGGTTTTTGTATCAATTAAAATAATGGTGTATTTTTTTTTAATTCCAACTCCTTCCCGTGCCTATACGCGACTCAAATCGCGGATTTTGGGTCCCTTTTCCCATACAACAAAAACGGCTAAATATATGTCAAATCTGACTTCAGTATTCGATTCTACGGGAAAACTTAGGCCCATAAGCTTTTTTTTAGTTTTTGGAATGCACGAGAATGCATAATTAGAGTGTTCCAAAAAAATAATTTTTAAAAAAAAAAAATTTTAAATATTTTTTTTGTTAATATACAATGAAAAAATACTTACATCTGAGAAAAATGGTCCAAAAATTTTAATTTTGTAGTTACCCGTTCAAAAGTTATTAAAGTTTAAAAAGTTAATTTTTTAGTGAATACAAAACAATTTATTGGTTTATATAATAATTTATTGGATTTGAGTCGCCTATAGGCACGGGAAGGAGTTGGAATTAAAAAAAAAAAATACGCCATTATTTTTATTGATACAAAAACCTACTTTTTTGATGATACAAAAACCTACTTTTTAATATCGAAAAATCTATTTTTCAAAATTAACTCTAATAATCATATATATTTATATAATTCATTATCACATCATATCATAGCTGATCCCGAAAATTGCATGCTTAACCTTATCTCATGAGATCTCATGGGATCTAATTTGATATAATTTGATCCGAAAAATCGGATCGGATCTAATTTGATCGAGTCATATATAATTTAATAGAATTTGATATAACTTCATAAAATACTTTGGAAATCCGCATTACTATTTTGTTTCACATTCCAAATAATAATGAAAATTTTAGTATAAATCAATGGATTGGCAAATTAGACGGAATTTTAATTTAACAAATATGTGATAGTATATAATGTTATATGTAAAAGTGATAGAATTGTTTCATGTTTCTACCATATATGTTTATATATAATTATCAAAGAAGTCAAATTAGCTTTCCCAAGTAAAAAAGTTTTGATGTAGTTATATATTACATTATGTTATTTATAAGCTATTTATAATGATATGTTGCAATGTATATAATCATATAAAATCATATAAATTTATATCTGAAATATATACTTATATCTTTTTTATCTTACACTTCATAAAGTGCAATATGTAAATATATATAATTACATATCGATCTATATATGATTATAAATGTAAATGCATATATTTGCATATAATTTTTATCTAATTGGTAATTTGATACACAAAATTCGGATACGCTATATCTATTTTCATTAAATTAGATGTAATTGTATCAAATAATATCTATCAGATTATATCTAATAAGATATAATTTGATGTTCTCATTTGTCGGATATAAATTTACATGTTTGCTTTATATGCATTTTCGATATTGAGCATTAAAATAGCTTTTTCTTGCTTTTTTCAGATTTTTTGACTTACTCATGAAATATTTTTTATTCGATTAACTTTGAACATTTGCTTTTAAGTGTAGCTTTTCTAAGTCTTTTACTTTTAATTTTTTTACAATATTTAGTTTTTGCTTTTAATAAATTGATTATACTTTACTGATGATTATACATAAAAGTTATATTTTAAATTTTATTGTATATGTTTATATATAAAAGCGTTTTTTTCTTTTAAATTTTAAAATATATATTTATATAGAATTATATTGTTTCACTTCGGATCTAATTATATTTAAATAGATACAATTTAATAAATAACTATCCAATTCTATCCGAGTTTTGTCCCGATATAATTACATCTAATATATATTATATTTAATACAATTAGATGCAATTAGATACAAATAGATACATAATAATCTAAATATTTTCAAATTAAAAGATATTAAGTTTCATATATTTGACATCCATAAAACGGGTTCAAACACACAAAATGTATGATTGCAACTTTTAAATAACTAAAATTGTAAGTATATTTTTTTAGGACATCAAATATTCGTTTTAAACGAAATTGTTAATTTTAATTTAAATAAAAAAATTTTTGTCAATATTAAAATGGACCAGTAAAATCCAAATAACAGATTGCAGAACAACTTGTGTAATAGCTTATAATTTCTGGTTTACAGCCGATTCTTTTTATATGCAGTTTCTCCTATGTGCAATAAGTTCTTTACCTCCAAACTAGAACAAGTTGCTTTAGAAACGAACCAGTTATAGAACTGGTTCTGGAACCTTACAATTTGACTCCCAGAAACCTGTTCAAGAAACGGTTCCATGTAACCGGTGGTAAAAGAAGCTGTTCTAGAACAGGTTCATAGGTAATATGTTCTAAAAAAATTTGCTTTAGGATTTATTATCTGTAATGCAAATCGATTTCGCAAAATTGGAAACTATTTTCGTAAAATATTTTGCGATTTCTGAATTATATATACTTACATAAAAACTGACTTAGGAAACTTTTTCAGTTTTGGATTATATATAAAATGTCTAAAATGACAGAAGACGTTTTTAATGTTTGTAATATATATATAATTATGTATAGAGTTATATCTTATTTTATAAAAATTTAATTAAATTTATCAACCATGTATTGTCGTATATAAAATTCAGAATATTACTTTTTTAAAAACATGATTGGATGTGCTTATATATGAATTTGTTTGGTAAAACATTTTAATAATATTATTATTTATGAAAATGAAAATTATTCAAGTTCGAGGCCATACTCTATATTTCTTTATTAGGATATTGTCCTAACAAATAATCTATAGAGTTTTTTGTTTTCATATTTTTATTTATAAATACGTATTGATACATATGCTATTTTATATGATCATATATTTTCATATTAAAGAATATATCGTTATATATATTTTTTTTTCCTCGCGTCGTTAATTATGGCCACATATGTAATATATTTAACTATATAAAGACATATATAAACTTTTTTCGTTGGGTAGTTCATTATTAACCGTTCTTTTGTGATTTTCTTTCATATTATGAAGAATTGTCTAAAAAAAGCATTGAACATTATGAATTTTTTAAGCATATCGTCGAACAAACTTATGAACTAAAAGCACATACTAGCTCAGTAAATAACAATGAACGCAATGAACTATTATGCACAACCCCAATATTTGACTGTAAAATTAATATATAAATGTAAAATACAGAACGAACTTCCTGGATAATTAATTAAAGAATTCATTTAAATATCAAGCATTGAAGGTTTAGAATTTAGAAGCAATCTAAACTTTAGATTGCTAAAAATGAAAAATGTATTTATTCACTTACAACTGGTTTTGTGTACTTCATGGAACTTTTCTCTCTTGTCAAGTTAAAGGTAAAACATTGTCAAATTATGTGTGGGAAATATTAAAGCGAGCGGCTCATTATTTCGCTTACAAATGGAGTCCGAACAAAAAGTGATTAATGGAGTTTTTTTGGCATCTTTAGTGCGCTACTTGATAGAAGCACACAATTTCCGAAACAAATTTACAATAACAATACGCAATAGCAAATCGATGCCATTTTGTTGCATATTCTTTGATTCGGAAAAATATTTGGCCAAAATCGATTTTGATTTTGAATGTGTAAAACGGAAAACGAAAGTAAACCATTAGTATATCAAAACTCCCACAGTAGTATATATAACGTCGTTATTATTTGTATTAGATTTAACGTATTCTAAATCCAATATACAATTATATATTGAGCGAGATGCGATAAAACGCAACTATATATGACGTCATATTAAAATTTTTCGACGAAATTATTTTTATATATGAATTTATATAATTATGTCCGGTTAAATACACTGGCAGACAAAAACTTTTAAGTGTATGTAAAATAATGTATTGCTTTACGCAAAATTTTTAATTCGGGAAATTAAAGAAATCAAAAAACTACGTATTTTTGATTAGTGAACTTAAAATTTTCTGAATTGCAGACAAATTAAAAAGCAAATATAATACATAAATAAAGCTTTTTCGATGGGTTCCCATTGAACTTAATAAAATTCGGATATATGATAAAGGAGCAAAAAAATACGATAAACGTATTTTTCAGCGAACCAATCCCATGTTTTGGGGTTTAAAAGTGGCGGTGAGATTTAACACATCTTTGTATGAAAATATGTTTAAAGTTTAAGAAATTTAGACTAATTTAAAAACAGCGTTAAAATACTCCAGAAAACACACATTTTGAAAGCCATTTTGACACTATGTAGGCTGCCACTTATTTGAATTATTTTAAATATTTGTGAACAAATAATTCACTGTTTTTTTCCTCTTTTTCATATATCCGACTTGTTTTTAAGATTGGAGAAAGCCCATCGGGGCTATACTACATGTCTTGTATTAACAAAATCGTAAATTATCCAAGGAAGCGTTTAAGCTCGCTAGTGTGATTGTAGTCTGAATTTAAAAATATATCTGACATCTCCCAGGTTTTATTTAAACTAAATTATGTTTTTCCAATCCACGATTTTTTTTTACAATTTTGGTGACTTTTTTTAAATTTTGTAATTTTGGCGATTTGTTCTAAATTTAAGCAATATTTTCCAAAATTTTTAGCGTTTTTTTTTTTTTTAATTGTAATTAATGTTTTAATAGTATCTATTAAAAATTTTCAATAAAAAACAACATTCAATTAAATTTGTAATAGATATGAATAAAACTATAATTGAAAATAATATCAATTAAATAGTTACAAATCATTTTAATTGTTACTTCAATTTGCTCAATAGGACCAAATTCAATTAAACTTCTAATTGAATCAGCAAATATTTTAAGTGAAACTCGATTTTAGTTTTTTCTGTGTAGTATGTTTTCACAGCTTGCATTGTCTCAAGCAATTTTTTGATTATATTTTAAGGCAAACACATCGAAATCTCTTATGAAATAACTTTATTTATTGCTTTTTTTTGTCGAAAACCAACTTTAACAATGATAGCCGCCCATTTGCAGGCGATGTGTTCTAATGAAATTTGAAGATTCGAACCACATAACACAGAACTAACAGGCATTTCCTATTTGATCCAAGTCAAAAATAAATATTTTTATATTAAATTTATCAATAACATTGTTACTTCCTAACGAATTGTATTAAGTTTTTAAATTTGTCAAATCATTTCGTGGGGGGGTCTTTATATATGTTTATACATAAGAATAAGATGTGGCCATGAATGGTTGGTTTAATCACATTTATATAATATATTTTAAGGTGAACATTTTTTTTTACTCAGGTAATTACAATTTTTTATGATTCTTTCTTGAATTTTCTCGCAGTAAAACTCATTGGAAACGAACAAGGATTATATTAATTCTCGGTTTTTACGATCTAATTTGAGCTTCCTGATGTTTTGGTAATAATATCAATTTCTGTTAATACGAGCTTGCATAAGATAACCCCTCGGTTAAGATGATGAATTTGGTATAATGTTCCAATAATAATACAAAATTACCCAAATTTTGTAAATTTTAACAAATTTCCAACCGAACACACAGAAATTGTTTGTCAAATCTATCAAAAACTAACTATTTATGAAATCCAATTAAAGAATTTCACAATATTTAAAAAAGTTCATAAACTTTTTTAGTATTTTGTGGACAATAAAAAAATTGTAAAGAAAATTAATTTTTCTGGTCCCTCGGAGTTCATCTTAATCGGATTGTACTGCATTTGGTTTTAGTAATGTTTTTCTATTTTTGAAAAAAAAATCAAATATTTGTTTGTTTCGTTAATTATGCACTTTTTTATCACTTTTAATATCGGTATGCTTTTACTATCACCCCAATATCAATGTCGGAAAAATGTCTTAAATGTTTTAAAAAAAAATTTTAAAAGTAAGACAAAAAAATATTTGCTTTAACTGTCTGAAAATTCTATAAGTCAAGTCTTTTAAAAAATTTAATCCGGGAAGGTGACAATTATAGAACTTTTGTTGTATAAGAAAACAAATGTTGGGGTCCGTGAACCAGTTGAAGTGTCTCAAGGGGTCTCTGAAGCAAAAGTTGGTAGGAACCGCTGCGTTACAACTATTGATTTTGAAATTTTTTGTTGCACTGTGTAATAAAATTAATAAAATTGCATCATATTTATATAAATTCATTATTCTAAAATAGATTACTTATAAATGCATTTTGTATATTGTTACTTTTAGTTATAAATAAACACATACACACAGAGAACAGATTCATTGAGAGAAACGAATTTGTCACCAACCGAATTTAGGTAGTTACTATCACATTATTCGGTTACAGCTTTCGACATTTGCAATTATGTCGTCTACCATTCTATTAGAGCATATTCAGTACTCTCTACAGAATTTTTTATATTATTGCCGTCAAGTTAAATAAAACACTGTTTCCAATATTACTCTGGTTTATTCAAATTTTTTATATAAAAATATAACAACATTAAAAAACGACAATATTAAAAAAAGAAAAATTACTGTGATAAATTCAGTGTTTAATTTTTAAATCTTTCAATTTTTGAAAACTGAAAGCTTTACCTCTCATATGGTATTCCCTCTGATATTCCATGAGTGTATTAATGGAACATGGAATCCTTCAAATATGTTTGTGGTGTGAATTCAGATTCCACTTGCAGCAATATTTAGATACTAAATAAAGAAGACCAATTTTTTTTTTTTGTAGAAAATTCAAATCATATTTATTTTGACAATTGTACTTACCTGAACAATACCTTTCTTTCAATATCATGTTTTTTCAGCTTTTTGTTTTCTCGTTGTTTAAGATTGTTGTACTCGTATTTATTTTTGTTTATTTTTATAACAAAAAAAATTATATTTTTTAACGACATTTTTTAATATTTATATTTAATATTGAAAATCTATTGATACAACACATTGATAGGTTCCAGTACTAAATTTTATATTTTGATATGGTTGGCTCCACCGATAATTACCACAATTATTATTTTAATTCGGTATTGGTTGAGTTTACCAATTATTAAAGAATTGCGTTGAACAAACTTGGTTTTATTACAAAAATCATTGTTTGTAAAAATACTTAAACTGTGTTAATTAATAAAAAAAAATGTAATTTCATGTTCAGCAATTTTTTTTTTTGTATTTTCAACCGATTTCCAACTAATTTATTTTCTGTGTGTATATTACTATGAAATTTTATATAAATTGTTTCTGCAACAACTACCCAACTAGTAATTAGATTTAGTTTCTCAGAATAATTTTTTTTTAAGAGTGTTAAGATAAAATCTTTTATAATTTGTTAGAAAATAAAAATCCAATAAAATGATATCTTATACACATACAGATGACGTCCTTTTCATTATTATAGGAAAAAAGTTAGTATTTTTTAAAAAGCCAATTAAAATTTATGAATAGATAAACAATATGAATGGAGAGGAGACACACGCATCCATACGACACACACACACACACATTCACATAAACACACACATTCGCATACAAACAGATAATAAATACCAAAATCAAATGATTATAGTGTTTTTATTTTATATCTAATAAAAGCTGAGTTAACAAGGTAAATCTAAACTAGAAAAAAACAAAAGATGAAAAAAAAAAGATTATGGGGAAAGAAAAACATTGAGGGTATTCAATATCTGGCACTAAACCATTGTTATATTCCAGGAAGTTAAGCCTTGGACGACGAATGGTTGATATATGTCTCATTTTTACTTTTTGCCATTTTAAAACCAGCAACGATTTTAACAAAACTTGTTGTGATTGACAATAGATAGATGCGGCTTTTTAGCGATACCTACACAGAAAAAGTTATCAACCTAAAATATCTAATAAAAGATTGGATTTGAATTAAATTTGTTTCTAGACAAATATTTAATGGAATCACTTAATATTTTAATTGACTTTTAAATATACATTTAAATATATATTTTATTGTAGACATCATTCTCTAACTATTTTTTAATAAACTGTATGTTTAAATAGAAAAGTTTCTGTGTAAAATTCGAAATACAGTTAAAGTTTACAAACCAAACAAGCACAAAACACGCTAACACAAACAGGCACAGCATTACCAAAACCACTGACCTGTCGTTCACACAGTTTTTTTTTTTGAGTATCATCTTTTTTTTTTTTGTAGATAGTTATTTATAACTTTTTTTCGTTTTAATTTTCATACAAGTTTTAATTGATATTATAATTTCCGTGATAGGTCCAAAATTAATTAAAATAATAGTTGATTTAACAAATTTTTTTATTGAAACCAGTTTTTACTTTTTTCTGTGTATATATTATAGGCTAATAGTCGAAGAGCTTTACAAGGTCAACCCAAAGTAAAAAATTGTTTTTTAGTTCTTTATAATTTTTTTTACGCTTTTTGTTTTAATTTTTATAACATTAAAAGTTCAGTTTTAAGTTTATACAAAAGTTGTTACTATTTTAGGATTAAGCATAACTTAAAGCAAAATAGCAATAATTAAAACTTTGACATTATTTTTTTTTTTATTTTATTAATTAATAATCATATAATTACAAATTATATCTTATTTCCATAACCGAGCACTAGCTACTATGGCCTTCGGCGCGTTGTAGCGAAAACAGACCAGTGCCTCTGGTGGGAATCGAACCCACGACCCCCGCACTGATAAGCCAGCACGCTACCAACTAGCCTACCGGGGCGCACTACCTAAACCATTAATTATTTAGCTTTAGTACTATATTTCTCCGTTAGGAGGAGCAGTAAACCGACAAAAGCAACACAGCATTTATTTTTAGTCATTGGCCCAAGTCTCCTAGAAATTTTGATAAAAAATCTTCAGCGGCTTAAGTTCGGTCGTCAAACGCTTAAAGAGCATATAAAAACATTGAAATCTTGCAACTTGGACACTAAAGTGCGATGAGAATACCATAAATATTTCATGCTACAAAAACAGAATAAAGATTTATGTTGGCAATTCTCTTGTACATAAATACTAAAACAAGGAGCAGTAAAAAAAATCAACTTCAATAGATTCATACGATTTTAATATAAACACAAACATATTGCCAACTAAATCCTAATGTAGAGCGGCATTTCTACAAAAACATAATGACGAACATGCATGCATGACTACATGCATGTGCACATAGGCTAAGAAAAAGCATGGAGGGCTTTTGTAAGTTAAAGAAGGAACAATACAAAACAGAATGTTCTCTGTACCATTTATAATGATGTTGTTTTGTTTTTTTTGGTGTTGGTTGTTGGTGTCATTGTTGTTGTCAGTATTGTGGTATATCGTCTTATAAAGTCTACTAATAGGGATTAGAAACAAAAACTGTCACGACAAATAATTTTAAAAAAGTAAAATCTTTTGCACAAAAACGCCAAAGCTAAGTTGTCGTCCGCATACACTGAGAGAATTCTCTGCATGATATTAATGAATTTTTGTATTAGATCTACGAATTGTCACTGGAACCATTGAAACTTTTCATTAAATTAATGCCGTTCTTCATAAAATTTAATGAAAAAAATTTAAATTAAAAATTTCATACGACTAATGAAAAAGTTTCGTTAAAAACAGTTTCATTAAAACTATGAAGCTTTTTCATAAAGTTTAACAAATTTTGCATTTACATTGTACAACATTAAAACTCGTCCAAAAAAATCTCTCTGTGTACATTGACACAACAAATACTTGGAAAAAACTTTTTTTATAGAAGTGTTCAAACTAGGGATAGCATACTGCAAATCCCAGGATTTTCCTTTTTAAATCCCAATAATTTTCGGGATTTGTTTTTTGTTTTCTAAAATTTATGTTTTTTATTTATGTGTATGATTCTGAACGACACTTATGTCTTTTGCTAGTGCACTCATAAGAAATTTTTAATAAACACACGATATAGTGAAATTATTAGTGGTTCGGTATATTTAGAAATTGTTTAAATATAATTCCGTTATGACTATAGACATAGATTAAGATATCATTAGCGATATCGCAATCGCCTATCATGAACATAGTATTACAATACCACATCGGAATATGGCGAATTAAAAAAATCTTATTTAAATTAGGTGACGTGCGAAAAATTACATCAGAAGTTAGCTTACCGAACCGAACCTAACTACCCTGGTAGAGATCGAAAAAAAAACCGACACACATTTTCACTTACAACCACTTTTGCGTACTGCACTGAACTTTTTTTTCTTGTTACGTTACCTTTAAGAAGGCTGTCAGATTATGGGTGCAAAATATTAAAGCAATCGGCTCATTATTTCGCTTACAAATGTCAACGGAAGAAAAAGTGAGTAATAGAGCTTTTTTGGCACCATTAGTGCCCTAATTGATAGGAACAGACCATTTCAAAAAAAAAAGTGACAGTATTGGCAACTTGTTTTGTAGACTTCATCGATAATTAAAAAATAATCTTAATAGTATTTTATTGTTCTGAGTTCTGGACCATTCAGTTTTTGTTAGAAATTTAAGATTTTTTTGTAACAATTCTATTTTTCGCCCCTACTTTTTATACCAAGTCCATTTTTAAACAAATCAATATTCTGATTTCGCTAATATTTTGTAGAAATAATCTGAAGACTTTTTAAAAGATAACGTGATCCAAAAAAGTTTACTGTTAAGCATAAAAAGTTATGATCTGTATCGGGAGTTATTCGATCTCACTCCTTAGTCCTGGCAAATCAAAGATGCAACTTATATTGTACTATGAAAACACTGGTTTTTTACAAAAAAAAAAAACTATCAGATTCGCATATTTATCCTGAGAAAGAAATCCTGATTTTGGGTTTTTTTTTTATTTAAACAACCTGTCTTATTCTGATCGTTTCTTCCATAAACAAAATCATCAAATCATATCAAAAAATCATATTCTGTAACTTTTTCCAATATAAGTAAATACTTTCGATTTTAAAAAATGCTATTTTAAAAACCTTAAAGTCAAGTGGACTTCTCTTATTAAAAAACTTTCAGATTTCAAGCACTTTACCTACCGCTTCTGATAGCTGTTTCTATAAAACTATGTAATTAATAGTGTATTCAGCACTTTATCCAATACCGAATATTCGGTATCCGGTTTAAACCGAATAAAGTGTGCCCCAAATAAACGTTGACTCACAAAAAGTTGCGTTAATAGAGACTAAGTTAAGCGATAGTTTAAAATGAAACATTTTATTAATTCAAATTTTATACAGATTCTGTATGTTAAGCGTTTAATTAATTTTTCTGGTATGCCTCCCATAATCAATTTATTTTGTGATTTTTCTGTGCACTTATATCGAAAGTTGGAAATAAATTTGAGAACGGTTTTTGAAATTTCGATTGTTTTTTTAATTGGTACTACTCCGGGACGTCTGTGAAAAATCCGCAAATCGTCCAAACAACATCATTCGAATTTTTGAAAAACAACTTTTTTAGTAGATTTTTTCTTTTTTCGGCTTCAGCACTTCGGCACTATAAATGTACTAAGCCCAACAATTGTTTCGAACATTGCACTCGTCGTGCTAATTCTCGGGCAGAAACATTTGGATCAGCTCTCAGAACCTTCTCAACATTTTTGGCCTTTGATAAGTACCTGAGTTTCTTTATTTTACTAGTTTCTGCCAGTTGTTAGGTGCTTGTTAAACTGTACTATCACATTTAAAACAAACTGACTAGATACGTGTAACTTCCTTGTGATTCTTTGGAAAGTCCAACTAGGATTATTTCGAAAAGTTCAAAAAACTTTTTAACGCACTTGCTTCTTATTATTTATTGTGAACTAACTATACAAATAAGTTTTACAGATCAAAAGATTTTATTATCTGACACATTTTTCAAACATAATCTGATGAATAAAAAATATTTAATTCAATCGCAAAAAAAATTATAAGGAAAATGTGTGTTAACGTCTATTTTTTTTTTGGCACACTTTAGTTCTTACATACATTTTCATATAAATATCATATACAAGTACACTGGACTTTTGATATAGACAAAATTAAATAGAATAATAAAACTGTTGGGGATGGAAAATCAACTTAAAAGCTGAAGTTCCTACGAAAAAAGTTTATATATTGTCATATATAGCTTCATATGACTATATATAATTATATATGCAACAATATATTAATATTTACATCTCATAGTTATTTTTATGAAAATTTGTAATATAGCTCTATATATCATCATATACCATTTTATCTTATATTACAAATAACAACAAACAAATTCTATCACTTTTATATGTAATTATATATAAGCATATATGGTAGAAATTAACAAAAAAAATTACCACTTTTATATATAATTTCAAAAAAGACAAAAAAGGAAAATTCCATGCTAAATACAATATTTAACGAATATGTTCTCAAAAACTAACCCCAATTACACAATAAAACGTTCTGGATCCATAGAAAAACACCTAACCTTGTTTTAAAAATGAAGAAGAAAAAAATTACCGATTTTTAGATGAATTATGTTTTTTATTTTCCGATTTGTTTTCAAGTTTGACATAACCTATTTCGACCACTCTTTGGAAAATTTTCAAAAGCTGTTCAATTTTTTATTCGCCTCATCTAGAAGAATGAATACTCTTAATTAGACCTTGCTACAACATAATTCTTTTAGCTGGATAGTTGTATTGGAAAACAAAATATACATATATTTAGCTCTGAATATTAGGGGATTTCAGCATTTTCGCGGTAACAATCCCGTGCCAAACATCAAACATTAATATAAACTAGTTTTTTCACTACATGAGAACTAATACATGAGCTTGAAGTTAAAGATTATTACCATTGATCAAAAAATAAATTGAAAACTTGTTTGTTATGTGCAAGGTCCACCTCTGGTGGATATTCAATACACGTTTTTTGTTGTTTTACTCCTCTTGAATAATTTTCATTTTCATTACACAATTAAAGGTCGAAAAAAACATAATTTTTATTTTTAATAAAAATTTTATCAAACTTGTATTAAAGACAAAGTACAGTCCAGTTTACTCCCCCTGTTTTTGTTCATAAACGAAACAAAAAATAAAAAGAAGGAAAAAAAACAAAATACGTGTATTGAATATCCACCAAAGGTGGGCTATGCACATAACAAACAAGTTTTCAATTTATTTTTTGATCAATAGTGATAATCTTTAACTTCGAGCTCATATATTAGTTCCCATGAAGTGAGTAAACTAGTTTATATGAATGTTTGATGTTTGGCATGGGATTGTTACCCTCTTTCAAAACGTGTTCTGATGTTGGGGACCTAGAAAATTCCCGAAATAGATCTAACAACACATTCCTGAAAGGGTCAAATAATAAACTTGAAAACAAAAAACTCTATATATAATTTGTGAGGACAATATCCTAATAAAGAAATATAGAGTATGGCCTCGAACTTGAATAATTTTAATTTTAATTTAATGAAATATTTCGTATTATTTATTAAAAATTTCATACGCCTAAAGAAAAATTTTCATTAAAAATAGTTTCATTGAAACTATGAAAGTTTTCCATAAAGTTTAAAAAATTTTTCATTCACATCGTGAAGAAAACTTCATTAGTTTAGTAAAAAATTTCATTAAACCTCATCCACGGAATTCTCTCTGTGTATGCTTTGTATTTACCAAACAAGATTAATCACTACTCAAGAGTTCTAGCCTACTAAAAACATTATTCGGAGTACAAGTTATTACATTAAGGGCGATTACTTTACATCGTATTTGCGAGAAATAAAATTTGTCGGATAGGTCATATAATACTTCTTGATACGAAATTTATTTTTGAGACTTTCCGAGAAATATTGAAAAATAATTAAAAAAAACATTTTTTACTCCCAGTTCACATGAGATGTGACCAAAAAGTATGGTAATGGTCAAATTTGGTGTTAAATGAAAAGTATTTTAAAGACGTATTCAACAAATTAGTCATAACTAACTTTTCGATCTGAAAAAGTTCTCACAAATCTTTTGGGTCATAAGTTTCCATATTCCGCTTCAAGATTTGCAAAGCTCCAAAAAAGTGGAAAAGCTGAAACGCCCTAATGAATATGTACCATATGTTTGTAAGTCATTTGTTGTTCGAGTTCGTTTAGTGTTTGGCTTCAAAGTTTACTGATGCCAATTTTGCGATAACGATATACAACCACTTACGTGCAACACAGAAAAAGTCTACATATGGAAAATCTGGTATCTAACTAAAGTCCAAATTTGGAGCTACACAATTACAACAACTATACGCAGTAGGAAAGAAAACCAACACAGTAGTTGATGGTTAGAATCTCAGCATATGTAAGATACAAAAATAATTTATATTTTTTTGTTTTGTTTTTAGTGTGTTTGTGGTTTAAGTTTAAACAAAAAAAAAGCATTTCTGTTTAACAATTTAAGCCATGTACATTAAGGTTGGTCGTTTTAGAAAACAAAATTTAGTGGCGCCCTAAATAAAAACTTTGGCAGTTTCTAAGAATATTCCCGAAATATTTCGTGTTTCGCGATAACCGTTAGTGAGCTGAAAAGGTATACTTTTTAGTTTTTTCAAGATATTTGTTTTTCGTTCCAAGAAACTGTATAGAAAAGTGGTATAAATGAAAGAACTAAAAAAAAAATTAAAAATAAAAATATATAAAAATAAAATATTTTGAGAATGCTCATAAAAAATATCAATGTTCATTTTTACGGTTCCACTAAAAAATTGTTATGTTTCGATCCACCTTAATGTACATATGATGGTATCATCTTGTCCATGTAAAATATTTTTAGTTTTTTTCATTCTTTATTTCATTTTGTAAATTTATTTATTAAAATATATGCACACAATACTAACATTGCATGTATGTATGTATGTTGTATATAACATAGATATGTTTGTTGTATACATTAAACCAATGTTTTGCCGCATAAGTAAACACATCCATAAACACACAGAAATAAATATTTTTGTTAAAAAAAAAAAAAAAATATTATTTTTAGTTTATTTTCTTTCTTTACTCATCTAAAGGGTCCGCCAAATAACTTTTTTTTTTTGAACTCCTGAACCAATTTTACTTTGTATGGCGTTATGCAAAATTCGTCTCAATGATGTCTCCGAAATGTTCAATTGTTGAGAACGACGGTGAATTGATGTTGATGGCGATTCACGCACACTTTCTGCCACAGCAGCAATATTCTCGGGTGTACGCACTGTTTTTGGCTTTTCACGCTTTGGTTTATCGATGAGGATGCCAGTTTCTTTCACTTTTTTCACAAGATAACGAACATACGGACCATATTCGTTCAGCGGAAGGATAAAACTAATTATCTGTCAAATCAGACATGAGCTAAGTGTTACCATTCACGAAATAAGCACTAGTTGAAAAAAAAAACGTTAAATGGCGGACCCTTTACAATAAAGTGCAATAATGCTGTAAAAGTATTCAGAATTTTATATCAACATTTTTGTATTTGTATGTTGGTAACACTGTTATATTTATGGTAACGAATAGTTGGGTTAGAAGGAACATAAATTTGTCATACATGTATCGGCAACGCATAGAATAAAATCAAATTCCGAAAAGTTGATACTAGAATTTACGGGGTACTTTTTGATTATTCGGTAGGGGAATATTCCCCATTGTGGCCTGTTCCCCAAAAGTAGACCATTCACTGTTCTCAAGTTTAATTTCCACTATCACTATTTGAAAAAAGTTTTGACTTGAATGCACACGTTTTTCTTGGTTTTATTGCGTTGTTGCAAAAAAAAGCAATGAATGTAAAATGTAATTTTTCGTAAACATAAAAGTAAATTTAAAAGTAATTTTCCAAGTCGAATTTTTGTTAACGGTAAGAATTTTATTCACAATTTTAATAACAATAATTGATTCAATAGAAACCATAACAAATAAACCAAATTTATGAAAAATAAAATTTTAATAATGTTCTCTAAAGTGGATCTTTTTTTTGTATTTTTAAATGGGATACGCATCACGTTAACTGTTCTTGTCTCTTTTGACAATTTTACAACATGTGACACGAAACAAATATCGTAATAAAAAAAGGAAGCATTACATATGGTATCCCCTTAAGTAGATTTAAACGGAAATAACATAAATTTGAATTTGAATACAAATTTTTGTCGATTTTACTCAAATTTCAAACAACTCCCATATATGGTCAGGGGCTTTAAAGTCTATTTTGCGCTTCTGGAGCGTGTACCAAGGAAGGTGTTGGCGCTCATTACTGGCAGTAGGCTATCCATCTCTATTGATTCTTTGTATCATCGTCAGAATGTGGGTTGTGTGTCACTGTTCAATCGATACTATCATATTAAGTGTTATGCTGAGATAAGTGAACTTATCCCTTGGGCCCGTATTTTTGTTCGAAACACACGCTTGTCAAGTATCATCCGTTTGTGGTCGATATACCAGTGCACATCGCACAACGCATTACAGATAAATTTCGTTCATTAGTCAAACAACACTTTCCCGCAGTCATCTTTCCTGAAAGTTATAATTTAGAAAAATTCAAGCTAAATATCTATAGACACTACTCTCTTTTTCTACCTCCCCTTACCCCATGTCCCTGATATCAACACAATGCATTGCATTAGTCGGGGCATCCCCTGAGTGTTGTGCTAAAGTAAAATTTATATCGAGGGCATATATTCAATATTGTCTTTTTTAAAACATAGAAGGGGAACATAAAAAATTTTTACTTCGCTTATTAAAAGTGGTTTTAAAATTATATGTTCTACCATATTTTTTTAAGACAACTACTGAATCTCACGTAAAGGGTCCGCCAAATAACTTCTTTTTTTGTAATCTCATGAACCACTTGGACTTTGTATATCGTCATACCAAGGTGTTTATGCAAAATTCGTCTCAATGATGTCTCCGAAATGTTCAATTGTTGAGAACGGCGGTGAATTGATGTTGATGGCGCTTCACGCACACTTTCGGCCACAGCAGCAATATTCTCGGGTATACGCACTGTTTGGTTTATCGATGAGGATGCCAGTTTCTTTCACTTTTTCACAAGATAACGAACATACGGACCATATTCGTTCAGCGGAAGGATAAAACTAATTATCTGTCAAATCAGACATGAGCTAAGTGTTACCATTCACGAAATAAGCACTAGTTGAAAAAAAAACTAACTTTATACTATCTGAGTATGTATTGTTGTATTACGTAAATAATTAAAAAAAAAATCAATCTGTGGCTGTTTTACAAAAATTGACCACTCGAGATCTCTCCAGGAACTAGCACTTTTACATTATAATGGTGTATTAGGAGGAACACTTTTATCCGTCTTGCCCTAGTTTCGGAGATACTGGCCATTATAAAAAATCGCCATTTTATAAAAAAGCTGGAATCTCGAAAACTTAACGAGATACCGCAAGACTAACAAAATTTTAACTGTATAACACGTTCCGATAATTCAAATGTGATAAGTGTTCCGATTCCACTCGTTTCCCGGTTCATTCCATATCGTTTCATTTAAGACCAATGTTTCATTTTATTATCGGACACCCTGTGGCTGTTTTATAAAAAATTAATCTCTCAGGATCTTTCCCGGACATAGCATATGTGTATTATGAGGGTTACTTAATGCTCCTGTAAAGCTCTGATTTCATCGATATTCCCATTAGTTTTTCGAAAATCTAATCTGACAATTGTAATTTGTTTCCTATAATTGATGCATTACTAATGGTGATGAAATTTAAAATTATTGTCATTAATCATTGAAATCAATTCAATGAAATTAATTATAAATACTTCAAAAAATGCTAATGAAAATAATTTCATTACAATTGATATCAATGAAATCGTAATTGATATTTATGACATTGTAATAGTCCCATGTATGGAAGAGATAGGGGATTTTTCATTCACAGAAATGAATTGTTTAAGATTGAGAAATAACAAAATCAAAAAAAAAAATTGCAAAAAATATGCTTCTACTTCGAAATTGATACCATACCATACACACAAATAATCGTTGCCAAGTACCTAGGAGTATTTCAACTAATTAAGTTTTTTCGCATAAATTATCCAATAATTAAGTAGGAACAAGTAAAAACTTGGTAAAATGTTAGTAGTTTTCTTTTCTAAATAAACTTTATTAGTTGAAATGCTCCCAATTACCAGGCAATGATTTTTTTGTGTGTAGATGAGGAATATTTTGCTAAATATTTTCCCACCAAAAACGCATTTCGTAAAAATTTAAGATAGGAGGATATTAAATATAAGCCCTCGATATGCTTTTATATAGTTTTTTTAATTTATGTCCACTTAAGGGTACATACATGTTCATGAATGTGACCCTTTTTAGTTGTTTTTGAAAATTGTTGTCATATAACTTTTTTTTTAAATTAGTTGCCACAAGAAAATTATCTATAGCCAAAAAATGCCAAAGGAATTGGCTTGTAAGCTGATGGATTTCGAATACTCCACTTCGTTTTTGTATATAGCCCAAATACCAGGTATTGGGCCACCGCAGGTAACATTCCCTTACTATTTACAATAGTGGATGCAGGCTACATTTACTTTCATGATAAAATATTTCTGTTTTTTTTTTTTTTTTGCACATAGTAGTATTTATCTTATGTACATTTATACCATACGTATGTTTGTATGTAAATTATTTGTAATGGGTACGTTTATTATTTTGAATGTGTGTGTGTATGTGCATTTACTAAACCAATTTCAACTTGACTGGTGTATACCACGCACTGACTTTATTTTTTACAAAAAGTACTCACTCGTAAACCAACTAAATACTCATTTTGTATGTGTGCGTGCACAATATGGTGTATGAAAAACCATTGTGGGCTCAAAGTCAAGTTAATGGCCTTTGTGGCAAAACGCAGAGACACAAATGGCAACAGTCGAAATATATATATTTTTTTTTGGGCGAAGAAAATAAAGCACACACACCACACCGAAATTAAGTACATATTTACCAAAAATAAGTAAAATGCATTTTATTTATAAACTCATGTGCGAATGTACAAATCTGTCTGTACAGTAAAGATAAAATGTTGCTCAAATAAAAGAAGAAAAAAATGATACAATTTTAGTCAGCGGAATGTTTTAAAATACTATCAACAGTACTGGGATAATTGAATAAGAACACTTTATTTAATTTAAAATAAAGCATTTAATCTTTATAATTCGGTAAGGTTAAAGTAGCAGCCGGTGCTGTGTGTGTTAGAAAACATTAACTCTGAGGTGGTTTGTTGTAGGTCCATGGTGTTGAAGAGCATTTTCGTTGAAACTCCACCGTTGAAAGCTTCTTCTGAATGTAGAAATAATCAGCATTTCAACATCCGAGAGATCAGATGAATCATGAATATGTTCCGATCCAAATGGCAAGATGTTCCGATCTAAATGTTTGATACTCTTCCTTCCTCGTTGTTCATACAGCTCCTGCTAAAATCGTTAGATAGGGCATTCAATAAATCCTCATTTCTTCCAATTACAAAGTAATGTGAAGATTTTAACTTCTTTGTTTGTTAATTCAAAGAACTGAAATTTGGTACATGCATAAATTATGCACTTTCTTATATGTCGCCTTAATTTGGGTTAAATAAATACTGGGATTGGCCTAGTCAGTATATATTGAAGAAGCACTTAAGTGTTTTACAATTTGTCAGATAATTGGCAAACTATTTATATATATTGCGTAATGCCTGATATCAAAAATTATAAAAATTGGTCCATGCCTTTAGAAGTTCTATGTAAACGAATGAACTTTTTGTAGATTTTCATACATTTTCTGTAAAACTTTTAATATATTAGTTCGGTATAAATTGTTATAACTATAAATTGATAATAAAAATAATAAGTCGTTTTAGGGTGAAATTCTTGCGCTGAGTCTGAAAAATAAAATAAAATGTTTGTAGATTTTTTATAGAGTTTCCACATTTTTTTGCGACAAGCCTTATAAAAGTAAGTTTCAGCTAATCGCATGATTTTCAAATTGGAAAGGATTATTAATACTATCCCTTTAATACGATAGTCTTCAATAAATAAATGATTTTCAGAACATGTATTAAACCCAAATAAATTTTAACATTTGCAAATTTTATTTTAAATATCTACTTATGCGAAAAAATGTTTTGCCCAAAATTCAGAATGTTTATAGTACACTGAAAAAAAAACTTATTAAAGTCAGCAAATTTAGTCAGGAGGGTGATTGCAAAAAAATTGTTGATGCTGAATCTTTTGCTGAAAAGCAGCTCGAAAAATTAGTAGATTCAGCTAAAGTTTTGCTAGCACTTAGTTGATAAAAAATGCAAAAATCCTTTCGGAAAGTTAACAAAATTTTTTCTGAATATTTGTAGACTGAAAAAAAATTAAAAAAAATTGTAGAAAAATTATACTTTAGCTAAAATATTTTTTGGTGATTCTTTTAAAAATAATTTACAATACGTTACAAAATATAAATATGTTCATACATTGACGACATGAATTAATGTAATATCTAAATGTATATTACATAACACCTGTTCAATGTCAGCTATATTTTTAAATTTTCCAATTGCATATTGTTTCTTTATCATTATTTTTTTCAGACTACAATCACACTAGTGATATTAAACGCTTCCTTGGAAAATTTACGATTTTGTTAATACAAGACATGGAGAATAGCCTCGATGGGATATTATATCATATTTAAAAAAAAAACACAATTTAATGTTGGATAAAATTGTATATTAGCCCTTGCAGAGTCACACTAGAAAATTTGTCAATCATATTTTGGATACAAATATGTATTACATCAATAAAATAAGTAGTACAACTAATTACCTGGCACTGTGTCCAAAAAAAACTTAAAATTATTTTAATAATTTCAAAGTGTATGCAGTACATTATTTGATTTATTTTTTAGCTGTTTGCCTGACATCTTAAGGACACATTTTGTGTGTTTCATTTAAAAAATTTCCAAAATTGCAAACTATGCCTAAATTTGTATTAAAAATAAAAAAATTGTATAAAATTTTTTTTTAGTTAAATTTTTACAGGAAGAAAAGGAAAAAATTTTTATTGAAAAATTTAACGGACACAATGGATATGCCAGACTGTCGCAGTTTCGTCCCCTCCAATGACTCGTCAGTGGTTAATTTATGAACAAATTATTTTATATTGTTAAATTGCTCTACATGAAAAACTTTTTACTTTGTGTCGTAGTGAGTTTCAAACCCACATCCATACATCATTCTATGACTCGTATAGTCAACTCTTAGCGAGTTGAGCCACGGTAGACACAGCACTGAGTGTGGATAAATGGAGTTTTGTCAATCACAGCATGCACATTGTTTTAATCAGAAGAGACAGAGTTAACATACATCCAGAAAACAGTCTCAGTTGTGGCCACCGAATTTGTTGCCAATCGAATTCTAGCGGTTACGACAACTATCGCAATGTTTAATTATATGTTTAGTCGTGAAAGCTAATATTCAGTTGCCTAACTTAATAAAGGGTCCGCCAAATAACTTTTTTTTTGAAAATGCTATAAAAAAAAAACTACAGAATATTTTCTCAAATTTCTTTTTTTATTTGAAAGTACAATTCTTCCGGTTAATAATGGAAAATAATTTCATTCAAATGGCTGCCTCGGCTGGCCATGCAGTAGCCTACACGATCGGTCCAATTTTTAAGCACATTATCGATTGTGTGCAGCTGTATTTCACCAATGACTTCAGGAATATTGTCCTTTAAAGCGTCAATTGTCTCTGGCTTATTGGCGTAACACTTATCTTTGACGGCACCCAGCAAATAATAGTCCAACGGTGTCAACTCGCAGCTCCGAGGTGGCCAAACGGCATAAGCTCTGCGGCTGATAATGTGCCGTCCTGTTGAAACCAAATGTTGCCAATATCCTCCTCTTCAATTTTTGTGAACAAAAATTCGTTCAACATGGCCCGATAACGATCGCCATTGACTGACCATTGACATTCTGCAACATTACCATGATTTTCAAAGTAATGTCGCAATATTTCCCAGCTTTTTTTAAGCGTATACACAACCATATTCGTTCAGCGGAAGGATAAAACTAATTATTTGTCAAATCAGACATGAGCTAAGTGTTACCATTCACGAAATAAGCACGAGTTGAAAAAAAAGTTAGATGGCGGACCCTTTATTAGTACATTCCAAATAAATATTATTACGTTCCACAAAATTTTATTGAAATTAAAAAACTTTTTTTAATTTTTCTGAAATTGAATCGTGGCCTTCAGAATAATAGTCCTCTGTCCTACTGATTGCAAAACAATCACTTTTAATTTTCATTACCTTATTTGCTATTTAAACATTGGAATATTTTATTTTAATTAAAAAAAAATTTTGTATTACCCTCTCTACCCACTACACCACAAACATTTATAAATATTGAGTGTTAAATTTGAATTTAAATATTTTGTTAGGAAAACAAACATTGTCTCAAATTCGTTTACCAATGCCGATCATTAGTCGCTCTATATGCAATGCAATCCACAATTCTGTTGGTACTACTGAACCTCTAATTTAGTGGCAATATTTGATTCTGAATACCACTTTTGATTATCGACAATTTTTTTAAAAAAAATTTATAGATGGTACCAATTCTCTTGGATTATCACAAAATAAATGGTTGCTTCTACCGTACACAATTACTGACCGAATTTTATTTGAAAATTTTATTGGAAATGTCAATAATTGAATAAAGGGTTAGTTCCTTTTCTCTCTTCTTATTTTCCAGTACAGTATTTTTGGTCTATTAATTGATTATTGGTAGTTCCAAATAAGATAACGCCCTTTCAAATAAATTTTAATGGTTTCGACCGAATTCCTACCAATCCTTTTTCTGCGTGTATGAACAATTTATTTTTCAACTAGAATGCTTTTTCTTTTTATCTCTTTCACAAATAATTATCACATTATGATGCGCTTTATTCACATTCATTAGTTGGATACAAAGTGTATGGTAGAGATAGAGTTGCCGCTGGGCAAATTTATCAATTGTTTCTGGGGTAAAGTGTTTGTAACCGTCATATAATTACAATCGTAATTAATTTTATTATAATTAATTACTGAATATTTTTTTGTTTTTAGTTAGATTTTACAGGAAGAAGAAGGAAACATTTTTATTTAAAAATTTAACGAACATAATGGATATAAATACCAGACTTCCGCAGTTTAATTCCCTCCAAAGACTCGTCAGTGGTTAATTTATATAAAATTTAGCTTTGGGACTGTTCGAAACAGTTCTGTCTTAATCCAGGGATTGACTCAAGCGAGTTAGTATTTGCAGATGTTTGTTATATGAAAATTGTTGCCAAAACGTCGGGACTTGCAAATTTGCTCGTATTAACGGAGAATTCATCTTATCCGAGGTCGTCATTAACTAGTTTTATGGTAATTTCTTTAAAGTTAGAATTTAGTTTTTATGTGTAAAACGATTTTTTGTTATAAAAATGTTACCAACAAACTGGAAAATTTAACATTCCAACAAATTCATAATGGAGTCGTTACAAATAAGATTTCCCTTTCATATATTATTTGTATATACATAATGTCGTGTAAAAGGTTGGACATTGTCTGTAAAACTGCATTTCAGCTAACATTTTTCATATACATACATATTTTATTTTTCTTCTTTTTTTTTATTTACTTTTTTTTTATACCAAAGAAAATGTGTAATTTTTTATAAAAATATATACTTAAGAAGCACAAATTTACAAGATTTATGTTGTCATGAAAATATTTTTATGGTACATAAACATTTTTGCTTTAAGATTATCGTTGCTATATTTGGTCTTCTCTTGTAGTTGTTTAATTTCAAATAATTTTATTTAAAACTTTATATGGTCGTTGTAATAAAAAAAAAGGAACATTAAAGTTTTACTAAAAGTAAGTTTATTTTTTATCATTATTAATTAAGTAATTTTATTATTCTTGGTTTTTTATGTGTATCCTTTTATTGAATGTAGCAAAATCCTTGTATGTATAACATTTGCATGTTTCACGCAAAATATGTCATGTTTTACTTAACAAAATGTCAGTTTTATTTTTACAAAAAAAAAAGAGGGAAAAATGTTAAACGACCTAAAAAATAACGCTAATGTTATATAAATCTTATTTTTGTTATATTTGATATTGTTAAAGGTCTGTTATAAATTAGGAAATTTTTTATTTATTTCAATATTTTAGGCCGAAGGAAGCTAGCACGAAGCATTGCAAATATTTCAAATATGTAATATAAGTGGCCACTCTGACTACAATTCAATCTAATTATCGCAAACTTCAGAATTGTTTTCATACAAAAACATATAAATTTTTCAACACATATTTTAAACATTTAACGTGAGATTGGACCGTTAAAATAAATATTCTAATGTACAACGTATCCAAAGTTTTTTTTTAAATCTGCGGGTCCGCGTCGGGCAGACTTGGGCGACGTCAATTACATTTCATAATCATTCACTTGTGAATGATGATATTTAATAATAGGCCAATTATTTTGTATGTCTAATTACATGTAATTGGGCGTAATTGATTAATTAACCTGTAATTAAATACCCAGATGCTGTTACTAATACCCATATTTGGTATTAAAAATTTTCCAAGGAAGCGTTTAAGCTCAGAAGTGTGAGCGTAGGTCTGATATTATTAATGATATTGAAAAATTTCACAAGCGAATGGTTGTGAAATGTAATTGACATCGCCCAAGTCTGGCGTCGGGATAACTCCCTTGTTAGTTGCCATATCATTAGTGTCCGACCGAACAGTTCGGCCAGAAAATGCATTTGGTCTGTATTCGGTATTTTAAAGCATTATGGAAAAATTTGGCGGATGGAAAAATGTTTATTGGACTGATTAGATGCTATTTTGAGTGTCAAATTTGAAGAAAAGTCTGTACTTAAGCATTGAATTCACTGTTCGGTGTTTAGAAAGTTCGGCCAAATCGAAAATAGTTCGGCGGCCGAACTTTTAACTTTATAGCTAAACTTCGGCTTTTCTCTTAAATTTTATACACAAAATCGAATTAAATCGGCTCAACAAACATGTTTCCAATACCAAAATTTGTCATCATTGCCTTTAGATATCAAAAAACCGACAAAATATAGTTTTTTGGCCGAATTGTTCGGTCGGACATTACATATCATTCTCTTAAAGAATGGCCTACTTATAATCTGGACTCACAGATGTTTTAATCACGTTTTAAGAAAAAGTGATACACAATAGTATGATATATCAAATTTAAAGTCAGGCTTAGCCCCTGGAGGCGGGCTTACCGGTTTCTTGTTGGCAGTGCAAAATTTGGAAGTAAAAAAGTGTTAAAGTTAAAATTTTGTAAAAATTTAAAAAATAAATATTATCAAGTGAGCACAATTTTCTAAAATATTAAAAATATATTTTTTTTGACTAGAAATCATTGATAGTAAACACAAAGTGAGACTGAATCTTAAGCTTAAAAAAACTCTTACTTGGTCCAGTACATACAGCATTCCAATAGAATATCTCTAAAGGACATCGCCTTAACTTGAAAACGTATGGACGGATTTTCATGGAAGTTGGCAGAAAAAATGTACACTTAGAATATTACGTATTTAAAGACCACTGCAAATGTAGTTAAAAACAAATGAAATTTCACTTAAAGAAAGGACGACTTACGCAGTAAATTCAACTAACATTGTCATTTGTTTTTTAATGTTCAAAAAATGACTAACAATTGTAGTCAAAATGAACCAAATGGTAGTAAAAAATAAACAGACATTTATTTTTTTATTTTTCTAAATAACAAAAAACAACTGTAAAAAATAAACGTAAAGTCGTAAAATTGTGATTTGATGTGGTTTGTTTTTTTAATTGGTTAGTAAAAAATTTAATTTGTTCTACAAATTACTGACATTTACATTAAAAATAAAGAAACTGTATTGCAACCCAAACAACTACATATTTTCAAAGCAGACGTTCCCTGAGTGTAGTAATAGTATAGTTAAGTTCAAGCAATGTATATTGAAGTTATGGTACGTTTTCGCTCAATTCCGCGTTGGAGTAAGTAATGTCTGAAATATTTCTAAAAACATACATAAAAATCATTTTCGTAATTACATCTGGGGCGTTGTTATGTCGGTTTACTTTTGACCAGATTTTAAGTGAGTCATTCTTTAATGTACATTTTAAAATCACGTTAAATGCTAAATGTATTTCTGTTAGTGCAAAATATTTCATTAACCCTTTCAGCACCAAGCTGCATGCAAAAAGTTCTTGATTTTTCAAGTTTGACGTTAAATAATAGATAAAGTATTACACTTTTGCTATAGGTATACATATTTCATAAAACATTATTTAGTTAAAAATATAATAGGATTTTTTTATTTCAATAAATCTCTTACTATTCGAAATATGATGATTTCTTGCAAGCCCTTTCAAGTGCATATACAAACATATTAAACGGTTTTGATGATTATGAAGCTTTTTGAACGAGCATCATCTTCCCTATTCATAAAAAGGGTGATTTAAATCAAGCGTGCAATTATAGGGGTATTTCATTTATGAACTGCATTGCGAAGATTATGATGGGTGTGATAAATGAACGAATAACAAATTGGGTTAATACGCATCAAATTTTAAATGAATTCCAGGCAGGGTTTCGAAAAGGGTACTCTACTGTTGATAACGTGTATAATCTGACAACAATAATAAATATAAAGTTCTATGAAAAGGCAAAAGTGTATGCATTTTTCGTTGATTTCAGCGCGGCCTTTGATCGTATACCGAGAAAACTTTTCATTTACAAACTTTATCAAATTGGTTTATCAACAAAGATTGTGGGATTTGTAGGAAACGCATACCAAAACACAAAGTCAGCTGTATGGACAGGAACTGAGTTGTCCAATTACTTTGGTACACAATCGGGTGTTAAACAAGGCTGCTTACTGTCGCCGCTTATGTTTGCCCTATATTTAAACGATTTGCATGATTACATTGGTGGTGGTCTTCTTATAGATGACATAAATATAAGAGTCCGTATGTACGCAGACGACATAGTTTTGCTTGCCGATAACGTAAATGTTTTACAAAATATGATTCATAATTTAGAGCTTTATTGTCAACTATGGGCAATGGAGGTGAAATTAACCAAATCTGAAATAATGATTTTTAGAAGCGGTGGTAGAGTTGCGTCACACGAACAATGGACATTTAACAGACAAAAAGTAAGAATAGTCAGTGAGTACAAATATCTTGGAATGACGCTAACTCCTAAAGTCTCTTTTGCCAAACACGTTAAAATCAAAAATGATGCTGCCAAAACCTGTTTAAATGTAACATGGAGCAATTTTATTGGAAAAACAGACGTATCTCTAACAGCAAAGTGGAAAATGTTCCTAGCAGTGTGCAGGTCAACGCAAGCATACGGGTCTCAAATATGGGGGTATTCATATTTTGATGATGTAGACAAGTTACATAGATTTATACAAAACGGATACTTAAACTTCCAGAAAATACTCCAAATTATGTCATCGCTTTAGAGACTGGACGGGAAGAAGGACATTTTTACACATTGGCTTTACACTTAAAATATGTATCAAAAACGATTTTTGATTATGAAAATCACAGATTACCCCATTTGTTATCAAAAAAAGTAATGGAAAAGAAAATTTATTGGTATCGTGTCCTTATAAATCGATTGGAGCATTACAACGTAGAACGTTTAAACATTGAACATAATAAAAATTTATTTAACAACGCCTGTAAAAACCTGATTGAACAAATAAAAGCTCAATCAATCCACAAACATACCAGTGATGCTCTCCAAAGTGCGGATAGAATTTATCGTTTTCTTGATTTCTCGAAAGGTATGACCTATTGCAATGCTTTGTATAGTCAAGGTCAGATTTCATATATTATGAAGGCTAGAGGCAATCTCTTATGGCTAAATGGGAAATCATATAGAACAGAGGAAGCAAGACTTTGCTCTTTATGTAATCTCAGGGAAGTGGAAACAATGGAACACTTCTTGGGTAGGTGCCCGGTTTTAAATGAAATAAGGATGAGATATTTCCGATCTTTAAGTTTGTCAGAAGATCAAATCGTAAATGTTTTAAATGGCGGTGAAGATGCAAATTGGCTAAACCTTTACAATTATGTTAGGTATGCACTAAGATATAGAAAAATACTAATAACTGAATTCAATTTTTAAATAAAACTTTAAGCTCAATTTCCCAGCAGACGGTTATCAAACCATGCTATAACATTATTCTTTATATATGTTTTAAAATAATTTTAAAATAATAATTTATATTATATTTATACTATAAGTTAATTTCTTTGTATTATTTTATAAATTTTTGAAAACAAATAAATAAGAATCTAATCTAATCTAATCTAAATCTACTATTCGAAATATTTGCAAAAAAAAAAAACATGAAAGATCACAATTGTGAGCTTGAGTCTCAAAGGGTTAAATCTACTCTAGTGTTAATTTTAAATGTCATAATACAGTAAAGATTTTTCTATTAAATATCACACATAAATCTTCACATATATACCGGTACGTAGTCAGAGCTTCTAAAGAATTTAAGTTTTTGTTCCATATCTAATTTTAAATTAGCAGCGCTTTTAATATGCCATACACTAAAACCGAAAATATGCAACCAAAAATTTTTCGCTTTTTAAAATTCGTGTTTATTACTCAAGAGCATTGGCTTAACCAAAAATATATAGCAAAAAAATATATGACAAAAAATATATAACATGTGGCTGCATACAGGAAATTGGATATTTTTTCGCATCCCGGAAAAATCCAGAAAATTTAAAAAATTTATAAGCGAAGATCCAAAAGAAATTTGAAATTTTTAATTTTTAAAATCTGAAATCGTAAGGTTTCGTAGATTTAGAAATATATTAATTTATCATTTTTTAAAATGAATGAGAAATCGAAGGAAATTAATGACACTGTGCTACAAAAAATTGCAATCACTTTTCAAGTGACCTAGGTTGAGAAGTTTCAATATACCCTTTAATTTTTGACATAACGGCACATTTAAACATGTGTAACTCAATTACTTTTTAAAAAATTGTGAGGTATTTAAAAGAAAACTAACTGGTATTTTTAAATATATGTACTATTTATATATTATTAATATATTTACATAGGTAGAGATTCTTTAATAACAACTGAAATTTTTAATTTTTTTAAACTTTTTCAACTACTACGAGATTTTTTGAATCTTCTCATTTTCCTGAGTAAAATGAGCCTTCATTTGTTAAAATCGGTTGAAATAACTTTATGGTACTTTTTCTATATATATAATAATTAAAATTTGTACATTTTTAGTTTTTTAGTTTTTTGTTTTACAACTTTTTCAATTTCGACGGGGGTTTTTTCCAATCTTCTTTTTAAAAATTGTTATTTTCAAAGAAGATTCGAATAAAACCTTCGTAGCAGTTGAAATAGTTTGAAAAAAATTAAAAATTTCTCTACCTATTTGAATTATTAATATAAAGAAAGTATTAATAATATAAAGAAAGAACAGGTAATTTTCTTTTAAATACCGTTTAAAAATTTAAAATCGGATTAAAAATGACTAAGACACAAATGTTTAAAAGCGCCAGTCGCAAAAAATACTCTTTTACCGATATCTCGAAAATTTGAGGTAATATGCTTATAGCAACTTCTCAACCCGGTTTTGTAATACACTCAGCTAGACTTACCACCTACACTAGGTCATTTGACGAGTGATTTTTCGTTGTAGCAGAGTGTAGTTGCATTTCCTATAAATGAATTCAAATACATTTAAATGAACAAAATTCTCGGCAAGGTAATTCATTCGGTTTGAAGTTAAATTATATTTTTGGGAATTCATTAAAAATAGAATTCGCTCTTCGAAGCTCTGTATGTAATTGTACATTGTACATAAATGTTTTTTGGCATATTGTTTTATTAAACCTGCATGGAATTTTAATTAGCATATGAAACTTAACTGCTCTTACTGTTTAATGTTTTAAATAAATACAATGGTGTTGTTATAATATGCAAATAATTGGATAGATAGGTTTAATCCCCATATGAGCAGCAGAGTAAATGTAAAATACTTAAAAGAGTTAGTACAATTTACGTATACACTATACTATAGTGACTATAGTATTAAAACCACGATGTGCAAGTAGAATACCAAACAAAATTCACTATAAATAGCAGACAATTAGGCAAATAGTCGTTTATACACCGGTCGACAAAAAAAAAAATTGTTTTGGGTTTAATGCATTAATTCCAAGGATATAGACGGAAACGAATTAGGGGCGATTTTTAAATTTAACTTAACATTTTGTTGAAAGGATTTTTAGAATATTTGGTTGTTTATAAACATTTATTCGTGCGGCATAAAGTTATCCAGCATTCAAAACTATCCCTCCATTAAAACGGGCTGCAATTTCGATATTTTACTGCTAAATATGTTTAAGTACCCTGCAGGAAATGTCAATAGTGAAAAAGTATTGATTCACTATTGACTGTGTCACCAGTACTACCAACCAAATATTCCCCAGGCAATGTAATTCGCTATAGACATTTAACATGTACGTGTCATTGAAAATCACTAGTGACATTAGAACTATTGACTAGGTAGTGAATAGGTAGTTCTTATGGGACCATATGTAGACATTGGAACCAAAGATTCACTAGTGACTAGGTAGTTCTTATGGCACCATATGTAGACATTAGAAACATAGATTCACTAGTGACTAGGTAGTTCTTATGGGACCATATGCAGACATTGGACCAAAGATTCACTAGTGACTCGTTAGTTCTTATGGGACCACATGTAGACATAAGAACCATAGATTCACTAGTGACTAATTAGTTCTAATGGGACCATATGTATACATTGGAACCAAAAATTTACTAGTGAGTTAATAAAGTAAAAAGTGTAGACGCTTAGTTGACAATGTCAACAAAATAGTAGACAAAAGTGGAGACCTGGAGACACTTGACCCCAAGCTTCCTGCAGGGTATATACTAAAAAATCTACCATAAATCGTTTCGGTATCCGTCCGTTATTCATTTATTAAATTCTGATGTTAGACATCAAAAAGCACCAATATATCAATTCCTAGATTTTAAAGTTTGCCTTTTTTACGTGCATATGTAATTTTTGAACATTTTACGATCACCTTTTGGTAGCACTTTGATCAAGAGCAAACTTTGGAAAAAAAATGTTTCTCTTTATAACATAAAAGAAACCAAAATTTTACATTTAGAACTCAGACACAAAAATTGTGTCGGCCTCTGATACCAATGTTTACAAACATGCGAATGCGTGTGCAGAGTTGAAAAAATAAAGTTCTTAAAAATATTGAATAAATATCATTTTATTTTGTATTATATATGGAAAATATGACGACCACAGGCAAGTATGCTTGCTAAAGCGTTTTTGGCACTTATAATTATCCAGATAAAATATAAAGTAAATATGCCCAAAGGTAATATGTATAATATATCCATATACATACATTATACATTTCCATTATACAACACATTTTTGACATTTATAACACACTTATGTGAACGGGTCTTTAGTTGTAGATCACGAAATTGAAAAAAAAACATAAAAATCCATTCTGCCAAAACTGTCTGGTCGTAAAGTGGCAGATATTTTCGCCGTCCGAAATGAGGGGCAAGAAAGGGGTCTAGGGAGCCATTTTTTTACATAAATATTATTAGTTCATATATCATGAAAATTGTGAAAATTTAAAAATTTATTCGGCGGAAAATGTATGGTCTTAAAAGAGTTAAAAGGTTCCGCAGTTTTTTGTTGGGCAATAAAAATAGAAATTCCACAGTAGTATATCTTTTCAGTAGCGAATCACTTAAAGTAGGTAAATCTCTTATTTTATTTGAGTGATTAAAAAGAATTTTAATTGCCTGGGTCTCAAGATTTTTTTATGTATTATGGAATGGAATGGACCTTTAATTGGAACACCATTTTACTTATATTTAGTTCGAAACAAGCACAGAAAAAATGGATTAGTGCTGACAACCGAGTTTGTTGCCAATCGAATGGTTCGAGTTGAGGTAATAGTTAATTGAGTTAACAATAAAATTTTGGTTGCTTCAAGAATAATTCGGTAGTCGCATCTGAAAACTTCGATTACCACAACCGAACTTTTCTGTTGGCAACAAATTAGGTTGTATAAAAATAAATAAAAAACCGAAAATCAAATCAGTTTAAAGTTCACTTTTTTGCAGCTAAAAGAAAACACACAGTCCTTAAGGATCCATTAGTATTTGTGTTCCCTAACGTTTCTGTAATATGACGTTCCGTATGACAGCTTTGTGTGGTTAGACTTTTCCGTTACAGCATAGCAGCTGCTTTTGATAAACGATTATAATCATTGTTTAACTAGTTTCCAGGAAAACTTTGGTAATGGGTGCAATAAAGTAATGTATTACCTTGTAATGTATACTCTTTCCAACAATTATTAATGAATTACCGATAATTGGATACATAACGCATTGCTTTGTAATGAGAACTCCTAAACTTCAGCATTATTTTGAAACATAAAGTAATACTTTAACTTTTCTTATTTTGCTTCGATCTTTTTAAATAAATTTTTGTCTTTTGTTTTATTGAGCTAAAGATCCTTTATTTTATAATTATAATTATTTATTTCCAATATTTCGTCTTCGCATTGGAAGACTTCTTCAGGGAAAATTTTTTATAATTGAAAAACTTAAAAATAATAATTACAAAAAAGGCGGGAAATAAAATTTTTAAGTTTGTGATTTATAAAAAGTTTTTCCTGAAGAAGTCTTCCAATGCGAAGACGAAATATTGGAAATAAATAATTATAATTATAAAATAAAGGATCTTTAGCTCAATAAAACAAAAGACAAAAAGTAAAACTTTAACAAAAACACACTAAGTATGGGATAATGACACACCTAAATCCCGGGACACGTAAACTTCATTTTTGTTCGTCAAAGCCAGTGGTATACTCCGTTTTAATAGGTTAAGTCAAAATAAAATTATGTTTAAATTTTAAGTTTGTAAAGTAACTTATATGGTTACATGGTAAGAAAAAGTAATGGGGTAATAATTTAATTAATTATTTAATTAAATAAATAACGTGGTCACGCTGGAATGTGAACCTGGGGTCTCTGGCCGTTAACAATTAATGCGAGTTGTGGTAAAAAAATTTTGATTTGTAAATACTTTTCCCCCCATCCGCTTCCAAAGTTGCCATATTTTTTAGGTAAATATCAACATTAACTCACAGTTAAAATTTGTGCACGCCTCCAATTGGGTAGTGGAAACCGGTTTTAGATACTCCAACAGATACCTAATGTAGTGTGTAAGTCATTTCCAATCCCCGCTTTAAATGACGACATGGCAGCAAAAAACGAAACAAATCCCATTTTTGGAATTTTTTTTTTATTTTTAGGAATTGTGGGATTGTTTTCAGAAAATCATAAATTCTGACATTTGTTTCGATTTGTTGACCTTAAAGTCTAGTTAAATCCAAAAAATCATTGGATTATGTCTATTAATAAATATTTTATTGAATAGTGAAAATTTTCATTTATGCAAAAACTGAAATTTTTACCTTCATATTTGGATTACCCAAGTTTTTGTTTTACCAAGATGGCTAAATTCAACCTTTTTTAAAAAAATCGCAATCTACAGGTAATTTTCTTTTCAACGATACCAAACACTGGTATGTTATGTTCATAACTCCTAAACAGAAAATCTTCAAAAGTTAGCCCTTATTCATATATTTCTTCTAATGTGTCCTCTTATTCACATCTTACATAATTGGGTCAGGTAAAAATGGTTTTATGATGTTCTTCATTAATGATATTAAAGGTTTTGTGGGCCCACCCAAAGATACGTGTTTTATGATTGCTATTTTAAATATACCCTCTCTTTTTATATTTTATGGGCCTTAGTATTTGAAGACCCAGTTACCTGGGTTATGATAGCTAATATTTGTACCTAATATTTGTATATAAATATGAATAGGTTTAGTTTTAAGTTCATAAAAAACTCGTCAATCATGGTAATAACAGTAAATCATGAAGCATTGTGCTTAACTTTGTGGGACAACTCAAAACTACAGAGATTTGAAAAGGTTAACGTTGTAGTTGTATCAATTGAATCTTCACATCACACTAAATTGGACACTGCAGAAATATCTAAAATTGACAATTTTATTAAATTATTTGATAAAAAAATGCAGTCCGTTTCCGGCTCTATTCTGAAATTTAAAACAAAATATTATAAGTGGATGAATGATAGCCTGGAGATAAATTTTTCTGCTGTTGGTGCACCCTGTAAGCCTTATAATGATTTGTGTGCAAAATCTAAAAAAAAAGAACATCGATTACTCTTTCTACGCATTTAAATACAGAAGTTTCTGACACGTTTTAGGAAATGTTAAAAAAAAGAAAATCGCCCTAAAGAGGCGTTGCAAATCGCAGATGTTCTTCCAACTGCATCACCAAAACGGCTTAAAAGGATTGTTAAAAGCATCCCCACCCCTTCATCGGATACAGATTTTACAGAAGAAGAAGCCATTGCTCTTATGTTGGAATTAGGGCTAAGCAAAAATAAATATCTTATTTTGAGAAAGGCTTTGATTGATAAAGGACACAAAATTCTGCCCTCATATAACGCAATAAAGGATAAGAAGGATAGTATCTTACCAAAACCTATTGCTGTTAATGAACATGAAGCTTGCATTGAATTGTCTACTCTGCTCGAAAACACAGCATCTAGGATTGTTTCTGACTTTTCTAGAGATCAGCTGGAAAGAGTCAATAATTGCGATGTTGTACTAATGTGCAAGTGGGGATGTGATGGCTTATCAGCCCTTCCTGAATACAAACATGCTTCCGAAGGCCAGAACAAATCAGAATATAAGAGCGTATTCATGTCATCGTTAGTTCCATTAAGAATTCGTTCATATTCTACTACTGAGCCTTCAACAAGTAATGCTTTCGATGATGTATGGATCAATTCAGCACCTGGATCCAAAGCTTTTTGCAGACCCATTGGTTTCGAGTATATAAAAGAGTCAAACTCTACTACTAATAATTTGGTGGATTATATAGAAGGAGAAAAATGTACTTTGGAGCCAATTTGTATTGAGATTGGTGATTACAAGTTTAATATATCTTTTGATTTGAGCCTTACAATGATCGATGGAAAGGTTTGCAATGCCATAACAGACACGCTCTCAACTTGGGAATGCACTATATGCAATGAAAAGAAATCGCAGTTTTCAAATGTTTCCAAAGAAAGGACTATTAATAAAAAAGTATTGGGTTTTGGCATATCCCCCTTACATGCCCGCATTCGGTTCATGGAACACTTCTTACACATAGCATATGATTTAAAGTATAAAAGCATAGCAGGAAATGAAACAAAATCAGTAAGAAACAACGAAGAAATGTCAAAAATGAGGGCAGATGAAAAAAGGAGGATACAAGAAGACTTTAAAAGGCAGACAGGCTTAAACATAGATAAACCACTTGCTAGTTGCGGAAGTACAAACGATGGCAATACAGCAAGAAGGTTTTTTAGAGATTTTGAAATTACTTCAATAATAACAGGAGTTGACAAGGAGTTGCTTCGAAAGATCAACATCATGTTAATGGCAATTAATAGTAAACATAAACTAAATTCCTCAAAATTTGGAGTATATACCGACGAAATAACAAAACTTCTATTATCATTATATCCCTGGAAAGAAATGACACCAACAGTTCATAAGGTATTGTGCCATGGAAAAATCATCATTGAATCAAACATTCTTCCTCTAGGTGAACTAACAGAAGAAGCTCAGGAAGCAAGGAATCGAGATTTCAAACATGCCCAATTGTTCAGTTCCAGAAAATGTTCAAGGCAATCACAGAACGAAGATATTTTCAATAACCTATTACTGTCTGCCGATCCCGTCCTGTCGTCAATGAGAAAACGATGGATTTCTTATAACACATTGGCATCTGTAAATAATGAAGAATTAAAAGGCTTGCTTTATCTGTTAGATATAAATAATGATGTGTCCGATCATTTTGTATTAAATAAAGAAACAACCTAATTTGTTTGTCTTTTTTTTTTTTCATTAATGAAGAACATCATAAAACCCTTTTTACCTGACCCAATTATGTAAGATGTGAATACGAGGACACATTAGAAGAAATATATGAATAAGGGCTAACTTTTGAAGATTTTCTGTTTAGGAGTTATGAACATAACATACCAGTGTTTGGTATCGTTGAAAAGAAAATTACCTGTAGATTGCGGTTTTTTTTAAAAAAGGTTGAATTTAGCCATCTTGGTAAAACAAAAACTTGGGTAATCCAAATATGAAGGTAAAAATTTCAGTTTTTGCTTAAATGAAAATTTTCACTATTCAATAAAATATTTATTAATAGACATAATCCAATGATTTTTTGGATTTAACTAGACTTTAAGGTCAACAAATCGAAACAAATTTCAGAAATTATGATTTACTGAAAACAATCCCACAATTCCTAAAAATAAAAAAAAAAAAATTCCAAAAATGGGATTTTTTTCGTTTTTTGCTGCCATGTCGTCATTTAAAGCGGGGATTGGAAATGACTTACACACTACATTAAGTATCTGTTGGAGTATCTAAAACCGGTTTCCACTACCCAATTGGAGGCGTGCACAAATTTTAACTGTGAGTTAAAGTTGATATTTACCTAAAAAATATGGCAACTTTAGAAGCGGATGAGGGGAAAAATATTTACAAATCAAAATTTGTTTTACCACAACTCGCATTTATATAAAAAGACCTTCCAGAAAATTATACATATTTTATATGTTCAGAAGAAAAATATTTGTCTGGAGCGATAAGAAGTTTGGTGCTTTTTGGGGAAAATATCGCCAAAATTTACTTTTTTTTAATTTCTACTTTCAACTAATGTAATTTTTGACTGAAACCAGATATTGAGCTAATTTTTTTTTTATTCAATCAAGAATTTTATTGGCTAAATAACCGTTATTTTAAAACGAAAATTGGTCCCAATTTTCTCCCGATATTCGAAAAACTTTGGACCTGAGTCGGACAAAATTTGGAATTTCACATTTTCAAATCGGAATATCTCGGAAACTATTGGAGGTAACCCACACATGTAAGCATGTTTTTTGTTCATCTTTACAAGAAGATTACTAATATGTTAATTTTTTGAAAATCGGATGAGAAACAAAAAAATGGCAAACACTCAAAATTTTTTATGAAAAAAGTACCCAACTTTGGGCAGCCATTTTGCCGTCCCCAAGGGGTCTGGAAGGTTCAAAATCAAAACTTAAACTCCATTTTATGTCTTTTATGCATGTTCCAAATTTCATTGCAATCGGACCACAAGTTAACAAATGGCCGAATTATTTCCACAAATTTTGTGATTTATCCCACTGTGGGGTGGTTTATAATTGGCTCTATTCTAAACATTCAACTAGAACTTCACGTAGTTCTCATATCTGTATGTGCATCATACATGGGAATTTTTCATTACCATTCATTACAAGTAGTTGATACCAATAAAAATGAAAAAATGTCATTACCATTTAATGATAATGAAATATTTTCCATTAGAAAAATCATTATTAATGATAAAGAAATCACACTAATGCATAAAAAAACTAATTACAATTGTTAAAAAAAAAAAACATTTGTTTACGATAAAATCGTGGGTTGGAAACATAGTTAAAGATATTTTTGTTTAATTTTAAGCGATATGGAATAAAACAAGCAATGAGTGAAATTGGTGTGCTTCATATTGGAAACGAAATTTAACGGAACGGAGAAAAAGTTGTATTTAAAAACCTAACATTAAGATCGATATGGAATGGGGTGTATAGAGTGGAATTGGAACATTAATTATATTTATTATTATATTAAACATAAAAAATAAATCACCTTGTGGCAGCTTACCCAAATGCTCAACCAAACCCACAAAATTCTAACCCAAATACCCAACCCCACACAAATACCCAAGATACTCCAGATATTCTGCAACCCCAATTTGAGCCACCAGTACAAAGTTTTTGTAAACTTAAGTCAACTCTAGACACTCTAGTTAAAACAATAAATAATTTTACTAGCTCTATAAACAATATGATGCAAGAGATGATGAGAATGCAGTCTATGTTATTACAGGCTGTATTAAATAAACCATTAATAGCTTAAAAATATGTTTTTGGAACGCAAGCGGCATACTCCAACATAAACACGAGCTTGAATACTTTCTCAGAAACAAACAAATAGATTTAATGCTTGTTTCTGAGACTCATTTAACCCCAAGAAGTTTATTCGTAATACACGGATACACTTTGTATGATACAAAAGACCCTAGGAACAGAGCATGTGGTGGCTCGGCGATTCTCATTAAATCTCGACTGAGACATTTTGTAATGCCAGAACTCCGTGAAAACTATCTTCAAGCGACATCAGTGTGTCTTGAAGATTTTGGCAAAGACCTAGTGATCTCATCAATTTATTCACCACCGAGATTCACAATAACAGAGGAAAAATACACACATTTCTTTAAATCACTGCGACAACGTTTTCTGGCAGCTGGCGACTATAATGCTAAGCATCCTTTCTGGGATCAAGGCTGATTAACCCAAAAGGCCGTGTTTTATTTGAAACTATTTCAAAAATGAGCATGGAAGTTATCTCCGGAGGAGAACCCACTTACTGGCCGACTGATCGGCAGAAAATACCAGATCTTATAGATTTCGGTTTAACAAAGGGGGTATCCAGTCAATTAATTCAAGTAGAATCATCACTGGAACTCTCCTCTGATCACACTCCCACAATTATTACCGTTTTTAACCCTAACAATGTTGTTCGCCCAAGTGGCAAAATAATAAACTGCTCTGCTCTTTTTATTGATGTTTCACAAGCATTTGAGAAAGTTTGGCATGAGGGTTTACTCTTTAAGCACTTGGTACCACCAAACTCACACAAGCTATTAGAAAGCTATATAACAGGCCGACAGTTTACAGTTAAAGAAACAGTTTTATAAGTACCCCACAATATATAAATGCCAGAGTTCCACAAGGCAGTATTTTGGGGCCATTATTATACTTACTCTACACTTCAGATTTACCAACAAATGTTTATACCCACACCTCAACTTTTGCTGATGACACGGCAATCATAAGTGTAAATGAGAACCCAACAGTAGCGTCTCGAAAGATTACAAACCCACATCTCTCAGTTAGAAGCTTGGTTAGAGAGATGGATAATCAGAGTAAATGAACAAAAATGCATTCACATTACGTTTACCTTACGAAGAGAATCTTGTCCACCAGTTCGTATTAATAATCATAATATACCCCAGAACACACATGTTAAATATCTGGGCATTCATCTTGACCGTCGACTTACTTCGAAAGCTCATATAAATGCTAAAATTACCCAAAATAAAGTTAAAAACTGTACAACTAACATGGCTTACAGGTAGAAACTCTAAACTCAGCTTAGATTGTAAATTATTGATTTACAACTCGATTATAAAACCCATATGGTGCTATGGTATTTATCTATGGGGAACTGCCTCGGCTTCCAATGTTGAAAAATTACAAAGAAGGCACAACAGGCTATTAAGGCTCATCACAAATTCACCCTGGTACGTGAGAAATTCTAACATACATAAGGATCTGAATGTTCCACATATCAAAAATGAGATTAAGAAATACAGTGAAAGATATATGAAAAGATTGGAAACACACCCTAATACACTAGCTCGAAATTTATTAAATAATCGTGGACATCTACGCCTTAGAAGATTGAACACACCAGACTTGGTACAAATGCTCCTGAACATATTTTGTCGCTGAGCCCTTGAAGTTTTGTCTGGCACTGGCTGGATTTAACGACAATATTTAGTTTTAAGATTTGAATAATTATTGTTAGTTCACTAAAATTTTGTGAAGATCCAATAAATAGAAATGAGAACAAAAAAAAACCTTGTGGCAGCTTTGTAACAAATGAAATCCACGGAATCTTTTCCGGACCTAGCAAATTTTTATTATCTGGGTATATTAATTAATGTGGAGCAAAAATGTTGTCTGCTCGGCTTTATATCGCGTAGTTTCGGAGATATCGGCCATTTTATAAAATGGCTTGTATCTCGAAAACTAAGCGAGATATCGGAAACATGTTTAGAATACTTGACCTGTGTATGTAATACAAACCGATAATGCTAATGTGTTAAGTATTTCGATACCTCTCGTTCCCCGTTCCATTCCATAATGTGCCATTTTGGGCCAATGTTCCATTCTATAATCGGAATGCTTAAACTTGAATTTTCACTTACGTATATAAGTACACAAATAATTAAGACACCCTGTGGTTGTTTCATAAAAAAGTAATCCCTCGGGATCCTTTCCAGACGTTGCCTATTTGTATTATCATTGTTAATTAATACTCCTGAGGAGCAAAAATATTGTCCGTTTTGTGTTTAGTGTTCCAATTTCACTAGTTCCATTTCGTTCTACTTTACTTGGTACCAAACCAAACTGAAAATTAATATCTTATTTTAAATTCGCATGAGTCTGAGCGAGGCCTTTCCATCCCTCATTTGAGCAATATTTCACAATTTTAAAAGTCTATTTTTTCAATGGTACTTATTTTTTTAATTCATTCATTATTAATGGCAATGAAATTTAAAACCACTTCCATTAATCAATGAAATTAAATCCTCAAATCATTATCATTAATTACAAAAATTATATTGAAAATAATTTCATTACCATTGATATCAATGTAATGGTAATGAAATCATCATTTCATTAGTTCACTTAATTCATTAGTCCCATGTATGATGTGTATGACATTTGACGTGTTCACTGGTCTTGTTCAAGTTAATAACAAATTTATTAAACAAACAATATTTGTTGTAAAATGACGCATTTTGTGCAATATTCTAATGCTTTTTATCCGTGTTTTTATATTTATTTGCATATGAAATAAACTGCAACTGCTTATATCCATAGTATGCATTGCATACATATAAATAATGTTTTCATACAGACAGGCAGATTGTTTTAACATACATGAGTAATATTTCATTTACTTCATATATAGGGGAATGTAGTGTACCTTGGTACTTTTTGTTTTCGGACTTTAATACATATAACCATTGGATGCTGCTTCAAAACCTCTTTTCGATGATACCAAATTTATGTCGTCTTGGAGCAAAGTACAAAAAAATTCGAAAAATTGAAAAAGACCTTTTTTAAAAATGGTCCAGCCCACGAATGGTCAACGCTAGAACCAACATATTTTGGGAATCGTCATAAAACATATCAAGCTTTATTTTCAGAGGGGTAACAAAATCACTTTTTTCTCTTCCATACAAATTGAGTCGTTCTAATGTACACGATATTCCCCTACTCTTATATAAAACCTTTTGTATTTAACTAATTTTTCATTTCCCCTGAAAGTGTATTCAACACTCGGTTGAATTATATTCTAGAGAATACCTTGTATTCCTTCAGCATGTGACTTTGACTAAATTTGCCTTTTATATTTGTTCGGTGTAATTCTTTTTTTTTTTTTTGTTTTTGTTAATTTATGCCTCCATTTTTTATATTTTCAACATTCTATAACGACCTGCCTTCATGTCATGTCAGACATTTAGACACATTTTTCAATGGCAGACAGAACATCGAACTTTCATGTTTTTCTATTTTTGGGCTGTACGTAGACTGATTTAAGTTCAACAAAAAAAATAACAACATTTACATCCATCCATAAATGTATGAATTGTTTATTTAATATTTATTTTCATTAAAAAAACGAAATGGCATTTAACGAAGTGTAAAATTTATTTAAAAAACAAATATTGCGAAAAAAACTAGAGTATATTTTAATTTATTATTACAAAAAATGTTTCGAGTTACAACACGTATTAATTTGTTACATTTTTATACGCTACGTAAGTGTAGTGGGTATAAAGAGTTTTTGCTAATGTTTGTCACTAACAAAAATACTGGTCCAAAATTAATTTTTAAATCGATTTAGTGGTTTGTCAGTGTATCCATGAATACCTTGTGTTCCAGCTACACAAAAAATATAAATTAGAAACTCCTTTTTAGAAAATACAATTTGTCGATTTTAATGAAAAAGTGTATTTATGGTGTGAAATGATAAATTAACAAAAACTGCCTACCACGATTTTTAAAATAATTGGTTTTTTGCACTTTTTATAGCAGAAAAGCCAAAAATTGCAACATTTTGGAAATCCCGAATCCTGAAGTACCGGAATTTTCGGGATTTAGTATATCCCGAATCCCGGGATTTTCTATTTTAAATCCCGGGGTTTTTCGGTATTTTTTTGGGTCTTTTTGGAATTTGTTTTTTTTTTTTAGCTACATTTTAATTATGTTTTTTTCTTGAATTTTCTCTTACTTTTTTATGTTTACGATTCTGAACTACACCTATATTTTTTGCAGTGCACAAGTAATAATCTAAATGTGTTCATTGTAAAATTGTTAAAAAATTGTGTTTTTTTATATAAAATTTTAAATTAATACACGATATAGTGAAATATTTTGTGGTTATCGATATCACAAGTAATTTCCATTCGAAATTAGCTGATAATTCCTTAGACCGATACGATAGCTGGTTTTCGGTGGCACTAAACGTTTTGTTGATTAAAAAAAAAAAGCTAAATTAGGTGACTATCAGAAGTTCAAAAATGTGTAATTTAAACACAAAAAAGTAGTTTTTTAAAAATCTATGAAAACGCAATTTAGACGTTAGATTACAAATATTTTTTTGAAAACATATTTATCATCCAAATTACCGAAATTCCTCTGCAATAGGTGCACAAAGAAAACTTATTCGTACTGGTAATCGAATTTGTTTCCAATTGAATAATTTTGTTGTGGTAACCGAAAACCAGAATCCCGAAAAACCCCGGAATTTCAAACAATCCCGAAAAATCCCCGGATTTAGGGATTTTGAAATATCAATCCCGATAGGCATCTCTACTCATTACACAAAAATGACGTGACATAGGCACACATATATATTTTTTGAAAGCTTGCATTTGCCCATAAATACTTACGCATTTTATTTAAACTTTCTGGAACTATTTTTTGGCTTTTTCCGATATTATAATAAATGCGTTTTTGAGTTTTTAATTAAATTCGCAAGTATTAATTTTTTCGACTTTCGTGATTAATTAAAGGCGTAATTCTAAATATATATTTGAAATATATTTTATTAAAGAGCGCTTGAGTATTCTTAATCCATTAGTGAAGTTTTCATTTTAATTTAGCTTAAAAAATAAAGCCATGGGAATTTTTAAATCGTTGTATCTTTTAAGATACAGTGAGCATTTAAGGGTTAAATAAATAACCGTCGTAAATGGTTCAAACTCATATTTGATAAACGAATTGTAGAAAAGTGTTCGTTTCTTATTTGAATTAATAAAACATTTTAATCATGTGGTGAAAATATTTGTTTAGTTTTACTAAAAAAAACTCTATGAAACATTTTATTGAAACTGCAAAAATTGTCATCACAATAACTTTTTTACTGAATTCGATATTTTCGCGTTCAAACATGAAAATGGTGTTTTTTTTCATACAAAATTTGAATTATCTCAGTTTTTGTTAAGATATTTATGTGAAATTTCGTTCATATGCCGCATTTGCACAAACACTCTATTGAAGAAACCAATCACCGATCTCAATGTAAAAAAAGTCGAGACACTTTTTTATCACGTCCTCCCCATTAAAGAATCAGCGCATTATGTACTTTAATTGCACTTTATAGCACTTTCATCAAGGTTTGTTTGCTCCTTATTTTTACATGTGAAATTGCTGCGTAAAATTAGAATCAGATCCGACTCCGATATATGATCCACATCCTTCTGTGGTGTAGAGTTTTAAAAGTCGGTAGTGATCGACTATAATTTTCTTACTTGTTTTGTATTATGTTGTGTTTATTATGCTGTCATTCTATGTCAGGTGCCTTTAATACTGTTTATCATAATTACAAGACAAATATTTACATAATTTATTAATATATAATACATTTCATAAAAGTATCTAAATATGTTGATGAATGTCTACAATAATTTTAGGGAGGATGGTCATGGTTTTACAATAATGCTCTAAAGCCCAAACAGAAGAAGATATTTCAAAATATTATATACCATATGAAATTCCAATATGTTGGGTATCTATTGGGCACAAAGAGCTTTGCACTCAAAACTATTTTTAAAAATCCAAAATTTTGATTTAAAAGAAATTGGCCTCAAAATCTTAAAAAATGTTCTACAAATGCGAAAAATCAAAAATAAACAGAATGTAAAAAAAGTTTAAAGACAAGTTTCTATAGGGTCCGCCATCTAACGTTTTTTTTTTCACCTAGTGCTTATTTCGTGAGTGGTAACACTTAGCTCATGTCTGATTTGACAGATAATTAGTTTTATCCTTCCGCTGAACAAATATGGTTGTGTATACGCTTGAACAACGCTGGGAAATATTGCGACATTACTTTGAAAATCATGGTAATGTTGCAGAATGTGTGCGAAAATTGCGTACGGATTTTGATTTTCGCATTATCAGCCTCAGAGCTGATGTCGTTTGGCCACCTCGGAGCTGCGATTTGACACCGTTGGACTATTATTTGTGGGGTGCCGTCAAAGATAAGTGTTACGTCAACAAGCCAGAGACAATTGACGCTTTAAAGGACAATATTCGTGAAGCCATTGGTGAAATACAGCTGCACACAAACGATAATGTGCTTAAAAATTGGACCGATCGTGTAGGCTACTGCATGGCCAGCCGAGGCAGTCATTTGAATGAAATTATTTTCCATTATTAACCGGAAGGATTGTACTTTCAAATAAAAAAAGAAATTTGAGAAGATATTCAGAAGTTTTTTTTTATAGCATTTTCAAAAAAAAAAAAGTTATTTGGCGGACCCTTTATTATATATTATTGCCCGTATTCATAAAAAATCTTAATTCAGATTTCAAATACATTTTAGTTTAAACACACTTTAAGCCTTAAAACTGTATTCATAAACGAATATTAGCTTAAAATACCTATTTAAAACCTTATGTCAATGTTAATTTTCGTTTACGAATGCAGTTTTCAGGCTAAAATTTGTGTTTTAACTAAAATGTATTTGAAATGCTATTTTCAATTTATAACGAGCTTTTAACCTCCGTATATTTACAAAAATAAAGCAAATCAAACATATTAGCTAGGGTGATACTAGAATTTCGTTCTGGCTAAAGGTCTCATCAGAACCCGAAGTTTTAGAAAAGTTAGAGCCTCCATAATAGGCAGAGCTTTAACAAAATGCTGTTTAATATATTCATGATATGTTTACGGAAATACAACATGCAAATTTCATGCAAAGTCATCTGAATCACAGTTCGGACATACATATATACCGGGGACGAGCGATTTTAGCGCGTTCTAATTATACTTCTCTCTTATATTTATGGCACTAATTCGTATTGGACTGGGTGTAATTTGTTGATGTTTTGTTTCTACAAACTATGCAAAAGGTTTATCTTCGTCTGAAGGCGAGCACGTTTTTCAAATCTGCAATATATTTTTTTTTGTACGTTCGCCTTTAGTTTTTAGCAGAGACTAAAAATAACAGTTATTTTTTCAAAAAAAATCACACAAAGACATACAAAAGTTATACATTATTGCGAACATTTTATATATTTTAATTTTTTCGATTTATTCATAAAATTCCAGTAATGTTTTTGATTTTTGTTTTAAAATAATTTATAAAAGTTGTTTATCAATCAATAACTTTTTAAAACACAGACCTGTGCTGTGTTCCATACGTTGATGAAATATGCGGGTTAATTTGCAATTATTTAATAACGAATCCGATTTATCCCGTATTTAACCAGTTGTTCCCGATCATTTGATTTTTATTTATAATCGCTATTTACTAATATTGTAAAAAAAAATCACAAAATAATTTTTTATTATTATTGAAATAAGTAAAAGTCATGTTTTTGCATAGTTTTTGTTTGATTTAAAAATATAAATCATACAGGGCCAATAAAAAAATAATAAAAAGAAATATTTACAAAAGAAGTATTCGACAAACAAATAAATTTGAATATTGAATAAACGTTATAACTGTTACGTCCCTGGTTTTTAGTTTTTAAAAAATATATATTTAAAATGCCCATCTTAGAGCATTTGATTTTTGAGAGTTACTAAAAATAGATTCACAAACAAAATATAGAATAGAATATCATTATACGATAATCACAGCCACATATATCTCTGCGAAATCGGAAACTTAGATAACATAAATGACTCAACAAGAATGTGTTTAATTAACAACTTTTCAAATGAAAGAAACACAATCAGATATTTTATGTTCTAAAGGGTCCGCCATCTAGCGTTTTTTTTCAATTAGTGCTTATTTCGTGAATGGTAACACTTAGCTCATGTCGACTATGGTCCGTATGTTCGTTATCTTGTGAAAAAAGTGAAAGAAACTGGCATCCTCATCGATAAACCAAAGCGTGAAAAGCCAAAAACAGTGCGTACACCCGAGAATATTGCTGCTGTGGCAGAAAGTGTGCGTGAAGCGCCATCAACATCAATTCACCGTCGTTCTCAACAATTGAACATTTCGGAGACATAATTGAGACGAATTTTGCATAAAAACCTTGGTATGACGCCATACAAAGTCCAATTGGTTCAGGAGTTCAAAAAAAAAAAAAGTTATTTGGCGGACCCTTTAGCATGCATAGAAAACTGAATATATACAAACGACAACAATGAAAGAAAGCATGAGGTGCTGCTACCTTTTGTAAAAATGTCCATCTTGGATACTTCTCATCTACATGAAAATATAAAAAAATACAGTGGAGTTCGGTTATAACGAACACCGGTAGTTCATGTAAATATTTGTTTGTTGTCGTTAGGTAGACGACAAAGTTAACCAAGTATCTTTTCGAATTAACAAATTTACAACAAAATGGCATCGATTTGTTAATGCATATTTTGCATATTTTTACATATTTTGCTATAAATGCATATTTTGTCCATTTTTGCTACATATTGTGCTCTTAATGTATATATTTGCATATTTTTCATTAAAATTCATATTTTTAAGAACATTTTGTGATAGTTTACTTAAATCTGCTTTTTGCAAAATTTATATATTTTATTTATATGCATTAACTTCCGAGCCCTAGTTATAGCGACCACCGTTTATAACTAACTTTTTACACAACGAACTAAATTTTTGGGCCCTTTTTCGAATTTTTAGAAAATTTTTTACTCTTTTAAAGAACACATTAAATAAACAAAACTTTTTTATGAAAAATGTGCTGCAAATTTTAAAAAAGGTTTATACTTGAAACTTCACTAATTATAATTAAAAACTGTATGAAACGTAATATAATGCAAGAATTTTTTCAGTATTACAAATTTTAATTAGTTTTATTAGTTTTTTAATGTTTACCATGCTTATTGCGAACTTCGTCTATAACGAACTAAATGGCCCAGTCCATACGAATTCGTTATAACCGTGCTCTACTGTAATATTATTTATTTTGAATGTTAACAAAATTTTAAAAATATGGTTTTGTATACCAGAGCAAGACCGAAAAAAATAGTGGTTCAAATCCATCATAACATTTTGTACATGTCTGCTTAAAAAAGTGAAATTATAATATGAAAACAAAATATAAGAAGTCTGGGAGCCAAAAACAGACTCTTTAGCTAGTTACAGGCCTTGATAAAATATCACCCTCTAATTTGATGTAAAAAATATAGTTTTATACAATCGCTTATGTCCCTACTTTAGAACCTTTTTCAATTAGAACGAATTTGTGAAATCACACGAAATGGAAATTTGGTGTTCTCTAATCCTAAAAGCTTTTGAAAACTCGATTTTGTTCGAAATTATTATCGAAGTGCCAAAAATATATGGTTTTTTTGTCAAAAACATTGTTTATTAAAAAACAAAAATTACAATAATTTAAAATGCCGTATGCTTTTATATTAAGTTTTATTGGACTGAAAAGAAGAATAATCCACAATGAAAATATAAGAAAACATGGATTTCGGACCCTTTGTCCATCACAGACTCTGCGTAAGTGTTATTTTCTTTTTGTAAACAGTAATAAAAGTCACAAATTTTTTTAAAGGTTCATAGGGTTTTATCGTGTCAATAAGACAGCCTTTGTCATGATTTTGGAAAAAATCAGTCAAGCCAAACCTACAAAATTAAGAAAGTAATTTATTTTAACCAGTTATTATTTTGGAAGCACTTAGTTTTTTATTTTAACCAGTTATTATTTTGGAAGCACGTCTTTTTCTGGTGGACCTGCAGCTTTCAAATCGTCCTTCGGTTTCAACCACATCTCCTCTAGGACAACTCTATCGCATCTAAAAAAAAACCCCGTGCCACTCCCGAATGTTCGGTCACAAATTTAAGGATTATCTCATCCTGCTTCGCATTTCTATGTTTGCCCCTGCAAATGTAATATTAAACAATAATATACATATTTAACACATTGTTAAATATATGTAACTTACATTTTTTTGTATATTTAAGCAACAATTATTAAACTTGAACAAATTTTTCTTTTCTTTATGAGCGCGCTTTTATTAACATATGATTGAACACTTGTTTTGATGTCATATGTTCTAAAAGAGAGATGCCATATGAATGTTTCCCAAATAAACAATGTTTTCTTAATATTTATTGTTACTAAAATCTTGTAAAACAGAATTACATTGCTTTTAAACTTAAAAAAAAAGATTTTAGTTATTCATTTACTTGGTTCAGCTTCCAATTATGAACCAATTCACTTTGGTATATGTAGGTTGAATTACGATGGTATCACTGTTTACATACACTTTTATTTTTATTGGCAACACTGCGTTTTCGAACCTAAATAATATAAATTCTGATTTGGTAAAATTTTGTACTTTTTAAGGAATATTTTTTTTTTAAAGCTTATTTTACAATAATTATCGCTAAATTAGTCTAATTTAACATATAAACATATAAAATACATTTCATATTAAGGATTCCTAATTAAAAAAAATTTGGTTGTTTTAAAACAGTTTTTAGAGTATAAACAATACAACCAAAAGTACAATAAAATCAGAAATAAGTAAAAAAAAGTTCTAAATTTTTAATATTAAACACCATTTTTGACCCTAAATTGTAATTTATTAGAAAAAAGGGCATTCGTTTTACTTTCGACTAAAACGAATAAAAAATAGGGAAAAACATTCTGATTTAATCGCAAGAACACCGAAAAATTCTAAAATTTTCACTTTCGCTCTCATTTAAAAGCCGTAACAGGGGTGAATATGAACGAAAAAACATGGCAACCTTATGTGCCCTAAACGCGTTTTGGTAGTGTTGTAAAAGTAGTGAATATTTGAGCACTAAGTACTCGATACCATATAAAAAATATTTTTAACTTTGGTTGAATTGTTGTGAAATTGCGGCGGAAATATCTTCGCATATACCCATTAGCGTCCAGTGTCCGCATAATCGATTTTTTTCGATTTTCTCAGGAACTATTTGTCCTATAATTTAAGTAAAACTATATCAAAAGTGTTTTGTGATCACAAATTTGTTTTAGTTTTGGTTAAATTACATCGTTTGCCAGCAAATGAAGTTTTGCAAAGGAAAAAGTTTAATTTTAAAATGTTTGAATAATAGTGATATGACATGTATTATAAATGTTATTTATTTGTTCAGGCACTAATTCAACTTCTTGAATCAAGTTGTGCAATGCCGAATTTCGAAACGGTTCGATAAGGGTAGCTGATTTTCACTTTTTGCTCCATGGCAATTTACAAGAATATCTTTCAACTTTTCTCAATTTTAATTTCACTTTCTCTTATTTGACGCCTTTGCATATCATTGGATTTTCTTCAGCAGATCCCATTTGTGCGTTACTGGGTTATGACAATTTAAAAATATGACATTTGGCTTTGTTATGACTGCGACATATTAATGTCTGTGCAAAATTGTGATTTTTAACTCTTGTTCGACTTTAAAAATGCAAAAATGCTACTTTCGAAAAAACCTAAAAATTACACAAAAAAGCTTTAGCGAAAAATTAATTCATGGGTAGGAAGAACGAGAAACACTTTTTTGTTTTGTGAATTTTGTTTTTTATTAAAAATAAAAATATACAATCACTAGGAAAGTTGTTTATGGGTTTTGCTATAAAATGGTTTTTTATTTGTCATTTTTCCAATTATTTTGTAAAAATGCTATTATAAGTATCATTGCCATAAAGAGCCACCTTTTCACATAAAATTTAGTAAAACAAATTTTAAAAATAGACAAGTAAAAATATTTTTTTTTGTTAAATATAGTTTTAAATGTTTATAGAAGTAAAATTTGGGTAGGTATAGTTTGTGATTTTTTTTTTAAATTACAGCATTCACATGGAACTGTTAACACACTGGTTTCTAACTTCAGATTTTATATACATACTTATTTAAGCCCAAAAATCAGTGAGTGAAAAGTTTAAAAAGATTCTGTATTCATTTCTTTGTTTCGTGATATTAAATTTTAAAAACTCTACTCCACATCGAAAAGTAAATATTTGTCAAAGGGTATTTAAACTAAAACCGATAATTTACAAAAACATTATTTTTAAAGAGAATAGTGGATCGCAAGAAATATTTTATATACAAAACTGCACAATTTGTATTATTTATTGCACAGAGAATACCAATTCGTGGAGGTAACCAAACTTCTTGTCAAGCGAATCATTCGATTGCAGTACAAATGTTATTAATTTAAATGTTACGATCTAAAATCTTAAATTAGGGTTTCGTAATGAATTTTATTTGTTTTTCGTAATTTATTAAATCTTTTTGTTCACACAACTTTAACTTTGCTATAAATACATAATACTCGTACAGTCGCTCCAAAAACTGAGTGTTCCCCTCAAATTCACAAATGATTTTAACTCATTCTTACTGTTATTAAAGTAAAGTCACCACTTTTTTTTTGTCATAATATCATGGAGTAAAAGGAACATCTGTTTTGAAACTCCGAAAAGTAAGTGCTCACTAATGTTTCTTCTTAAAAATAAATCCTTTGGTACACGAATTTCTCATAAATTTGTATTCCGTTATTCTCTATAAAGTTACTAAATATTGTTTTAACTGTAGACTTATTTAAATTAAAAAACTTTGATATTTCACCAAAAGATTTTCCTTCATTTCGGCACTTTACAACTAAATTTCAGTCATCAATTGAAATTTCTTTACGAGAAGCCATTACTACAATAAAATATTAATTGAATCTGCATAAACTTCAACTGAATACTTTTTTAAGAAAACCTTTAACACAGCAGCTAAAAAAAACAACGCCACTTTCTTCGGTTAATATTCAACAACAAAAACCAATGCATGCTGGTCGTATGTAGACTTTTGTCAATGCTTTTTTAATGTTTTTCATGAACAATTTTTTAAGTATACATTGCAATAAATATATTTTTTTTGTATATCAATAAAAATAGATTTCAAACAAAACCGCTTCATTACTTTTTTGTTTAACGCTTTTTTTTTGATCTCATAAAATGACCAAAATTGTAGTCATACGTAGACTTTTGTCGGCCACTGTACATAGAAATTGGAAATTAATGTGACCCACACACACATTGTATAATTCTCTTTCTGTAATATAATTAGAGATAACTAGGAATAACGGAACACAAATTTAATATAAATTCGTTTGCCGAAGAATTCATTTTAAGAATACTCTTAGGTGAGCACTCACTTTTTGGAGTCTTAAAACGAATGTTTTTTGTTTTTGTTATTCTGTTAAAAATATACGAATCTTTCCGGACTTCTTATTCCATAATAATAAAGTTGATATTATGACAAATAAAAAGTGTTGACTTTTTTTCAATAAATGTTAAAATACCTGATACTTCAAATCATTTAAAAATTAAAATTTGTAGTAAGCACTCACTTTTTAGAGCGACTGTACATACTTTTTTAAGTTTGCACCCATATAAGTTTCTTAAAAAAAATATATAAAAAAATTTTCAATTACACGGTCATTTGGGGATTTTCTTTTTTGTTTTTCTACACACAAAAACTCATTTTGTTTTTGTGTGAATTTCACACAATTTTAAACATAAAATTTACTAATTGCATTTTCTTATTTCTTTTTCCTATCTTTACAGATTATATTTTAACACTGAGTTTAAGTTTTCATTCAGATTATATTTTTTTTTTTATTATTTTCTTAATTGTGGTTGCAACTGCTTGGTCGTCTTTCCAATAATAATCAATAATAATGTGCTTAATTGAATGTAAGTAAAATGTTTTATTATATTAGAACAAAAAAAAAAAACACACAATAAAGTTAATTCAAATTAATATTCATTTAACCCTTTAATGCATTGATTCCTACGACAACCCCGTTAATTAAACTAACAATAATACTCTTCGTAAAAATACCGCTTTAGTTCACTTACAATTGGTTTTAATTGTCAGTAAGCTGTCAAAGTGGGAGTATGCACTTTTTGCATAAAATTTCAAAAGTGAAAAAAAAGTTTATAAAATATAGTATTCAAGTATTGGTAAGTAAATTGCACTTATTTTTAGCTAATTATAATGAATTTGGATCAAATTTGATATATTGTATTTGTTATATGTATAGAATGTAAAGTGGTACAAATCAAAAATCGGTGTTTTTCCTCTTTTCCGGGAAAACGGTTCATTTCCCAGGAAAATTAATGCCCAATTCGAGATCAGCGAGCGACTTTACATAAGGGTAGCTTGGTCTCCATACCGGGTGCTGACCTCATGCATTTAAGGGTTAACATCATTTTTTATTGTATTTATGAAAAGTTTCATACATTTTGTGGAAAAGTTTCATTAAAACTTTTCCTAAATGCTTTGACAATTTTTATACATCTGATGAAAGCAATTTCCTTAATTTAATAAAAGTTTCGTGGAATAAATTTAGAATGAAAAAAAAGTATATTTAACTAATGAGTGAATAAAAGATTAATTCAATTTAATTAATTGCCATCAATCATTTAAAAGTTTTTTCTCTGCTCGTGTGTGTTTTTTCTAGTTGTGTATACGATTTTTTTTTTGTTTCAAGGAAGTTTCATATGATTTGACAATTATATGTCTACAATATAGACATAACAAAAGTTTTTTTTTCCCGCTAAGGTAGAGTTTTTAGGATGTAGATTATCTCTAATCTTAGTTTAACTCAGCTTGTAACTGGAAAACTTCTAATGGAATTTGAGTTATTTTGTTTTATTTCAGTAAAGACCAAAATTCTGAACTAGAAAAAGTTGTTCCGGCAAATGTTTGATAATAAACTTGGAAATAGAGTACATAATTCGTTTTCGGTTTAACTAAACCTAGTTTAAGTGACATCCCAAAAACTCGGCCTAAATGTTTACTTAAACTAAAGTTTTCCTTTGTTGAAATTTATTTGAGTTGAAACACATACAAGTTGAAAAATGTATACTAAAGTTTTATCGAAATTTTTTTCTCATCTTAATTGAACTAAATGAAGCTCTTAAAGACCCTTTATGAAAGTGATGATTATATATAATGATGGCATGTGTTTTTTTTTTTAATATTTCACCTACATAAATATTTATATACTTGAGATGAACAAAAATAGTACATTATTCTCCCGTAGTTAAGGAAGTTTATAAAACAAATCATTAAAAAAAATGTATTTAAAAAGCGCCACTTTGAAAACTTTAAAATCTTAAAAAAAAATACAGTATTTTTTTACAAAAACTTTCTTTGCCATAGAAAACTCCCCTTTCAATTTATTTTGTAGGATTTATGTACATATTAAAAAAAAAAACTTTTTATATGGTTAGTTTTTTCACAAAAAAAAAACTAAAAAAATAGAAAATGTTGGAAATTTTTATGCACTGTGCTTTTGAAATTGAAAGTTAACATAAATATACATTTTTTACTAACATCTCTTCTGACATGTTGTACTAACAAACAAAACTAAAAACTTTAATGTTCTGTAACTATAGTATGTAAACGAAAACACACTTATCCACAGAGGTATGAAAGGATTTATTCGTTATTTTACATTTTATGGATGTTTAAATTTAAAATGTTATATTAAATCACAAATTAGAATTATTTTTTGTATAATACTGTTAAAAATTTACATATATGGATCCATACATGGTACACATACATGGTACACATGGTTTATATGGTTCAATGTTTCATATACGGGACCATATATTGTTATGTCTGTACATTCACGAAAATTGCCATTTTAACGCATGGGAGCACTCGTGAGTACATGTAAGTACTTTTTACTCGTTAAGATTCAGGCCGAAAACTATTTGACACTAGAACTAAATTATACTTTTCTAAAGTTATTATGTACGCTGAATCCAAATCTGGTTTTAGAATCACTATCCGACATTAGGCGTTCGAGCTATATTAACGGGAAAAGTGTAGTTTTTGATCAAATTGGTCCGATTTTTCACCTTCCTGAAAATATATTTTTTTATAATTCTTTTAACGGCACCTGTACACTCTTACTTTTTTTTAGTTAGTAAATTTTTAAGATATCTTATTTTTTATTGAAATTATCGTCAGTTGCACTTACTAATAAGTTCGAATTTTTTTAAATTTTACACTGCGGGACTTTAGTTATAACAACCTCCATTTCAATTTACAATATATTCGTAAGGAAATAATTCAAAAACTGCAAAAATAATAAACAAGTATTATTAGAAATATATTTCCAGGAAGGTGATAAATCCGAGCATTTTGATCAAAAACGACACTTTTTCCGTTAATAGAGCTTGAACGCCTAATGTCGGATAGAGATTCTAAAACCAGATTTGGATTCAGCGTACATAATACCTTTAGTATACTTTAGTTTTAGTGTCATATATTTTTCGACCTGAATATTTAGGTGTAAAAACTACTTACATGTACTCACGAGTGCTCCCCACTATATATGTGCCTTAACAGAAATACCTCATGTCAGATTAAAATAGTGCTCAAAACCACAGAATTGTCCAAGAGATTAATATGATAAATAAAAAGGCAGTCTAGTCTGATTTGAAAATTAATAGTGTTTATAATTTTTACATAATATGGTTTTATTTACTTCAATTCTCAAATCAATTCATTATATAAATTTCTGTTATTGTAGAGAATTTAATTGAATGTACATATGTGTTATAGAGTAGAACATTCTTGCTTTGACCCATATGTGCGTTCGTTGTTATCATATACAGAGCAGCAAATAAAAACTGACTTTCATCATTCACATTTTGTTACAGAATGATAAAAGGCAACAAGTGAAAGAAATTGCACTTTTTAATTTGTATGTAATAGTATAAACAGCATTGAGGTACTCACTCATACACGAATAATACATACTTGGAACACATGCTGCATGCAACTCGAACTACTCTGTACTTAACGCAAACAAGGTGTTATTTAAAATTTCAATTTTGTTGCTTCTGTTTTTATTTGATCCCATATAAACAAAAATATAATAAAATCTTTTAAGATTTTCCATTTTAAAAGTCTTGTAAGTGAAAAATGGTCTGGTTTATAACAAGATTTAAAGGTTGGAAAAAAATATTCAAATTAAATCTTTTAAATTTAAAGTTGTTTCTATTGATATTTATTCAAATTATTTTACAAAGAAACTACACAGTTGTGAATTCTCAGATTTTAATGAAATTTTGATATGATGTTACGGACAAACATTATTGGACGCGTATTTTTTTTGAGGGCACAATCGCACTGAAAGTCAAAAACTAAAACATTTTTGTATGAAAATATGTTCAAAACTTACGAAATTTAGATTTGTTTGTATGCATTACACAAATATTGATTATTTATTTAAAATATTTAAGATATGGGTTATAAACAGGGATAGCAGGCTGTTCACTTTAGTGAACAATAATGGAATCCCATCCCTGACAACATCTTCATCAACGCCCTCAAGTGACAAATTAACCATCAGCTGTAACAAAAAACAAGGTTTGACTAGCAAAAAGAGCTTTAGCCGAGGGCTTTTGCTCTCTCTTCTTATAATTTGTCATCTTTAAAATGAATAAGTTTTCAACAACCAACTAAGCAACAGCTCCCGCGTTAATTACGCAAAGTAAAATTTCTTCTACTTAAAACTAAAGTACTTAAATCTAAATTTAACCTAAGATCAAAAATTTATTGTAAATTATACTTACCGTGAATCTTAAAACTAAACAAAGATTAAATCTAAACTCGTATTAGTTACTTACCAAAAGTGTAACTTAAACCCTAAACTTAAAACTATATAAAACGTATTAAATACTTACCACAAATTTTGAATTACTTACACAAAGCGAAGTGTAAATTAATATAAATTATAAATACTAAATTGTTATAAAATTCCTGAAAGATAAATTAATGTGCATTATACAAACCCGAAAATTGTTATTAAAAATATTGAAATTTGTAACTTAACATAACCTTACAAATTTAACTCAAGGCCTTTACATAAAGGTTAAGAAGAATAAATCCATTATAACGTTTAATCATACCGAATCTGTTTCTTTATATAAAAAAGATTCCCGCTTAAAGGTTTGTTCAGTATTCTCTTTATATACCGAGCCCCCCGTTATCCCGTTTCTTCACAGGCAATACCGCTTTCGATTCAAAACCCTTTCAACTGACTATCATTATCTCTAAAATACCGTTACCGTAATAATTGAAATATCGTTATCCGTAAAATACTGTTACCGATATAACTAAAATAGCAATATCCTTAAAATACCGTTACCGAAATAACTAAAATACCGTTACCGATATAATTGAAATAGCATTATCCTCATAATACCGTTAATTAAATAATTTGACGAGATAAAAAAAATAATCGGTGTTAATAGATATACATATCATCCCAAAGTTTGATCATAAACTGACAAGTCATTGAAATTCGGGCATAGTTGGGTTTAAAAATGTCAATGTTCATTGACATAACCTGAATAACTCAAATAACGTTACCCCTAAAATATCGTTACCGAAATATCTGTAAACCCGTTATTCTTAAAATAAAGTTACCGAAATAAGTAAAATACCGTTAATGCTAAAAAACCGATATCGATATAACTGAAATATCGTTATCATAAAATACCGTTATCGAAATAAACGAAAATAGCGTTACCCGCATCGAATCGGTACCTGCATCCATGGTTATAAAAGCTTTTCGGGAAAATTCGTGTTAAAGCGGAACGATTACGAAAAAGCTCACATATATAATTAAAATAAAATTAGAATTAAATATGTTCATTTGAACTCAATCCAACAACAACTAACCATAAAAATGTAGTGTTCGAAAAAAAACTAAAATATTCGGACATGCACGGGTATGTTTTATATATCAGTGGACACGTCTTTATAATAACTTTCAGTGGATATGCCTTTACAATACCGTGATACCCAATTTGGCTTCGGTTTAATAACTTATATAACAAATATATCAAAAAAGAGGTCAAATTGTGTAATGTTTCTCCCTAAAAAATTCACAGAGACTTAAGCGATTTTGTGAGTGTATTTTAAGTAAAATTAATCTAAATCTCGTTTGAAATTACTTTATTTATTGTTTATATGTCGAAACTCAAGATTCGAACTAACAGATGTCAGTATAAGTCAAAGATTATTAACGGGGACACGAACTTCATGCACTATAAAAGTGCTTAAAATATGCATCAAAAATTTTAAAAACATGCACTTGAAATATTGGTTTGTTAATATAAATAATTAAAATGTTGTGTTAATTGTGCAAAACGTATACAGAAAATATATTAGACAATACAAATTAACTTTAAAATTTAATTAAAATTTCTTAAAAACATTAAAAATAATTAAATTAATCGTGCGCCCCGGTAGGCTAGTTGGTAGCGTGCTGGCTTATCAGTGCGGGGGTCGTGGGTTCGATTCCCACCAGAGGCACTGGTCTATTTTTCGCTACAACGCGCCGAAGGCCATAGTAGCTAGTGCTCGGTTAGGGTAATAGTATATAATTTGTAATTATATGATTATTAATTAATAAAAAAAAAAAAAAAATTAAATTAATGTGAATACCATTCCAAGTTTTTTTTTTTTTGTTAATTTGCTTAAAATCTATAAAAATTCCAGTTCAGGTTTTTATAATAGTACGCTTGATTAAAAGCACTTAAAAATTTTTAATTTGTCATTGTTTAATGTTTATTTGTCAATTATAAAATAAAATTGAAAGTGATTATTTACGAAAAACTAAGAACAATGCAAAAAAACATGCATTTTTAGAAAAATAAGTAAAAATATGCAATTAACATATAGTGTCCGACCGAACAGTTCGGTTAAAAAACTATATTTTGTCGGTTTTTTGATATCTAGAGGCAATGATGACAAATTTTGGTATTGGAAACGTGTTTGTTGAGCCGATTTAATTAGATTTTGTGTATAAAATTTAAGAGAAAAGCCGAAGGTTAGCTATAAAGTTAAAAGTTCGGCCGCCGAACTATTTTCAATTTGGCCGAACTTTCTGAGGCCGAACAGTGAATTCATTGCTTAACAACAGACTTTTCTTCAAATTTGACACTCAAAATAGCATCTAATCAGCCGAATAAACATTTTTCCATCCGCCAAATTTGTCCATAATGCTTTAAAATACCGAATACAGACCAAATGCATTTTCTGGCCGAACTGTTCGGTCGGACACTATTAACATATGCATTTTGATCACTCAGTGTTGCCAATTTTTGAATAATTATTCAAAAAATGCTCTTGAGATATTTGTTGGATTATTACAGACATGAAACATAAGTCCTAAAGTTAAATAAAAATATGTCAATGTTTATTTTGAAACATTTGCCACAAATTGCTAGTTTCTGCTGAATTACTTAAAATTTATCAACATACACTTAATAAGGATACAATAAAGTTGCTTTATGTTTTAAATGACACATTTTGGCAATTTTTTACGCAAATATTTATCAAATTCCGCATAATATATTTTTCTCTGCGCGCCAAACATTTAAAAGGGCGACAAAAAAGTGACATTTCTGTTTTTATTATTGTGGTTTTGAAATGACAGAGAAAAAGTTATCGTAAGGTGGCCTTTAATCAGACAAAAATTTTGTTAAAACAGAAGGTTCGTTCTAAAGGTTCTTAAATCGTGTATGTATGAATTTTTTAGATTGAACATAACGATTATTTGAAATTTTATTTAAAATAACATTTTTTTTTGTAATTTCATATGGTTTTGGATAATTTTTGCCCTACGGATGTGTAATTTTTATGGTTTTCTGGTGGTAACACTGATACCACTGGAATCGACGCCCCAAAATTAAGTTCACGTGTCCCGGGGTTTTGGTGCAACAGTTTTATATACTTACTGTACAATATGCTTCATTCATGTTACATATATTTCTTAATCGAATTACGTATTTTACAAAAGTGTATATGACCACATTTTTAAAAGTTACAAGTTCTGAAAATTTTAACACTAAAAATGTAGTTTATATTATCATCTATTAACGCACCCTGTATAAAGCAGGGTGACTATAAATTTCTCGACCAGAAAATTTCTCGCATTAGAAACAGAGCCGAGATGCTGAATTTTTGGCTGTTTGTATTTATTCAACGGCGAGCCTTTTCAAGACGATGTAGTAAGCGACGCCTTTGGCTAGTAGGCGGCTAGTGTCTCTGGTCCAGTACTATAAAGTCTAAGAATGCGCGGGGAGCGATAAAAACCACTTTGCATATTTAAGTGCAGCTATGAATAGTGTCCTTATGCCTTTAACATTTTAAACTTAGTTAATGATTAAACTTGAACAAATTACTTTAAGAAAGTTTTTTTAATTGTATTGCAAATAACGTGTTTTATATTCAAATTAGACTAGAAAATTATTTTTATCCAGTACTCATTATTGTGTAATTTAAGAGTCTATAGTCCTTTAACAAACTTTAAAAAAATCAAGTTTATTTGTCCAGCCATTGACACAAACATTTGAATATTAATTGCTGTTTTTATTTTATTTTTTTCACTCAAATGTCTGTCTAGCTATTTGTTAGTCTTTTATGTTTAAAAATCACGAATGGTTTTTTAAAAGCTAAGGGCTCAATTAGTCTTGCCGTTCCGTGCCGCAACGAATCAACTGTTTTGTACATTGTTTATGCAACGTAATTTTTCATAAACCGTTACGGCACTGAACGGCAAGACTAATTCTACGTTAAAGTTGTTTGTCACTTATTGATTTTTTAAGTCTACATATTAACAGACTTTAAATTGTTAGTTGAAGTTGATTCCATTTTGAATTCACAACTAGGGTTTGGGAATTACCAATCTTTTTCATTTCCCAGGATTCCTGTAAAAAATTACAATTTTCCCGGGAATCCCTGGAAAATTGATTTTTTTTTTTAATACCAGTAATTTGATCATAAGGAATGTTTTTTTTTTTTTTTTTTTGTTAAAGGTAGTTTTTATTAAAACTTAAATAATAAAGCACATATGTATTCAATTTGTGTATTAAAAACTAAAACAAAAACGAAAACATATTAATTAAATGATTTGCGATAGTTTTAAATTAAAAATAAATATCATATAATATTAAATAAAAAAATATATCAGTTCGATAAAAAAATAAATTTTTAAGTCTACTAAAGCATTTAGTAATTCTGCATTAATTATTTATTAAAATATTTCCCGTTTTCGCGGGAATTTTTAAAATGTTTCCCGGGAATTCCCGTACCCCAAACCCTATTCACAACACATAAAATATATTTTTTGAGTTGTTATTTTTTTCAACATTTGCAATTCACGTGTCTAAAGCTAATATTCGTTGGTTTTCTATGTGTAATGAGAGACGGGCATATTAAATCACCAGGCAGTTTGTGTTTGGATTAAAATTTATATTCACTAAAAGATATAAAATATTATGTTCTTAGAATTCTTATTTTTTTTTTTTTTTAATTCAAGGTTAATTTTTTTTATAAACGTGATATAATCCAGCAGTCTTGAAGGGGACTACCACAAGTTAAAAAAAAAACATGTATGGTAGGTACTGTTGGTAATAAAAAAAAAACAACCAACCAAATGGGCATGCAACTTGCTGCAGCGAGAATTGAAGACACTAATTTAAAATGTCATCAAAGAATATAAATATAGAATTTCAAATAGTTGATATGAAAACAAATTTAGGGGAGCGTGCTTTATGTGAAACATATATTTATTTTGCGCCAAAATAATTTAACCAATTTTTTCCCAACTTTTCTTAAAAAGCTCACTAACTCTTAAATGTCGCCTTTTTAACTATAGTTAAGAAAGCCGATCCGACACATTTACAATAATCGGGCTATGCCGTTGCCGAATCCGATTACTTAAAACAAAAAGTCTAAACAACAGCTTACACACATTTTCGAGTACGAAATCGATTTTGGGTCTATGCCGTAACGTATTTTAAAAACCATATTTAATACTCAAGCTGGCCTAGTCTTTTTTCAATGAAATTTGTACCACTTGTTCGGCATGAAAAATAAAACAAATTTTTTCTAACAAAATTTATTTCGGTGCTTATTTTGAAAACTAATCTGTAAATATGAATAAGTTTAAGTATACATTATTCTTCTCACCAAGATATAACTACAGTCCAAATATTACCTATGTTGTGATTTTCGTTAGGAAGATATGGCGATTTGAGTTATCTATACTTATATTAGTAATAATATTATAAAGAGGTAATGTTTGTTTATTTGTTTGTAGAAAGTAATCTCCGTAACTAATCATACGATTTCTAAATTTTTTTTTACCAATATTTAATTTGGCCCTCCAGGATGGACATATGCTATATCGTTCCGAAATTTTTTTTTTTTAAGTTATGAGCGGAAACATAAAAATAATCTATATATATAAAATACAATGTTTGTATGTTTGTCCTCTATAGACTCTAAAACTATCCAACCGATTTGGCCCAAACCGGTTTCATTTGAAAGGTAATAGTCCAAATTAGGTTTTCGGCTATATATAATTCAAGTGGGCGTGGCACCTCCCACATAAATTGAATAACATCATATATCTTGACTATTGTGATAGCAAGAGTTTTGAAACATTGCAGTATCCCAGATGTTACTGATTTGCATAATCAGGGAAAAAATGGGCGGGATCGGACCAGTGGGAGTGGCAGATCCCATACAAAGTAAATATTTAATATCATATATCTACAGTACTATAATAGCCATAGTCTTAGAAATTTGTGAACGTTGATTATATTATGAATAGTCATGGGAAAATTGGGCGGGATTATACCAGTGGGCGTGGCAGCTCCCATACAAAGTGATTATTTAGCTCATATACAAAATTAATATTAATATTAAATATCTAGGGTTCTATATTAGCTATATAGCCTTCAAATTTTGTACGAGTCCATCAATTACAAATATTAGTAGTCGAACTGAAAATGGGCGGAATGGGATAAATGGGCGTGGTACCAAAAGCAAAAAACAAATAAGCATTAAAATAAATTATCACATTCAAGACTTTTTGCAAGCTTATTTAATAATGTTGTTCAAAAATTGTTTTAGCGTTCCTCATAGTCCTAGAATAAATAAAAAAGGTAAAGAAGTAAACAATAAATTTTATGATATGGTTTTAAGTAACAATTCATGTTTAACAGGTATACTTAACTTAAAAAATATATTATTATTATTATATTATTATTTGCGTAAAAGAAATTTCTTTATTTAAAGAATTAATTACAATTAAAATTTGAAGGCAAAACAACGTTTGCCTGGTTAGCTAGTATATATATAAATTGATTAAACTTGATTGATTAAACTATAAAGTTTAATCTTTCTGCAAAATTTCAAAAATTCCGTCCTTAAGACGATGTCCTTTAGATGTATCCTATTGGAATCCTGTCCTTGGGCCAAAATGAGAGCCTCTTTTAAAGGCGTCAGCTTCAATATTAATTTGTGTTTACTATCAACGGTTTCTAGTCAATATATTTTTTTTTGTAACTCTTACGAAATTTTAACTTTAACACTTTCTCTCTTCCAAACCGCGCTCTGCACACAAAGCATTGTTTTACAAAATATTTTGTAAATTTGGTTTTCTATTGAAATATTGAAAAGACTTGGTGTACTTTTGGACAATTCAATGTACTTTGCCCGGAGGCGGGCTTTCGGGTTTGTGTGTCAAAGCTCGTGGCCGCTTCAGCTCAAGTATTTAAAACTTTGAACAAAATGTTCAATCCAAGAATTGTTGCTGAATACAAAATTTAATTTTTCTCGGTGTTCACGTAACACTTAGCCCCACCCAAGTAAAACAACATAACTTGGCTATGAACTCAAAAAGATCAACGAGTTCGTCAAATCTCCATCAGATGGCGCGCAACAGCTGTGCTAAGAAGTATTATTTCGCGTAATTACCTTGTTGTAATAAATATTTGAAGCCCTACATATTTCGCTAGCTTTCATCTCTACTCTATCCCCTTTTCAAAGACAGCAACACATTAATAAAAAAATCATGCGTCTCTTAAAAATAACAGAACAGAAAATCTGGTGGCAATTATAACCACGATCACAGCGCTTAACCAGTAAAATATTATCGTGTTTTTATAAGCAGGATAAAACAAATGTGCTGATGTAAACATTATACCGAGAAGCAGCCAAAGAAATGAACAATTTTCGTACAAAAATAAACAACAAAAAAATGTTGACCAAATTTTTTACCATATTCCCTTACAAGGATGCAGGTTGTAATGCAAAAAGTTTCATATCGTGGATTATAAACGATCTGTACCAGTTTTCCCGAGTGATTTCCGATAGTGTTTGGTGTTTTCGAGTGTGTTATAAAAAATAATTAGTGATTTATTTGTTTCTGAAGACCTAGCACGTGGTGCGGTAAAAAAATAAATATAATTGTTGTATTAGTATGTCTAAAATTTTAACAGCAACAATTTAATATCTGTAGAATTTTATGTAATATACATTTTATAATATTTATATTATTACTTTTAATTGTAATAATGTAGACATGAAATATGATTTTTCTGAAAACCATGAAATTACAGCATTTTATAAGCGCTAAAAACCGCGCTTACTTTGACGAAAAGTAATGCTTCCAAGTGGGAATTCGTCATTTAAAAATCATGTCATATGTAAGCAGATTTGTAAGGGATTCTTTTTGGCTTACTCCCTTACAAACCTTCTTGCCGGTAAGCAGCGTTTTTTACTGGGTAGTTACAATATTGTCAATTACAACTTACAAAAGTGTATTTTTTTTAATATTGTTGTTTTTACATTATAAAATGTTGAGCTTAACATTTGAACTACTTATTTTTAAAGTGAGTTATATGATTTTAAAGTGAGTTATAAACTGTTTGCATTTCAAAATTTTTGCAACTTATGTTAAATTTTTTTATACACGTCTCATGTGGTGTCATAAAATTACACTAAAAAAAATACATATTTAATGCGAAAATGTTCATGTTTCAATGTTTCAGCAGAATGGACTCATACCACTTTTAAAATAAAAACTTTTCAACAACTGTGGTACATAAACATACTATTTTTTACTTTTATTGCATATTTTGTAAGAAATGAGAAAATTTGCGAGTTTTTTCACATGATTAATTTAAATATATAAAACATTATCTGTACATGATCGAACTTCTTTTTTTTTTTTTTTTTTTTTTTTTTATTTCCCATTTTTTATTACACCTGTCAACAAAAAGACAATAAGCAATAGAATTTACAGAGGTGGGTTGTTAATTATCTTAAATCAGTACCTAAGATAACTTAAATCGAATGTAAGAATGATAAGTGATATATACAAAATTTATTTTACACAGCATTTTGACTCTCCTAGTAACGCTCAACTAGTTCTGAAGGTGCATACCGCTTAAGTCTTCTTGGTGCCCGGATTTCGTTTGCCGGCAACTGTCTGAGTTCCATGTTGGAATGTTGTGTTAAACGAGTAGTATGTTTGAAGCTGCTAATACGTATAACTTCTTTTACTGTTTTGACGTTTAGATCCCGATGTATGTCCTCATCTCTAATATACCATTCCGCATTGACAATAGTTCGCAATATTTTAGATTGAATTCGTTGGATAACTTTTAAGTTAGTTGTGCTAGCAGTACCCCAAATTTCTACGCCGTACTTCCATATTGGCGCTATAATTGTGTTGTATATGAGCAGTTTATTTTGAGTTGTTAGTTTAGATTCTCTCCCTAGCAGCCAAAATAGTTGTTGTTTAATTCCTTTTTCTTTTGAGTGATGTGGTCTTTCCATAAAAGTTTGGAGTCAATTATCATGCCAAGATATTTCGCCTTTGTATCAAAAATAATTGGTAAACTATTTATTTGAATTGGTTGAAAATTTGTTATCTTTCTATTAGTGTAAATTACTTGAACTGTTTTTTCACTGTTAACTTGTATTCCCCAACTACTGAACCAATTCAGCGTATTATTGAGCAGTTGTTGTAGGTTTTGCATAGCACATTTGATGTTTTCGTGTGATGAAAGTAAAACAGTGTCATCAGCAAATGTTGCTATCATATTGTTATTTGATGTAGGAGTTGGGATATCTGATGTAAACAGGAGGTATAGCATTGGTCCGAGGACACTACCTTGAGGTACTCCAGCTTTCATAGAAAGTATTTTTGAACATTCGTCTTTATGTTTAACATAGAATCTTCGGTTTTGTAGATAACTTTGTAATATTAGAGAGAAATCTTTAGGTAATTGGTTTTTTAGCTTATAAAGAAGACCTTTGTGCCATACACTATCAAACGCTTTTGCAACATCCAGATATGTTGCAACACAAAAGTTTTTTTGTCAATATCAGACGATATTTTATTTGTTACTTGACGAATTTGTTGTTTCGTAGAGTGCTTTCGCCTAAAACCAAATTGGTGTTTAGGGATGAGTTGCTTTTCTAAAAGAATAGGTTCAATACGTTGAAAGAGGAGTTTTTCGAAGAGCTTTGACAGTAAAGGCAGTAGGCTAATTGGCCTGTACGATGTTGTCTTTGATGCGTCTTTGTTTGGCTTTGGAATAGCGATTACCTCAGCGACTTTCCAAACTTTTGGGAAGTACTTAATATCAATAATTGAATTAAATATATTTCTTAAATACACTAGGGCCTTATTTGGCAATTCTTTTAAGAGTTTTCCGGTAATCTGATCGTAACCAGGAGATTTATTATCCTTTATATTTGTTTTTATTGTTTTTTTTATTTCATTAATTGAAATTCGTTTGATTTGAGAGTTGGCAATGCTGTTTGAAATACTTTGTAAAGATGGCTCGTTTTCTTCCATTGGGTTTGTAAAGGTTTTAGAGAAATGATCTGCAAGAACATTTGCTTTTTCTTCATTTGTGCGGGCCCACGTAAGATCTGGTTTTTGGATCGGTGGCAGGTGTAAAATTCCATTATTAATTTTTTTGGTTGCTTTCCAGAGCGAATAGTTTGTTGTAGCTGACGAGCCAAGGTTAGTAAGGTATCTTTGGAGTTTATCTTCTTTGTCTTTCTTTAACAAATTTTTAAGATCTTTTGTGAGTCTATTAAGGTGTGTTTTGTCCTGGGTTGACCTTGTAGTTTGCCATCTTTTTCTTAATTTTCGTTTGGCTTTTATTTTCTCTTGTATGTGAGGAGGGATACTGTATTTATCTACTGTGTGTGTTCTGGATGGAGTAGAATCACTAGCCGCGCTTATAAGCTTATCGTTAAGAAAAGCTATAGAATTATCCAATTCTTCTTCAGTTTTTAACGATATATTTGTGTCGAGACTTGTCTCTAAGATCTCCCTGAAACAACTCCAGTCGGTTTTCTTGTTGTATATAAATTTATTTTGATTCGATAAAAGTACATCGGTTTGATATTTAAGTACAACTGGAGCGTGGTCTGAAGATAATTCAAAACTTGATTTTATATTCAGAAAATCATGTCTTATATTCTTGGTGAGAAAAAAGTCTAAAAGATCTGGTTTTTTGTTAATGTTTGTTGGCCAATATGTAGGCTCTCCGGTACTTATAAATTTGCATTTATTTTCATTTATTGCACTTAGGAAATTATGTTGGTAAAGACGACTGCAATTGTAGTCAAAAACAAATGAAATTTCATTTAAAAAAAGGACGACTTACATTTCATTAAATTCAACTAACATTGTCATTTGTTTTTTAATGTTCAAAAAATGACTAACATTGTAGTAAAAATGAACCACATGGTAGTAAAAAATAAACCAAAAAATTTTTTTTTTATTTTTTTAAATAACAAAAAACAACTGTAAAAAATGAATGTAAAATCATAATACAGTCATTTGATGTGAGTTGTTTTTTTAAATGAACTACAATGTTAGTTAAAAAATTTATTTGTTCTACAAATGACTTACATTTACATTAAAAATATTGAAACTGTATTACAACCCAAACAACTACATATTTTTAAAGCAGAAGTTCCCTGAGTGTGCCTCTAGTAAATTTTTCCCTTTCGGTAGTGTTAAACGAGATCCCCAAACTGTATTTTTAGAGTTAAAATCTCCTCCCGCTATAAACCGATTACCAAGAGAACTTCTTAAAAACATTATTTTTTTTAAAAAAATAACGAAATTGCGAATTTACAGAAAATGGTAAATGCTGGAATAAATTTAAGAACATATTTGAAATCTTTTTGACAAATAAATTTTGTTCAGTTTGCAGATGCAATGGAATACTGTGTAACCTCATCATTACCTTTTTTGGAAATGGACTCATACCACTTTCAATATAAGTGGTTCATTTGTGGGTTAACTTTGTCTTAATATAAACCGATTTTCATAAAATTTGCACATCCCAATAAAATGTTAGTCAATAATTGTGCTAAGATTTTTCCGATCCGGATCAAAATTTCGGACATTCAACCAAGAAACATTTCGATAAAAATAGTGTACAAGGACAAAAAATGATCAAACCTATTAATTTCTAATAATAATTGTGAAATCAAATACCCACAAAAATTCATTAATTTCTTAAGTTGAACGAAAAAGTGGCATCAGAGAAAACACTTTAGTTAAATAATTTTGTGCTGAAAAAGTTCTAATAAATTACGAGTACTTTCTTGATAATGATAAAGTAACAAATAGGAAAAGTTTCCTATAAATTTTCACAGTTTTAGCAAGGATGTTCAAAGAAATTAAAAAAAAAAAAATATGCATCTATTGTACAAATGGCATTAGTTCAGAGCATTTTAGCCAAATTTAAGACTGAGAGGTAAATTAGATCAGTTGTAAAATAGAAATTTCTTATACAGCTAAAAAATGGAATTGGCAATCTCTCTCAAAACTGAAAAATATTTAATATTTATTATATTTACCCTACTATAAAATAGAGATGCGGCGGTTTTGACATTGAAAAGTAATAATTTCCCTTTTATTTAAATAAAATGTCCACATTTATTTTATACGTTAAATTTAACAATGTCAAAACTAAACGCAATCCTAGAAACAATTTTTTTTGTGTTACAAAATATGTAGCTCTATTATTAATGTTACATTAATAAATGAAAAATAAGTAAATTTTTTTTGCTAACTCTACTAAATATGAGTTTAAAAAGACGTTGCAAGAAAAAGTGCTAAAATAAGGACATTTTTTTTGCTAATAATAAGTGAGAAAAAAATAGCAAGAATAAATCTGTTGAATCTACAAAATTTATTTAAATTTAAGCTAAACTCAGCACAGTTGAAAGTAGGAAACTATTCTACTAAAATCAGTAACCAAATTTTTAACAAAAATTTTACAAACATTTTTGTTTATTTTAGCAAAATATACTGTTATTTTCATTCAACAAAATTTAAGGAAAATATAACAAAAATTTTGTTGATATTACAGTTTTTGTTTGCTGCAAATATTTGGTAAATGTTTTTGCTGATTTTAGCAGAGTAAATTTATATTTTCAATTAACTAAAATTTGCTCGAATATAACTAAAATTTTGTAAGATTAACAGTTTTATTTCTGCTGTTCTGCTGATTTTATCAGTTTTTTTCTAAAACGTGATTTTTATCTAATTTTTGGTAGCTTTTTCTGCTATTTTAGCTGGCTTATTTTAAAATAATAAATATTTTTTTTTTTTGAGTTTTAAAATAATACACTAAAAAATGAAATAAAACTTAAAATTTTTCAATTCAGTCTCTCAAATCTGTGAAATGTTATATGTGCTAAAATAAGAAAATATTTACTAAGTTTAATATGTACATTAAGTAAACATCACGGGATACTTATTAAATAAAAAAAATCGAGCAGTTTCTCTTTTAGTTTAACCCTTTGACTACCGTTGTACACTGCAGTGTACACATTTTTAAAAAAAATTAAAAAAGTTGATAATGCAACAAAACATTATATTTTTGTTTAAATATGTGTCATTGAAACCAAAATCATTATATGCATAATCTGTTTATCAGGAAAATGTAGTCGCGATGTTTGTTAAAGATGTCAGATTATTTTAATCAGCCTTTATCTCCGGAAAAATTTGAGTTTTGTGTATCTCGTGAACTAGCAAAGCTAGAAATTCGTCACGTAGCTTCATCTAATGACCAGAACAAAATCAAACAAAGCATTTTTTGGATAATCGAATGTTTTAGTGGTAAAAATGGGCTGAGAAGTTGCAAAAAATCAATTTTTCGGCCCATTTGTCGGTGGGTAAGAGCATACAGGTTAACCGTTTTCTTTCTAATATAACGACCCCAAACAAGAATCTGTAGTCCAAATAGAAATATATAAACAAACAAAAAGTCGGTTGTGAAATGGTTAAGTAAAAAATTTAACTGTGTTATTAGTCAATTGTCTATTTTTGGTTGAAGCCGAAGCCTAGTAATCAATCGGACACTAACAAATATATTTTTTCTGCCAAACTTCGTAAAAATCCGTACTTGAGTTTTCAAATTAAGACGATGTCCTTAAGATATAGCCTGTGTGCGGTTGAACCAAAATGATCGTATTTTATTAAAGCTTAAGCTAATTCGTGCTTATTGTTAACGGTTCTTACTTAGTCAACTTCAATATGTTTTTAAAAGTAAAGGCAATTGTGATAGTTCCTAAATATTTATTAAGGCCATCAGGTTTCCTGTAGAAATAGCTTGAGTTCTAATTAAAAAGCACACATTTGGCGCATTTGTGTTCAATGTCAATGACTGGCTGGCTTGCCGGTTAGAGTCTTGGCTATAAAAAAAAACTGATATAAACTTAAAATTGTTGTTGCATTTAACGCTTTTACTTATTTTATCTGACTCAGTTCTTCTCAATCAGTACCCGATTAAACGGGTTTAATCCGAAATCTACATTATTTTAACTTTGGCCTTAATATAGCATGGCATTGTAAATAATGAGGGTTGTATAGATTAAATATAAGTTAACAAAATGTAAAGTTTATTAAATTTAATCATCTTAATAAAAAAGTCATCAAGAAAATGTTGCTAATGTAAGTAATTTAGAAGTTTTAGGTATTTTGAAAAATAAAAAATAAAACACTATAAATTACTTACCATTATTAAAAAAAAAACCTCAACAAAACAAAATTAAAAACGAAATACAAACATATTTTAGATGCGAAACCACTGATTTAGTCCTTAACAAGGGATCGACTAAACTAGTATTGACAGTTTAGGTCTACTTTAAAAATGTAACTTTTTATAAGGGTATTTGTTCGTTTTTTCTGTTCTACATTCATGTTTAGTGACCTAAAATGGCAAAACCTTTATATACTTACGAACATGTAATCTAAACAAAAAAACTCATCTTTTATATGTATTTTGTTGGTAAACTGGTAAATTGGGAAAACTCAAAAAAGAAAATAAGTTTAGAATCTGGCGGCAATATTCTTTTCACAGTCATGACTGTCATCTACAGAGGATTACGGCATAAATAGTGGCAACTACAAATTCAAAAGTAAATCAAGGAAAAAACCAAAAAAAAACACCACAAAAACTCTGGCTTTTCCATATAACAAAATTGACAGGCAAAAAAATAAAAAAAAAAACCAGATTGACTCACAGTGGCTGATGTTTAAGAGGACTAAAGGAAATTAAACGAAAGCAACAACTATAACGATAACAAAAAAAAAAAGAAAAGGAAGTAATGATAATTTTATATTTTACCATCAAATCTCATTCGAAAGCCCATCTTTATAAACATCACCCACTCTTAGCAGGAAAAAAATTTAAAATGACAGCATCAGATACAACGGAAAACAACGAAAGGACACAACATTTCATTTAACGTGACTGTTCGATAAATATTGAGCCAAACTTGAATACACTAATTAAGACAATGATGTTAATACTGGAAAACAACTACACTAAACAACATATTTAAAAATTTAACTGTTTTCGAAGCTATTGGAATTTGTTAAAGAAAAATTTTATAATTTCGATGGCAATTTTTGATAATTATTCATCGATTAGTTCTTATCAGGGACGGAAACTTAATGCATTAAAAAAGGTGTATTTTAGGCGCCTATAATATGCATTCAAAATCTTAAAATATTCACTAAAAAATCAAAGAATATGCACTTTTTTTCTCTTAATATTACTAAAAACAGAAACATAATATTTAACAACACAAATTATTTTTAATTCAGTCTCAGTTGACTAAAGATTATCCAAGCTGCACAAGTGTTTTTAAATGCATATTTTTCAATAATTATAATTCAAATTATGTGTTAATTCTACAAAACTTAAGCAGAGGACATATTAAGCAACACTTCTTATTTTTAAAATTAAATTAAAATTTGTTAAAAACATGAAAAATAAAAAATACCACATGTAATTGATAAAATCTCAAATGTAATTCATTTGGTATTTTTTAATTACATTTGTTATTTTCTGAATTACATTTGGTATTTTTTGAATAACATTTGATATTTTCTGAATTACATTTGGTACTTTTTGAATTTCATTTGTTTTTTTTTACCTTAGTTTTCCGATTAAATTGGGTATTTTTTGAATTACGGTTGGTATTTTCTAAATTACATTTGGTATTCCTTGAATTACATTTGGTATTTTTAAATTTCAATTGGTATTTTTTGAATAACATTTGACATTTTTTAAATTGCAAATGATATCTCTTAAATTGCATTTAGTATTTTCTGAAAAACAAATTCAATTTTATGAAAAACAATGTGATTTTTATAAAAACTTATTGTATGGTTTTTGAATTTTAATTGCTATTTTTTGAATCAAATGCAATTTTGAAGTTACATTTGATATTTTCTGAATAACAAGTGGAAATGGTGTAGTTTCAAAATTTAAAAAAAATGTTTTTTCAATCATAAAATTTCTAGCATTTCTAGATTATTAGCCCATTTTTTTAATAAAAATAATCGTTTTGATCATATGAGACAACAAAAATTGCTTTTTTGACATTGATACGATATACTATTTCATGTAGCTGGACAGTTGGCTTTTAAAGTGCCATATGTATATGAATATACCTACCCATGTATAAATTGCCAACCGTACCAAAAAAAATAGTACTGGCAAACTACTGCTATTTTTGTAAAACCCACCGTGCTAAAAATTACCCAAGGCACAACTAATATTGTACCAGGAAAACACTATTTTGTTTCCAAAGCATGTGTTTTGCCAGTACGACCAGCAAAATTCTTTTCCAGTATTGTTTTTACCAATATTACAACAAATTAGAAGCACTTTTTTAATATGTTATTATATTTCACACATTTAAATATGATGTATAAGACTAACACCGAACCGTATTGCTGCTTTTTAAATGTGTTTTATAAGACATATTTCTCAAAATTAATTTAATTAAAGCTATTTTAAAAACACCAAATTTTTTGAATTAAAAACGTTATGCCAACGCTGGTCAGTTCGCTAAAACCAACGGTTGGACACTGTTATCAATCGAGTAACAGGACAATACTGTCAAGATTATTCATCCCACGTTCTGCCAGTGATTGTGCCGATTGTATGTTTTTGCTGGGGTACTTATGCAGCTGCAAATAACAGTTTAAATTTCACTAAATACAGGGAATTAAAAATAAATTGAAAAATCGAAAAAAAGTTCCAATCGAATCAAATCAACTCAACCATCAAACAAACCCGTCAGTCATCACCAGTTTGACACACTCATTCAAATACACACATTCGCTTGCAAATAATTGAGACAATAAAAATGGAAAATATAACATGTCCTTTTTTATGGTAATAAATGTACTCTATAATGTTTAAAATTTCATTCTTTATTATAATCGTGTTTGCTATTGTTTTTTTTTTTTGTATAAATTTTTTTGTTAAGAAAATTTTATACACTCGTATTTAAACTAAACCTTCCAGCAAACAGAAAAATGGTTTTAATTTAAAACCATAAATTCATATCACGATGTGGCGTCATGTCTCTAGTGGTTTCAAAATCTGTGCAAATTCTCATATTAACCCTTTACTGCATGGTGTTACATATATGTAACAAATAATTTTAATGAATGCAGCACCTGATATAACTGATATAACTAACCAAGACACATTTTTTACTAAATACCGTAAAGCCTCATCTCTATTGTTTTATTCAACAGTTTGTATGTCCAAAACAATGGTAAATTTGGAGATATAGTCGTTTTTGTGGCAAAAAAAATATTAAAAAAACGGCGATTTCAAAAAAAAAACTCTTTTTATAGTTTTTAAATAATTGCAATTTATAGGCAGTAATAATTTAAAAGTTATTAAACTAGCTAATAAAAGTTTTAAAGTAAAAATCATAAGCTTTCTAACAAACATATTTTGGTTTTTATATAATTTTGACTGTTTTTGGTTTTTTGGTAACAAAATCGTAAAAAGTGAAAATATCGCAAATCGCCGTTCCATTTCCTATCAAGATATACAACTTTCATTAAGATCTTGAGTTTCATGCAGTAAAGGGTTAAGCCATGTTTATGCCATGTTGTACAAACATTTGTGTCTCTGTATAAGTGTAGAAGAATTTTGTTTTGTAGATGTTACTGTGTTTGTTTGGTACATGATTTTGTAATATATTCATAGATTACATATGGGTGTTTTCATATTAAATTTTATTTATTTATTTAGTATTCAAATGAATAATATCACAAGCTCATACTAATTTTTTTAACTCAAGACACTATGTTTAGGCATCGAAAGGACTACAAAGCTTTTTCTTTTAAAATACTTTAAAACTATTTCCAATATATGGCTTCTTGAACAAATTTTCCGTTAAGTGTCTTTACAGTCATTAACAAAAGTAATCCATCATACAAGTGTGATGATTTTTTTAAAACACTGAATCCAAATAAGTTGTCTTTTAAAACCTAAGTGGCACTTACTAGGATGCACAGAACTGTGAGCAACGCGCACCTGATCGTGCCATCGCGCTAACATCCCATTGTGCCATCGCGCACAAATGCAGTTATGTCGGCGGACAAATTTTAAGACTGTGGTTTTATTCACCCACTATTAATATCATTTATTTATTTTTTAACAATTTTGAAAATAGTTTATATTAATTAAAGTTTCTTAATTGAAAATATTAGTAAAATTTTGATTAAAAAAATCGAAAAAAATAACAAAATTTTCAAACTACACTAAGATTGGCCAATTAATTTCCAAAAGAGTTCAAAAATAATTTTTTTCTATTAAATTACTATTATAAATTGAAATAGCTTAAAAATTACTAAAAAATAAATAAATAAATAAATTATATTAATAGTCTTAAAATTTGACCGCCTTCATAACTGCCTTTGAGCGCGATGGCACAATGGGGTGTTGGCGCGATGTCACGATCAGGTGCGCGTCACGCACAGTTCTGTGCATCCTAGGGTGTATTCGCTGGCAGCACAAATTACCAACTTCTGGTCGCGGTGTATAGTGCCACTCTAATCTAATCCTAGTTCTTCATCATCCTTGACTCCATTAACTATTTCTTGAATGTGAGGTTATAAATTCAAGGTCACCTCGTTTTCTTAGTTGGAATGAAAACCTACACTCAAAAAAAAGTTTGTAAAGTCAGCAAAAAATTTTGCTTAGTCAGCAAAATTTTAGTCGGGAGGGTGCTAGCAAAAAAATTCCTATTGTCAGCAACAAAATTAGTAGATTCAGCAAAAGTTTTGCTAACACTTAGTAGATTAGAAATAAAAAAGCGTTGGTAAAAATTAATAAATTTTTTGCTGAATTTTAGTAGACTGAAAAAAAACGCAAAAAATTGTAAAAAAATTGTAATTAGGTAATATATTTGCTGAAAGTCATAAAACATATTTTTGTGATTCTTTTAAAAATAATTTACAATAATTACGAAACATAAAAATTTTCATTTTCCCACATTGATGTCATGAATTAATTTAATATCTGAAAATATATAGAAATAAATATATATAACATAACAAAAATTTTCTTTCAACTCCTTACATCAATGGTAGTCTAAATGATGCTTTCTTTTAAATGACGCAACTGCCGAAGATAATTATAGAAACGAAACGAAAAAATAAACAAAAACAAACCAAACGAAACAAAACAACCCTTTTTTTTGCAATAAGAAAAAGGAACCATACTAAGATGTGTGTCTTTGTCTTTCGCTTTACTCTGTCTACATGTCTGTATATGTTTGTTTACAATTTGACCACACTAGATTATTAATCTATTAACATTTAATATAGAAATACATATTAAATTTAAATATTTTCTTTTGTCTTTTATTTTATTAATAGACAATTATTTTCACAAGCCGGTGACAACGCAAAATTTAAGTTGTTTTATATGTCTTATTAGAGTTGTACTTTTTAGTATCATTTTCCTCTTCTCTACTACATCTTGACATGCCGCGACATCTGCTTCATTCTGCGTATATCTTTCAATCTGTTTGTCGTCCACACTATTAATGTGCTTATCAGCAAATTTTTTTTAGCAAAATTAATTATTAAAACATTAGTATATTAGTAAAGCATTAGTATAAAACAGTTAAGTGCTGAATCAGTATAACAAAAATTTTAGCTGAAAACACGATTTTAGCAAAAAAAAAATTGCTAAAAAATAGTAAACCTGATTTACAAGACGTTTTACTAACTTTTGTACTAACTTATTTTTTTGAGTGTACTCTTGAATTTAAAGTACCATATGTGTTAATATTTTCAACATTTTCTTATATTGCAATATTAATGTTTATTTTACCCCGAAGAAAAAAGTTTATATATAGTTGTTATAACTGAATATAATTATATATAATTATATATGTGGTCATATACAACAATATATACTTACATCTCATACTTATTTTTACGAAGTTTTCTAATAAAGCGCTATATATGCTTAATTTTGTAGGAAAAAAGTCAAAAAGTAGCTTCTATTTTTAAAATAAGCAAGCATAAAAAATAAGCTAAAAAAGCTCTAAAGCTAAAAATAAAGCTTAAAATATTTACAATTTGATGAGCAGAACTTGTATTTAGTCTAAATAGTTCTATATTTTTAAATAAAAATCAAGCTCTAGCTTATTTTTGGTTTCCTTATATATAAGTCCATAAAATACAATAAAACGAAATAAATTCAATTACATTTATGAAATTACATTTTATTCAAAGTTATAAAATAATGTACAAAAAGGCAAAAGTAAAAACGGAGAAAAACCTACACTTCAAAAAAAGTTCCAAGTAAATATAATAAATAATATTTTATTAGTAAACAAAGTATTTTGAGTTAGAAAATATTAAAAAATTTTAAAGCTGAAAATCTTTATAGCCCTAAAAACCGAATCGGATTTGGCCGAAAAACCATAATAACAGGTAGTGGAATTAACTCTGTTCTATCAAAACCATTTGTCTGTTATTTACTAAGTGGGAGTGTTAAGAAAAATTCAATGGTCGACTTGAATTTGCTTAATTTTATGAAAAACTTTCTATAAATACATACTTTGGACTAACATTGCCTAAAATCCATGTTTTTTGGTACAAACTGAACTGAAACTACACTCAAAAAATAAGTTAGTAGAAAAGTTAGTAAAACGTCTTGTAAATCAGGTATACTATTTTTTAGCAAAATTTTTTGCTAAAATCGTGTTTTCAGCCAAAATTTTTGTTATACTTATTCAGCACTTTACTGTTTTATACTAATCCTTTACTAATATACTAATGTTTTACTAATTAATTTTGCTAAAAAAAATGGTGCTGATAAGCACATTAATAGTGTGGACGGCAACCAGATTGAAAGATATACGCAGAATGAAGCAGATGTCACGGCATGTCAAGATGTAGTAGAGAATAGGAAAATGATACTAAAAAGTACAACTCTAAAAGACATATAAAAAAATCAACCATGGAAGACTTTTGTATCTGTTTTTCATACATAAAACAAAATTGAGGATTAAAACAACTTAAATTTTACGTTGTCACCGGCTTGTGAAAATAATTGTCTATTAATTAAAAAAAAGACAAAATAAAATATTTATTTATTTAAACTAAATGTTTATATGTGTGGTCAAATTGCAAACAAACATATACAGAAATATAGACAGAGTAAAGTGAAAGATAAAGACAGGTAGATTTTTTTATGGTTCCTTTTTCTTATTGCAAAAAGGATTGTTTTCGTTTGTTTTTGTTTATTTTTTCATTTCGTTTCTATAATTATCTTCGGCAGTTGCGATAGCATCATTTAAACGATAGCATCATTTAGACAACCATTGATGTAAGTAATTGAAAGACAATTTTTGTTATGTTATATATATTTATTTCTATATATTTTCAGATATTAAATAAATTCATGTCGTCAATGTGGAAAAATGAAAATTTTTATATTTCGTTATTATTGTAAATTATTTTTAAAAGAATCACAAAAATATGTTTTATGATTTTCAGCAAATATATTAACTAAATTACAATTTGTTTACAATTTTTTGCGTTTTTTCAGTCTACTAAAATTCTGCAAAAAATTTATTAATTTTTAGCAAGGCTTTTGTATTTCTAATCTACTAAGTGTTAGCAAAACTTTTGCTGAATCTACAAATTTTGTTGCTAAAAATCAGCTCGCTGATTTTCAGCAAAAGATTTTGCTGACATTAGCAACTTTTTTGCAAGCATCCTCCTGACTAAAATTTTGCTGACTCAGCAAAATTTTTTGCTGACTTTACAAACTTTTTTTTTTGAGTGTAGAGCCTAATGATAGAAACAAAAATGTTCTTAAACATATATTTATTTTTGCCCAAAGTTTTAAAAAGAAATTTTCCAAAGAAAATTTAACTCAAATTAACTGCATACTTAAAAACAATTTTCTTTAGGTAAATTTGGACTAAAATTTAGTAAATTTGGTCATAAATTTAATGAAAGTGTACGAAAATTTAGTATATTTTTGAACTAAATTAAGCATGCATTTTGCTTAATTCTAGTAAAAACATCTAAAAATCTAATTCATTTTTCTTAAATTTTATGACGCTTGAACTTGTGCAAATGCAAAATTAACTTGTTTTTAGTTCATACGTTAGACTAATATTTAAAACAAAAACATGTTTACTTGTCTGTTTAATTTTTTTATATAATATTAATTGCTAATTCCCAGAAGGTATATACTTATAAAAATATAAGCGTTTAGGTTTGGCGCCTATCAGTCTAGTAATCAATTTCATATATCTCTTAAGTTAATATTAACGAAACAAATTAAAAGATTATTTTCGTTAATACTAATGTTTTAAAAGTTAAATTTATTACTTTTACTTGAGAAAACTAAAAACCTGATATAATATGAACCAAATGAGAATTTTATGGTTTAAAAATTTTATTCTTCTTAAAGAAATTTTTTAAGAAGTTTTTGTACTTAATTTTAACAATCGAAAATTTGTAAACTAAATTTAAGTAAGGTGCGTAGTTGGGTTTAGGTTTTTCATACAATTTTAAATTTCTTAACTTTTAGTTTAATAACTTCTTAAAATTAAAAATTTTTTAATAGAAACATATAATTTTTCTAATATTTTTTAAAAAGCGAAAATTACAGAAAAAGCCTTATAATTTTTGAGTTAATGAAAAATTAATATGAACTAAAATCTAATAAATTTGCATTATTCGCTAGTAATTTTATTTGCTTGAAGGAAAATTTTAAAAATTTAATTTTATAAAGGCGTAAAATTAAATTAATGCCTTTTATGTTGCATTAAATAAAGTGACCTTTAAAACTTAATAGCGAATAATATATATGAGTTTGAACCTTAACCGACTATACCTAGTAAAAAAACCCTCAAAAATTCGTTTGTTTTTGCGAATACCACGAATTGTTGAGCATGCTCGGACATGCTACTTTATAACGGTGATGCGCATTGTAAATACTTGTCATTAAATACCAAACTTGTATATGTATACGCAAAAAACAGATTTTTGGTTAATTTTTTCCCCCCACTTTTTAGACCCTAAATGTGAGACTGGGCAGCTGAAAAACATGAATCCCTTAATTTTTGATATGTTATCACATATCCAAATTTCATGAATAAACTCTCCTTGTTAAATAGTTTTAAGTTCCTTGTAGAATATATACCTTTACAATATGATTTATATTTATAGATCCAAGAATACCTCCACTTTGAAATTTGTCACAACTGTTTTTTTTTTTTTAATTTTTAAAAAGGTCGCTTTCAAAAATATAGCCTCAGTATAGGCCAAGAAAAGTGACATTTGACCTTTCCAAATCAAAAATCATTGTACATATCAAATCAAAGGTAATTTAATTGCCTTAAAATGCGACCTTGTCCTACCTAAAACACTTTTCAAAAAAATGACAATTAATTAAGTATAACTTTGTACATTTTTATAGTTTTTTTCCGATTTGCGAGACCTCATATTTCCAGATCCAGATGTGACAGTGCATTCAAACTTAGTTCTGCGATATACTTTATACCTACCAAATGTCAGCAAATTTGGAAACAGTGATTTCAAAAACAGCAATATTTTAAGTTGACTAAATTATTTTTTAAATATATTTATCTTTTTAAATATATTTAGAATCAATTAGATCTAAATTAATCCCATGCGATATTTTTAGATCTATCAGCATATTGTCTAGATAATATGGATACCCTTAATGTTGAGATTAGTTTGATCTAATTTAACCAAGTAATATATTAGATATTATTGGATACCCTAATTTTGAGATGAACTTGAATACGTTTAAATATCGTATGAGATATGATTTTGTATTTGAAATATAAATTCTTTTTGATCGGATTACTATGAATATTCACAGTTTATAAATTGGTAACAAAAAATCCTGATTCTGTTGGACTTTTAATTCAGAGAAATCTAAGAATTGGCTATCAATGTTAGTATTAACATTATGTTACACCTTAATTAATTCAATAAATACGGTTGTAATCAGACCAACTGGAGGATGTAACTAGAGGACCTTACTAAGTTTTTAAAGTCTTGCTCATACCTTTAATATTTAAATTTTTAATTATCATTGTTGGAAGTTAAGAGCCACCCTAATTTTAATTGAGTATATGCATACAATACATGTTATGCTAGCCTTCATATTACAATGTTTGATAGTAGTTGTGCTGCACGTTCAATATATAAATCAATATTATTACTTGTTCCTTTCCGTTTCCTTTTTTTTTAGTTTCTGTTTCCACTTGAAAACTGTAGAATTTCTTGAATTCTTTTGTTAAAAGTGTTTTTTTTTTTGTATTCTTCTCTCAAATACAATTTGAACTTGATGTAGCATGAAGTATGTTTGCAATATCCTGTTTATACTCGTAACAACATGTTAACATACACATTCATACGATTGTATTGAAATGTGTTTGTAATTCCCTTAACACTTTCACATACAAAAAATCAAATAATTTATGTGAAGGTCATTTGAAAAATGATCTTAAATGAAACAAACATTAAAAGCGATTAATTTTATAAAAAGGATTTTTGTATGTACAAAAATTATTACTTAATGCGATTAGAATACACAATATGTGTGTACGTACGTACAGAGCATACAAATATAGTTTTGAAATAAATCTTTTTTTCGGTCTTCATCTTTGCATTTTATTAAACAAATTATTTTGTTATTATGCATGATTTGATATGGTCATCTATAAAATTGTAGAAATTAAATGGCTTAACACAAGTTTAATAAAATTTTAATAACTCACTTTAAAACAGAGAAATTTACCAAAATGAGTCCCTTGGGTATTTGTCACAACAAATAACCTAAAAATATTAATACATTTTTAGTGTTAACCCATTAACGGTCTAAAAGTATTTTTTATGGTTAAATTAGAATATTAAGAAAACTACCAACCATTTGTGTCAGATGAAATAAAACTAAAACGGTTTATTAATTCCATTCTAGTACTAGTTGTAGAACCAGTTCCGGAACTTGTTCTACAACTAGTTCTCGGTTGATAAACATTAATAGGGCTCGGAAGTTAATGCAATTATAATCGTGTTTTATGTAAATAAAATATGCATTAAAAATCGTATAAAAATCGTTTATTAATTTCTTATTTTCAACATTATTAACACAATTTAATTAATTTTTGTCTTAGAAAGTGGTTAACAAGCATTGTACGAAAGTTAATGATTGTATTTTTCTGTTAATTTTGTCTTAGTGATAAATAAATATGTATCAAAAAAATAATTATAAAATTGCAGAAAAAACTAAATAAATGTTGTATAAAGCTGAATTTAGTAAAACATCAAAAAAAATTCTTAAAATCATGCTTTTTAATGCAAAATAAACATTTTTATCAAAAAATTTAACAAAAAATAACAAAATATGCGTTATAGCTATATGTGTAAAAATATGTATTTATAGCACAAGATGTAATAATATGCATTAACAAATCGGTGGCATTTTTTGATTTGTTGATTCGTAAAAATATTTGAATAAATTTGACATCCAGCTAACGACAACAAACATGTATTTACATGAGCTTCCTAACCCTTTACTTTACATATAAGTTTTGATGATCGCGTTCATTAACTAGTTCCATTGAATCGGTTCTATTCAACAATAGATGAAACTGGGAACAGAATTTAAATAAAAAATGGAATTTTAAATATATCTGTGTAAAACTTCCAGCGCACTAAGAATTTATTGACTGTTTAAAAAAGCAATTCGATGTTCCATACTATGATCTCCTGAAACAATCATCAGTATAATTTTAACATCATTAGTTGTTTACCGACATTATTAAACCTTCAGTAGAATTTCCAGTGATTTATCATTTATACATTAAGTTTTCAGTTAATTTAAACTACAAACTATTTTGAGTCTATTGTTTTAAAAGTTAATATTTCTGTTTTATTTTTTTAAAGAATATTTTCAATTAATAACCGGGCACAAAAGTGAGCTAAAAAATATTAGAAAAATTAAAATTTTTATTTAAAATTGGTCCATCCCAAAGAGTCTTCCTTTTAGAGTCAAAATTGACTCAGAAAAATGAGTGTGTCAATTAAAATTCCCCTTATAAATTAGAGTCTTTTCTGAGTCCAAAAGTGAGTAACAAAAATTCTTTCATATTACAGCCTTTTTAGAGTCATTTTTGAGACCAAAGAAATTAAATTTTTAAGAACTTTTTTGAAGGTTTTTTGATTAAAAAAAATTTTTTTTTTTATCTTATTTGACCTTATTGTTAATTTTTTCTATTTAAAGGGTGGTTAAATTTCAAGGGCCGATGTTGATTTTGAATAAAACACAAACTATTTAGGAAATTATTGTAATTTTATTTTATTATGATATATTGGTATTACTCAATTATGTATGGAACAAAATATCGGCCAAATGGGCGCCGCGACCACGGCGGCACACCTCCATCCGATGGTCCAAATTTTCGATGACGCTGAGGCGGTTAATGTGCCGAATTATCTCATCCTTTAGCTCTTGAATTGTTGCTGGCTTATCGACGTACACCTTTTCTTTCAAATAACCCCAAAGAAAAAAGTCCAACGGTGTCAAATCACATGATCTTAGCGGCCAATTGACATCGCCATTACGTGAGATAACACGGCCATTGAATTTGTTGCGCAAAAGAGCCATTGTTTCGTTAGCTGTGTGGCAAGTGGCACCGTCCTGCTGAAACCACATATCGTCCACATCCATATCTTCCAATTCGGGCCATAAAAAGTTCGTTATCATCTCACGATAGCGAACACCATTCACAGTAACTGCCTGACCGGCCTCATTTTGGAAAAAATACGGCCCGATGATGCCGCCAGCCCATAAACCGCACCAAACAGTCACTCTTTGTGGGTGCATTGGTTTTTTCGACAATCACTCTTGGATTCTCATTCGCCCAAATGCGGCAATTCTGTTTATTGACGAATCCACTGAGGTGAAAATGTGCCTTATCACTGAAGATGATTTTCTTCGAAAATTGATCATAAACTGTTGCCATTTCTTGCCACCATTCTGCCCATTCACGACGTTAGGAATGGTCAAGAGGCTTTAGTTCTCGAGCCAATTGCACCTTGTAAGCCTGTAAATGCAAGTCTTTATGCATAATGTTCATCAACGACGAGCGTGAGAGGTGCAATTGTTGGGCACGACGACGAGTTGAGGTGGACGGCTCTTCAGCCACACTATCGCGAACAGCAGCAATATTTTCTGCAGTACGAGCTGTACGAGCATGCACTGGTGTTCTCACATCTTCTACGGACCCGGTTTGCTCGAATTTTTCCACGATTTTTGCGATTGTACGCACATTTGGACGATCAAATTGACCAAAAAAAATCACGAAGTGCACGATATGCATTTTAATTTGAACGCCCATTTTCATAATAGGTCTGGATAACTTTAACACGTTGTTGGATTGTGTATCTCTCCATGGTTCAAATTGAGTAAGTCTGAAATAGAGAAATGTCAAATAAAATTCGGAAAAAACTTGGCGTTTAGGTGTGGTTCACATTCAACATCGGCCCTTACAATTTAACCACCCTTTACAAAACAATATGTTTTGACAAGTTTTGGATTGTTCCAAATCGCTACTATTCCCTTATTTTTCTGTGTCATTTCTGTGCAGAGCTTTGAAGATTGAATTATATTATTACTGACTTCCCTTAAAATTAAATCTGATTTTTATTAAAATCGAATGAATTATTGCTTAATCAATCACAGGGAATTCATTCGGTGGAATTCCCTAGCCGGGAATTCAATCAATTTATCTAATACGATCTTATCAATCATTGGGAATTTAAACATTGCGAATTCAATAATTGGGAATTCAATAGATTTTTTACTCAATCAATTTAAAATTTGTGAATTCAGGCGATCATTCCATTTTTTTTTTTTCATTAATTTTTCAAAATTGAATACGGAAGTCACCCAAATACTGATTACTTGAAATTAGAGATCGGCACGTGAGCAGAATTTTGCGTGATTCACGCTTGAGTGTGTGTGAAAACTTATTTTTCTCATGTGAGCGTGAGTGAGTATGAGTAGAAACATATTTTTCATGAGTGAGTGTGCGTGAGCCAAATTTTTGCCTGAGGGAGTAGGTGTGAGGTAAATTTTACAAAAAAATCCTTAAATAAATTTTAGTGCCGATTTAATAGTTTTGCGTTTTGAAAATACAAAATATATGACAAAATCACAAATTTAGAGCAATTTTGAGTTAAACATTCAGTTAAACATTCATTGGGCGTTGTGGTGTAATGGGTAGCGCGTTGGACTGTTACACAGATGGTCCCGGGTTCGATTCCCGGTGACGACAACATCAATTTAGAAAAATAATATGTATGAGTTTTCTATCACTTATATGTATCGCTGCGGCCACCTTCGGTGTTCCCATAGCACTTAACCCCACCGAAGTAGAATAATGAATCAGGGCTATGAAACAAAAAGCTTCAATAAATTCGCCAACTCTACATCAGGTGGCGACCAACAACTGTTATCTTATCTTCTCGCGCAATTACAGTGTTGCCATGTCTGAAGCCCTTCATCTTTCACCACCTTTCATCTCTCCACTATCTCCTTTCCAAAAAAGCAACACATCAATTAATAGGAAGAATTTCCTGAGTGTTGCTTCTCTTTTTAAAAAAAAAAAAAAAGTTTACCTTAAATTTTACATTTCATTGTTGTTCGGTAAGATTTTGTTTTGTAAATTTGCGTGATTCACGTGAAAATCTAACTGTGTGAGTAGTAAAAAGTTCACGTGAGTGAAATTTTTCTATCGTGAGCGTGAGTGATTGTGAAATAAAATTTACTCACATCTCTTCTTAAAATAGTACAAACTAAGAGTGCAATCAAGAAATAATAATGAAAAATTATATTCTAATAAAGTGACTTTCGGACAGTTCTCATTTCATTTAATCAGTGCACAGTGGGATAAATCACAAAATTTGTGGAAATAATTTGGCCATTTGTTAACTTGTGGTCCGATTGCAATGAAATTTGGAACATGCATAAAAGACATAAAATGGAGTTTAAGTTTTGATTTTGAACCTTCCAGACCCTTTGGGGCGGCAAAATGGCTGCCCAAAGTTGGGTACTTTTTTCATAAAAATTTTTGAGTGTTTGCCATTTTTTTGTTTCTCATCCGATTCAAAAAATTAACATATTAGTAATCTTCTTGTAAAGATGAACAAAAAACATGCTTACATGTGTGGGTTACCTCCAATAGTTTCCGAGATATTCCGATTTGAAAATGTGAAATTCCAAATTTTGTCCGAGTTTTTCGAATATCGGGAGGAAATTAACGGTTATTTAGCCAATAAAATTCTTGATTGAATAAAAAAAAATTAGTTCAATATCTTGTTTCAGTCAAAAATTACATTAGTTTAAAGTAAAAATTAAAAAAAAAAGTAAATTTTGGCGATATTTTCCCCAAAAAGCACCAAACTTCTTATCGCTCCAGACAAATATTTTTATTCTGAACATATAAAGTATGTATACTTTTCTGGAAGGTCTTTTTATATAAATGCAAGTTGTGGTAAAAAAATTTTATTTGTAAATACTTTTCCCCCCATCTGCTTCCAAAGTTGCCATATTTTTGAGGTAAATATCAACTTTAACTCACAGTTAAAATTTGTGCACGCCTCTAATTGGGTACTGGAAACCGGTTTTAGATACTCCAACAGATACCTAATGTAGTGTGTAAGTCATTTCCAATCCCCGCTTTAAATGACGACATGGCAGCAAAAAACGACAAAAATCCCATTTTTGGAAATTTTTTGTTATTTGTAGGAATTGTAGGATTGTCTTCAGAAAATCATAATTTCTGAAAAATATCTCGATTTGTTGACCTTAAAGTCTAGTTAAATCCAAAAAATCATTGGATTATGTCTATTAATAAATATTTTATTGAATAGTAAAAATTTTCATTAAAGCAAAAACTGAAATTTTTACCTGCATATTTGGATTACCCAAGTTTTTGTTTTACCAAGATGGCTAAATTCAACCTTTTTTAAAAAAATCGCAATCTACAGGTAATTTTCTTTTCAACGATACCAAGCACTGGTATGTTATGTTCATACCTCCTAAACAGAAAATCTTCAAATGTTAGCCCTTATTCATATATTTCTTCTAATGTGTCCTCGTATTCACATCTTACATAATTGGGTCAGCTAAAAAGGGTTTTATTCAATCAAGAATTTTATTGGCTAAATAACCGTTATTTTAAAACGAAAATTGGTCCCAATTTTCTCCCGATATTCGAAAAAAACTTTTTGAAAATCGAATGAGAACCAAAAAAATGGCAAACACTCAAAATTTTTTATGAAAAAAGTACCCAACTTTGGGCAGCCATTTTGCCGCCCCAAAGGGTCTGCAAGGTTCAAAATCATTTTATGTCTTTTATGCATGTTCTAAATTTCATTGCAATCGGACCACAAGTTAACAAATGGCCGAATTATTTCCACAAATTTTGTGATTTATCCCACTGTGGGACGTTTACATTTCAGTAAATTCGACTAACATTGTCATTTCTTTTTTAATGTTCAAAAAATTACTAACAATTGTAGTAAAAATGAACCACATATTAGTAAAAAACAAACAAACATTTATATTTTTTACTTTTTTAAGTAACACAAAACTACAGTAAAAAATACATGTAAAATCATAAAACAGTCGTTTGATGTGGTTTGTTTTTTTAAATGAACTATAAGGTTAGTAAAAATTTAATTTGTTCTACAAATGACTGACATTTACATTAAAAATAAAGAAACTGTATTACAACCCAAACAACTACATATTTTTAAAGCAGAAGTTTCCTGAGTGCACTATTTTTAAAAAAATGTAAAATTCTCTATAACAAAACTGATTACTCTGTTGTTTGTTTCATAAATTTTAAAGATTAAGCAATTGGAATGGTGAATTCTTTAAAGCTCTATATATATATAATTTTAATGAATTTTTGTTGCTCATTTTTGTCTCAAAAAAAATGTTTTTTTATATATATATATATATATATATATATATATATATATATATATTTTTTATTTCAAAAAAGGTTAATATTTGAACAATGTTTGACTCAAAAGTATGAGGTCTCAGAAAATAAGCGTTTTCTAGAGTCATTGAAGAGTCATACATTTTGAGGGCTACGAATTTAGCTGGGTGGGAAATTTAAATCATTACAAATATGCGGTTGAATAAAACCATAGTAGTGCATATTATTTCAGATTTAAACTACCGCTGCAATACCACAGAAAAATAAGAGACTTCTTTCTGTCTTTAGAGGGTTAACACTGTTTTTTCATCTTTCCTATTAAGTATATTTATATTTGAAATATAAATCATGTCATATAGCAATTTACACCCAAAAAACAAGTAAAAAGTGGAGATGTAAATGTACCTTCCACCGACGCTATCATTGTCGTCCCCATCATCATATTCAGATATGAAAATAGTAGCAAATGGTACCATTTTCGAAAACATATTTTCACGTACGTAGAAAAACACTCGCACACAAATTACTACTGACTGGAGTAGGTGCAAACAACGGTGTGATTAGTGGTAAATCACCCAGGAGTATTTTATCATAAATCACATTCCCATACAGTCACAAAGACATAGACATTCACATAAATATTATATGTTGTTATGGATTTGTTGGATGGTTTTGTTTTCTTTTTTTTTCCTTCTTTTCACAGCCACAAATTATGTATATAATGCCGACACCCCCATTTGTCCACCCAATGTGTGATAAAAAAACCAAGACAAAATATAGCAGGGACATCATAAGTTTGGTATTTTATTGTATGTATTTTTTATAGAAACACATGTGTGAGTGAGCTCTTGTTTGTACGTGCATGTTGTATATGCATGTTCTTATGGATTAAATGGTAAATCATAAGTTATGATATATATCTATAAATGTTTTTCATATTATCACTGTGATGTTTTAAATTTTCATCAGTTAAAGAGTTCAATGTATTTCTACATTTTTTAAGCCAAATTTTTATAATGTTTCGTATTTTTATTTGAAACTCAAATGAAAACCCTTTTTTTTAAATTTGATCTAACAAATTTACTTTCATAAATAGTAAAATTGTAACACAAGTTTTGTTAATCGACCCAAATAAAAAAGGAGATCCTTAAGGCGGTCTAAATAATAGACAAATAATACAAATAACGAAAAAAACAAATATTCTAAAAAGTGCAAATTATTTTAAATTAACATCGTAAATGATGATTATATGAAAATTTTCAAAAATTTTCGATACTTTGAGTGAAAATATTTTAAATATTTTTTTTTTGTATGATTGAATAACCTTTTGTATAGATGTTAGCCGATGTTTAAGCATTCCATTCATTTATCTTTAACGGCGCAAAAATTATGTCCGTTTTCAGTTTCAAGCAAATTAAAAATATTAAAATGAATGTTTATCTTGTATTTAATTAAAGCTGCATCAATTCATAGATCTCATTGTATTTACAACATTTTGAAATATATATTACACCAACAAAAAATATAAAAATTACACTTAAAACTGTTTTTGTCATACCTTACAACTTAAAAAGAAAACAGCGATTATTTTGGAATTTGTTTGTGATTAGGGTTACTTATTTGCATGGAATGATATTAAATACTTTTAAATTAGCAAAATTAAAAATTTTTATATAAGAATGCTTTTTGAGGTTATGAACATTTTGTTTGCTTCATAAAATTTTAAGTCCTTAAAATTTGTTGATGCCTTTTCGATTTTGATATTTTAACGAAGCTAATTAAAATCTTTTATTTGATGTACGTTTTAGCGGAATTGAAATAGCGATTTATTTGTTACAAAGAAAAGTGTGTTTGGAAATAACTGCAGCTGTACCCATTATTAATGAAAAATTTAACTTGTTTGAAGTTTGTCAATTTAGTTCGTTCATTCTAGAAACTTAACATTGTTCTCAAGCAATGTTTTTTTTAAAGAAAATGCGAAAAAAAATAATTAAATTTCGCAACATTTTTCAAAAATGTTTGCGTTTAAAGTTTTTAAAATTACTTTTTGACTTGGAGGTGCTGTTCGCAAAGAAACTGAGTTCACGCAATACGCTAGCCAATTTCAAATATAATTGTGAATGTTAGTAGCAAAAAAACATAGGCAAAAGTGCACTTTAGCGGGCACACGTAAAAATTAAATAAAATATATGACCCTCTCTGGAATAAAAAAAAAACGAAATTAAAAATTAGTAGCGTCGGGGCTCCAGAGGCCCCCTCGATCCAAAATATGGAAACGCGTTTTTACATACACGTCTGCATAGTCAAATAAAGGAACTTTCTTCACGATTTGGTCCAGTTTTTTGGATCCATTACGAACAATTTTGAACTTCTTGTATGTGCAAATGAAACTAAATTCCAAAAACATAAAATATAGTCTACAGCTATTCTAGTATATTTCTAATCCCTTACGGATGAGTGAAAAATTGTGAATTTATTTTATTAGCAAAAATGGTGCCCAAATGTAAATAAGTTACGAAAAAAATATTAAAATAAAGTGCCTTTACGACAATATGAGACATATTATTGTTCTTAAACGTTTGTTCTTGTTGTATATGTGTAATTATTGTTTTAAAAATATAAAATGCTTCGCGGGGAAAATTTTTTTTGAAAAATCGTAAGAATTTTTCCAAAGTTTTTTGATTTTATTATGAAATAAGTTTTGTTCGAGTACGTTAACTGCTGTGATTTATTTTCGAAAGTTTGTTTTTAATTATTCGCGTTGGCAAAAAAAAAAACTCCTAATGCAAACATTTGTATGAAAAAACGCTCGATTTTTTCTAAAAGAACTTTGTACATTTTTTTATTTACACATTTTCCGGCTCATCCTAGTAGAACTAAAATTTAATAAAATTTCTCTAGTACATTATTTTATACTGATTTTGTAATTTTCCTTTTTTTGAGCACCGTTTTTAAACGTGTCAAAATGATGTTATCTCTAGTAGGGTTCACTCAATTGTGTACATATTTATTGCCGGCAATATATGATGCAATCATTATTTAGCAATATGCGTTAACACTTGTTGCTAAGATATTACGTCAAACACAGTTGTCATTATTGTTTGACGTTTAGAAAAAAGGACGCCATCATGAAAAAAAATGCCATACACATAAGCAATATCATACAGTTGTTCTGTCGACGTATTTCACTTATTGCTAAGATATTTATTTTAGTTCTAGGTTATGGGTTAGGTGCAGACATTTCAACATGAAACTATGCATGTCATAGCTTTTATGTGCAGTCAACCCAAACCTGTCCAACGTTCCTCTTAATTCATAAAATCTTGAGAAATACGAGGAATACGAGGAATTTAAAGTCAGTTTCAACATGTGTCGAAAATTTTTCAAGTTGGTCGTATACATGGTGCAGCAACTAATAAATGTCTGTTCAAACTCATAGCTAATCAATCCGCTCAAGTGTACTAAAACATGCAACTCACACTTAGATACAAGATTTTAAATTTACGATTTAAACTATTTTCATCGATGACCCAAAACGTGAACTTTAATTTTGGTACTAAATTGTAAAAGAGCACTAGGTTGGTGCTTATTTAATATTTCGTTGGTGCATTTAGTGCTTTTTATCCATTTTTGTTTATTACTCCCAAATTGAAGTGAAAAAAAAAAATTTTTAAGCCTAAAAAATTAGCCAAAGTCGTATATTTTGGTCGAAATATATTTGAATTGTGATATTTTCCAATACAAAACTTTATCAATTGCTTTATTATAGTGGTTAATACAAGTATACTCCAAATTTTTCTTATCATATTCATTAAATTAATCATTGGAAATTGGATATCTTCCCCCCTCAACAAAATCGAAAAAAAAGGAAAAAATAAGAGACAAAGAATGAAATAAGAACAAATAAAAAATTTGTTATGTATAATTAGATAAAATTTGAAAATGACTTGTTAAAAATATACATTTTTTTATATTTTCTGTTCGCGGCCTTTTGATCGAATTCTTATTACCAGGGAACCAGAAATATGATCTAAAAGATGGATTTAATGGCCCTTAAAAAAGAAAAATATACTCTAAAAACACATTTTTTCTTTAAAATTCGTATTTGAAAGTTTATTTTATAGTACAGTTGGACTAACTTTTGTGAAATTTATTTCAATTCCCAACAAAAGAGAAGGCAAGAGATTAATTATACTTAAATCAGTAGTCTTAAAACTGAAAATTCAAATTTGAAAAAATGGTTTGAATTTACAAAATTAGTTTTACAACACCCAGAAAATTTAAAACAAAAATTTGGATTTTCAAAAAACCGAAAAATATGATAAAAAAAAATTGGTTGCTGCTCCAAAAAGTACAAAAATGCCAGAATTCGTCAATTGTTATGAAACGGATAAATATCTCATCCATTTTTCAATAGCATGCACAGGAAAAACATGATGCAGCATATTTCTGGTAGCCCTGTTTATTACATTTTCAACAGCTGTTCGACACCTGTTGGTTACAAATGTTAAAAAGTACAAGTGAATAACCAAACAAGTAGTAACCATCTTATCTGTGGTAAGAAATTGGAAATATTTAGAGATTTATAAATAAATTTAATTAAATAAACATTTCAAATCATGGCATATATGAAATCTTAATCCTCCATAGATGGTAGATGGTATATATGAAATCTTAATACTCCATAAACGCATTATTTTGAATTGTAACTTTTAAAAAGTTAAAAATTTTTCAAAGTTCCTTGTACTTCAAATATATTTTTTATGGGAAGTTTTTCCTATTTTGTCTAACCTCGGTGACGTTAAGAGCTATGGACTCATTCCATATAAAACCATTAAAAATCGAATTTTTGACCTATATCCTCTTCAATTGTAACCATACTTGGAATGTATGGTAATTGCCATATAAATATGACATAGTCCAAGTTTTATGTTGTGCAAATATCGCATTTTAAAATTTGAAAAAAAAAATATCGAAAATTTAACAAAAGTAGTCGTATAAAATCGTTTATATCTTTTTAACGTTTAAAGCTACGCGATTCATTGGTACCTCATTTTAAAGCTACTTTAAATAATATCGTACTTAAATTATTGTACTTTTAATTAAATTAGAAAATAATAAACTTTTTAGGGTAAAATGCATTTTTTTAAAAGTCCGCGGATCAAACAAAAATATTTCAAAAACTGTTTTTTAAATCATTAAAAAAATATGTTAATTACAAATTATTCCCCTATATGTCGTTCCCAAATCACTTTATGAAACTCTTACGGAATCCAAAGTTATGAATAAAAATCTGAAAAACGATACTAAATTTAATAGAAAAAAGACCTGCATTTCCAAAATTTTTTAATTTGAAATAATTTTGTAAATAAACAAAGCATTTTTATAAAAAAACAGACACGAATTGTTCGAATATTTTTTTTTAACAAAATAAATTTATAATAACTGCAATGGAAACAAATAAACTACAATATTCCGTTTTTTGGTTGAATTTGAATGAAACCTAACATTAATGAAAATAAAAAACTCGGTAAATGGTAGTAAATTATTTTGAAAAAATGTATAAAAAGTTGAAATAAATATTAAAAAAAAAAAAATAAATGCATGTACTCTTATTTTTAACTCAACTAAAAATTTTTGTTTTTTAAACTACAAACAGGAACTACTTTTTCAAACTACATTCTGAGTGAAGTCCACACATTTTTTCTTTTTCCGATAAACTTGGTTTGTTGAAGTTTAACGAACTTTTACCGAATCACTTTTTAACAATTTTGCAATCCTGCAATTTTTAAGATTAACTTAATGTTATTTTTTTTTTTTTTTTTTTTTCAACGTTTATTTAAACAAAAAATTTTTATTTAATACTTAAACTATAAATAAACAAATAGTTTATAATATAAATTATTATACATAGTCCCATATTCGGGCTCTCGAGTACATTATATATAATAGGTTTATAACATTTTTATGAATTAAATATTATTATTTATATGTGCAATATATATGTTTATAAATTTATGCAAAGGAAAAACAAGTTAATGGAAAAACTTTACTTTTCTATAAAAAAAAAATGTATGATAAAAGTATAGTCAAGGGGTAAAAATAAGATGCCGTCTGTTATTAGTTCAGCCACCAATATTGTTTTTTGTTTAAGTTTCGAATTATATTTTTATCCGCTGAATATATACTTGTATTATATCTACTATTATCGATTGTGAGTTCGTTGCAGTGTATTGCTTTGTTATTGGCTCTTCTATATATATGGTATAATATAGGAATGCCTGTTTCGTTCTGAATATACCCTTTACTGTCGAGGTACAGAAAAGCCTCTGGAGGTATATAGCCGTTTTGTAATGTTTTGTCTATATATTCTTCGCTCACATGGTAGGGAGCCATAATTAAATTATTTTCATTACATTGAAAACATTTAATAATATGATTCCGTATTAGATGAATAATAAAATTATCAATCCTACTTATTTCAGCTTTGTTGTACAATCTTTTGTTAGATATGTATTTCTTATATTCACTTTCGGGTGATCTATAGAGTGAGGTGCATGCTCGTAGACATTTTCTTTCAAAATTCTCATTTTTTCCATATACGATGGTGAGATATTAAACCATATTTGGCAACCATATGTCAAAATTGGTCGAATCAAAGACTGATACAAAATTATCTTTACCTTTGAGTTAATGTATTGTGAGTAAAAAGTTTTTTGTACATAAAAAAAGCATTTCTTGCTTTTATGATTTGTATATTTATATGATTGTTGAAGTATAGAAATTTATCAAGGTTAATACCTAAATATTTAACGACTTCTTTACTTGGAATATCTAGATTTGAAGAAGATTTTATACCAAAATTTCTCCATTTAGTTCGAATGTTGTAATTACATTTTCCGACTGGAGGACGAAAAAGTATTGTTTCACATTTATTAGCATTCATCTTCATTTTCCAGTCAGTGGCATAATTTTCTACGATGTTGAAATAAGTTTGCAATTTATCATTAATATTTTCAATCTTGTTATCAGCGTGAAAGACAATTATATCATCAGCAAAACCAATGATATTATTCATTTTTTCTAAAAGTTCGTATACAAAGAGATTAAATAGGATTGGGGAATTTACAGTGCCTTGTTGAAGACCATTAACAATATAATAATCATTTTTACTGACTTGTTTTTTGTTGTATACACGAAAAGATTTGTTATTTAACATATTATGTATCAGGAAAATTAAATAAATGTTTGCTTTATTTTTGTAAATATACGGAGGTTGAAAGCTCGTTATAAATTGAAAATAACATAAAAATAATCTCGATGTGTATAAAAACAAAAAACTAATATAACTGTAAAAAATATTACTTGAGCCAGAGTACAAACTAAATTTTTTTTTTATATAAATAGAACATTTTTGGCCTTCAAAGTTTAGTAACGTCATGATGCTTGTTAGAAAAAGACCTAACTACGTGCTTGATTACTAAGAAGACAAGAATGGAGCAAAATTGATTATTAATAGGTTTTTTGTTAAAGTTCTGCCTATTATGGAGGCTCTAACTTTTCTAAAACTTCGGGTTCTGATGAGATCTTTAGCCAGATCGAAATACTAGTATCAACCTAGCTAATATGTTTGATTTGCTTTATTTTTGTAAATATACGGAGGTTGAAAGCTCGTTATAAATTGAAAATAACATAAAATAATCTCGATGTGTATAAAAACAAAAAACTAATATAACTGTAAAAAATATTACTTGAGCCAGAGTACAAACTAAATTTTTTTTATATAAATAGAACATTTTTGGCCTTCAAAGTTTAGTAACGTCATGATGCTTGTTAGAAAAAGACCTAACTACGTGCTTGATTACTAAGAAGACAAGAATGGAGCAAAATTGATTATTAATAGGTTTTTTGTTAAAGTTCTGCCTATTATGGAGGCTCTAACTTTTCTAAAACTTCGGGTTCTGATGAGATCTTTAGCCAGATCGAAATACTAGTATCAACCTAGCTAATATGTTTGATTTGCTTTATTTTTGTAAATATACGGAGGTTGAAAGCTCGTTATAAATTGAAAATAACATAAAAATAATCTCGATGTGTATAAAAACAAAAAACTAATATAACTGTAAAAAATATTACTTGAGCCAGAGTACAAACTAAATTTTTTTTATATAAATAGAACATTTTTGGCCTTCAAAGTTTAGTAACGTCATGATGCTTGTTAGAAAAAGACCTAACTACGTGCTTGATTACTAAGAAGACAAGAAAAGAGCAAAATTGATTATTAATAGGTTTTTTGTTAAAGTTCTGCCTATTATGGAGGCTCTAACTTTTCTAAAACTTCGGGTTCTGATGAGATCTTTAGCCAGATCGAAATACTAGTATCAACCTAGCTAATATGTTTGATTTGCTTTATTTTTGTAAATATACGGAGGTTGAAAGCTCGTTATAAATTGAAAATAACATAAAAATAATCTCGATGTGTATAAAAACAAAAAACTAATATAACTGTAAAAAATATTACTTGAGCCAGAGTACAAACTAAATTTTTTTTATATAAATAGAACATTTTTGGCCTTCAAAGTTTAGTAACGTCATGATGCTTGTTAGAAAAAGACCTAACTACGTGCTTGATTACTAAGAAGACAAGAATGGAGCAAAATTGATTATTAATAGGTTTTTTGTTAAAGTTCTGCCTATTATGGAGGCTCTAACTTTTCTAAAACTTCGGGTTCTGATGAGATCTTTAGCCAGATCGAAATACTAGTATCAACCTAGCTAATATGTTTGATTTGCTTTATTTTTGTAAATATACGGAGGTTGAAAGCTCGTTATAAATTGAAAATAACATAAAAATAATCTCGATGTGTATAAAAACAAAAAACTAATATAACTGTAGGAAATTTGTATTTTAATAGTTTATATATTAATCCTGGAATCCATATACTATCGAAGGCTTTTTTGAAATCAATCAAGCAAGCACCTGTACATAAATTTTTATTCATGTTCCAATTAATATTAGAGACAAGAAAATGAATTGCATGAATTGTAGAATGTTTATATTAAAAACCGAATTGTCTTTCATTAACTAATTTTTTTCTCTCGCAAAGTTTTGTGATATTTTTGTTAATACAAATTTCAAAAACCTTACTTATGTTTGGCAATAAGCTAATTGCTCGTAAATTTTTGACATTAGTGATATCTTTATCTTTCTTTGGCAATACTACAACTTTTGCAACTTTCCATGCTCGAGGATAGTAAGAATTATTGAGCATATTATTAAAAAGAGTACAGTATACCGATATGATTTCATCTGGTATGTTCTTTAGAATAATATTAGGAATGTTATCTATGCCTGATGATAGTTTTTTTCTTAGACTTTTAAATATATAAGTAAGAGACTCGTTTTTAATAAAATAATCGTCTGTTTGAGACTCTTCAAGCTCATTGGCCTTTCTAGTTGAGTTAAATATTGATAAAGTTGAGTGATTTATTTCATATTCATTTTTTGTTTCCAAAAATCTGGAGAAATGATGATCAACATCAATATGTAAATTGTTATCAGGGTCAATCTCTTTAAAAGAATGAATTGATTCTAAGAAAGCACCTATTGTATCCAGTATCTGAACTTGGTCTCTAACTATAAATTTGTTATTGTCCTCATCTTTTTCTAATTCATCAGGCTCAATTCTAGCATTTCTAATCAAAAATTCTTCGTTTTGAGGAATTTTGATTGTACTAATATTTACAGGCTGTGTTGTTCTTAATTGCTTTTTGACTTCGTTAAACATATTCGATGGATTTTTTTGGTCAATATATGTAAGTTTTTTCTGAAAATAATTATTTACAGATAAAGTAAGGTTATCTTTAATAAGTTTTTTAATTAGTTTTAATTTTATTTTAAGTAAGTTAATTTGCAATGGTGTTAAGTACAATTCCATTCTGTTGTATTTTTTAATATCAGTTAAAGTTTTGCTTTTCTCTGATTGTAATTTCCTTATAATAGGATTTAGAAATTTTTTAGTGGAATCATAAACTTTGCATTTCGGGACAGTGTTTTCAATTGCATGAATAATGTATTCATTTAATCGGAGTAAATAAAAATCTGTTTCTGAATTCGTAAGATTTTTATTGTTTGGGATTCGGTCGTTGTTTTTAAGTTCATTAATAATGTTATCTTTGAATTTTTTCCATTTCGTTTTTCCAAAGCTGTACTGTGAACTGGGCAATTCTTTAAAAAAGGTAAGCGGGTGATCATTCTCATCGTTAAGAACAAGAATCTGAAGAGCGTTATGATCACTGTCGTAGTCATAGGTTTTGAGACAATTTAACGAATTATTTTCTTTATGAATAAGTAAACGCGAGTCAGCAATACACAGGTCTAAATACGAACCACAACGGCGGTATGAGGGTAAGGTGGAGGCATAAACATTACATTTAAAGTTTATTTCATTGGAAGTTAGCCATTCTTTTAACATATAACCTTTTGTATTATTTGTGAGATTTCCCCAATTACTGTGTTTGCAGTTAAGATCTCCTGCTAGTATATAAAAATGGTTAGGATTTTCTAAGTTCAAGGATTGAAAAAGTTTAAATAAGTCGTTTTTAAAATGAACATTATTGTTACCCGAAGGATAATATGCTGAGAATACAAATAAGCTTTTATTTGCAACTAATGGAATTTTTAAAATGCATGTTTCCAAGAGTTTTAAGGAATTTAAATTGTTGTTAGAGTACTGTTTATACTTTATATAATTTTTTATTAAAATTGCCGTTCCCCCTCCTCTTACAGCACCATCTCTGTCCTTTCGTATAAGTTGATAATGTTCGAAGTTAAGTTTGTGTCTAAAATTTAGTTTTGTTTCATTAAGAAGAACTATATCGGGATTATGTGTATTTAGAAAGCTACTTAAGTCGTATCTTCTATTTAATTTTATAAGAGAATTAACATTAATTTCAATTATATTTAGATTTTTTACAATTCGTTCAGCCATTGTGTTAACTTAATTTCTTAACATAGAAAAAATGCTATCTATTCTAGCAGCCTGTATTTGTAGTTGTTTTTGTAAGTTAATAATTTGATTTGATAAGTTCTGCATCGAATTTTTAAACTCTTCTAATGCAAGAGTTATGGGATTACTATTAACATTGTTTTGTATATTATTATTTTTAATAACATTAGCATAACTCATATTTTGATTAGGATTAATTGTGTATTGGTTAGTTCTACTTAGGACTAAATTTTGTTTTTTGGCACGAAGCTTCTGTTGAAGCTCCTTATATTTTTCACATCCTTTGTATGATGCTGGATGACCGAATTTGTTGCATAAAACGCAAAACAGTTTTTCTCTGTCGTTTTCAGCTACCTCCTTTAAGGAACATTTACCAATTTCGTGATTATCTTTGCACTTAACACATCTTGTTTGTAAAAAACAATTAGATGCGCTATGGAAAAAGCTCTGACAATTTCGGCATTGTGGGATTTCAGCTTTTCTTAGGGGCTCCCAACGTATACAACGATAAAGGAGTCCGTTTATTGCTTTTAGTTCATTTACTTTACTTTCACCACTTATTTGTACAATATATAGGTAGATCGTATCCATTATTTATAGATTTCTTTGTTGAAAACTTACTAACTTTTATAAATTTTAAATTTTCGTTTTGATTTTTGCATAATTCTTCATAAATAGTATTAATATCAGTATTAGCACTGAGCCCTTTTAACAAGTAAGTTTTTGTTTTCCCAATTTTCGGAGTGAATGTAAAAAACTTTGTTTTGGTTTTTTGTAAATATGCTTTAACTCTAATGTAATCATTCATTGTTGACATAAACAAAGCTATTTTTTTGTTGTTTAATTCTTTGATTTTAAACTCATTTATTTTAAGTCCGTTATTAATGAATTCAATGAGTTCGTTGGGTTCTACATCAAAACTATTTAGAGGTGGAATTTTTTTATTTTTGTTTTGCTTATTGTTTGTTGTACTCTCATTGTTGAAATTCTCACTTGAAGAAATATTTGGTGCACAATTTCGAGATGTACTTGGATTATCATGATCTTGTATATGGTTTTCAAATTTTTTAAAATATCTTGGTTGCATTCTTTATCATTATCAAGAATAGCGTAGTAGTTGTTTTTTAACTGTCTAGGACATTATGTTATTGTTCATATTGCTTTTTCTTTAAAGGTCTTTTTTTACATTGATTTGTATTGATTGATTATTTATATTGTTTTTAACATTATTTATTTTTGAGTTTTGAGCAAATAGCTCACTCATATTTTTTTTAAATATTTTTTAGAGTCTCTATCTCCTTTTTATTTAATATTTTTTTGTAAAAAATGTATACGTTTAATAATAATAAGCGCACTTCGCAAAAACGAAAAAATGTATTGATCTGCGTTACACGTCCGTCTATCATGACAGTCACGACCAAACTCCTTAACTTAATGTTATTTTTTCTTTGTAATCATTAGAAGTAACCTTAGATGTTTATTTTGTAGTTTAGCTACGAGTATGTGAAGCGATGCGTTATTTCTATACAAATTTGATTTTGTTACAAAAACATTTTGCATTGTTTTATTTTTTAAAAACATTTTTACAAATTCTCGTTTAATTTATCACGAAAAGTCTTTTGGAAATTACGCTTTTTAAGATATTTTTAATTTTTAATCGTTGAGTAATAATCAAGATCTCAAAAATTGGAGCTTAAAATATTTTAGCATTACAATTCGTTCACTGTTATTAATCGTTACATTCTATTTCATTCCGATTTGTAGAAATGCTCTATTTCAGGGTTAATTGAAACAATTTGAACTTCTGTCAATCTAAAATTTGCAGAAATTTTTACAGAAATGGAAATCAGAAATAATGAATTTGTTTTCAAATCTATAAACTTTATTTCAGAAAATATTAATTGCATTTTAGATTTATCAGTTTTATTTAAGAAATTATGAATTGACATTCATACTTATTAATTGAATTTTAGAAATTTTCAATTGATTATCAAATTTATCAGTTGATTTTCAGAAATTATTAATTGTATTTTAGAGGTTATAAATAATCCATCCTGTAGTAAATTTAGAATATATGTTTTACCTTTTAAATTCAAAAAAAGAAAATTAAAACCAAAAGTTTATTTTGTGATCTTTTATCGTAAATTATGATGTGAGCAAAATTATTCATATTCAAGTTCATTTGTTTTTTGTTAAACAAAAAACTGTGCAATGTTTATTAATTAATTAAAAACAGGTCAGTGACAGGTCCTTACATGTTTCATTTCGCGTCACCGAAAATCTTCAGAGAACCTTCTAGATTGGTTCATTTATGGCCCATATTTAATGCACAAAACCTTATATTTAAAAACATAATATAAATAAATAATATATACTCGATTTAAAAAAATATTTGTCAGCATGGTACATCTAAAAAATGTTGTTGCAAAAAAGTTTTCATTTGAATTTTTTTTCACGTACATTAAATTAAAAAATAAATAAAATATAAAAAAATAAAAAACTAAAACTGTCAAAATGTAAAATACATACATTTTTACAGTTTTAGTTTTTTATTATTCATTCATTCATTTTTTAAATTAATGTACAATATCTTTTACAAATGGAAACTTTTTTGCTTCAATTTTGGCAACAACATTTTTTACATGTGCCCACATATTATACCAAAAGTATGACTCTGGGGTCAACTTGGAAAGATATGCTGCCATATAAAATATTTGAAAAATCGCGAATAGTATATACTCCAATTAATTTTTGTTTAAATTTATCCAACATATAGGAGGAAACTGTACACTTACTATAAGTTGGGTAAATTTACTCTATTTGTTTAATAAAAAAAATTACGCACATTATTTGTAAATTAGTGCACATAAAACGTGTAAAATTACGTGAAAATTGAGTACAAAATTATATCAAGTACTAAAATTAATGTGAAATTTAAGGTGTAAAAATATGCACAAAGTGCCTAAAAATACAATTAAAAATGTGTAAAAACTGCGAACAAAAAATAATTGCTTTTATTGTAAAAAAATAAAAAAATTACTTCTAAAGAATAAAAAAAATTTTTTTTCAAATGAAATATCTTTATTACTTTTTTTTATTTATAAAGTAACGAATGATTGGAATAAATTTGGTTCTTTCTTTTTAATCTGTAAAAGAAACAAACCCAAATATATTTGCTTTGTTAATGTTGTATTGGCTCGAAATGTTTTGGAACAACTGCTGCACTTGATGTTGTTTTTGTCATTCAATTTCTTATCAAACACTATTTTTAAATGAGATTTCCTGATGACGCCTGGGCCAGCGGCATAGACACTATCATACTGATTTTCTCCACGAATTTTTTTCCAAGGGCTGTAGTTCCAATAGGTAATAGTTCCAATACTTTACTTTTTTTTTTTTTTAAATGACGACAGAAGAAATGTATGGGTTGGTGCCGGTTTTGGAACAATATTAAGGTAATATTCTTTTCGATTTAAGGTAATTTTAGCTACGCTTATGGAATAGTGCAAGCATTTTATCTGCGTCGTCGGATTAAATTTTCATTTTCATATTAATTAATTCATAATTAATCGGAATTAAATTATATTTTAATAAATTTTATTTGTTATATTTTTTCCCCAATTATAAATGCATTTACTTTTTTACTATAAAACTATAAGAGTAAACAAATATTTTATTAGCATAATACAAATTTTGCGCACATAATGTTCAATTGTAGACAAATAATGTCTGTTTTTATATTAGGTGTGTATTATTGTTATTAAAAATGTATAAAACATAATTTTACGCATTTGGTGTTTATTTTTACTCACTATGCGTTATATTATAACAATACACCACAATTTAAAGTAGTAAATTCACAATAATTTTTTAGAGTGTAAGCTGATATATGCAAAGACATTTTTTTTTTGTCAAAATATCTTCCATTAATTGCCTCTTTTTAAAGAACTAACACTTATTTAGGTCAATTGTTATTTAAACGTTCATCTTCGCTAAAACTGTTAAAAAAATGTTAAAAACCTTCATAGAACGTAAGGCAGTGGTTTAAATATAAAGTTTTGTGCATCAGATATGGGCCATAAATATGAACACAGGTACAGTTGAACCTCGATTATCCGGGCCTCTATTAACCGGGTACATCTGTTAACAGGCAGGCTGGTGGTTTGATTTATACCTCTATTAACCGTGCATCACCTCTATTATCCGTGCAGCACACATATTTATTTGCTTGTTTTTTCTTTTCACCTACATACAAAGTGTTAAAATTCGGGAAAAATTAATAACTTCTATTAACCGTGTTTTCGATTATCCGTGCAACCCGGATAATCGAGGTTCAACTGTATTGTTATTTCATTCCATCAAAACAAAAGCAGATTGATGGCTTTCGATGTAAAAATCTAAATGAAAAACCGCCAAATTATAAAGACATTTTTCTCGAAATCTGTATCATTGAACTAAAAATTAAGTACACCATTGAAATCAGCATGTCCGAAATATATATATATATATAATTGGTCTAATGGTCTTTATTTAATTTTAAAAAGCTACATTTTGTCCTACTGTTTTTTTTTTTTTCGTTATAAAACTTTTATGTTGACTTATATATGCAGAGCTTATTGTAAAAACTTGATAAGCCACATTTATTTTATTGCTGGTTTTTATCTAGTTTCTAGTCACCTATTGATGAGTATTTGATAAAACATTGATCGTACACTTAATGCAAGTATCTAGAGAATAAAAGTCCTGCAAAAGTCATACTTTATGCATTAAATTAAAACTTTGATGGCAAACACCAGTAAAAATTAGTATGTGGCTTATCAAGTTTTTACAAAAAGCCCTTCATATGTTTTAGTTTCAAATAAAAAATAAAAGTTTATTTTTCGATCATTTATCATAAATTATGATGGGAGCAAGATTATTAATGTTCCTGATTATTTGTTTTTTGTTAAACAAAAAACCGTGCAATATTAATTTATTAATTAAAAATGTCATCATCCGCCAATTTTACAGGTTTTATTTGGTGTCCCCGAAAATCCTCAGTGGTCCAATGTAGAAGGGGTAGAAGTTTTACCTTAATTATAATTTTTGAATAAAAAAGATCAACGATTTACCCGTATTGTTTTATTTACTTGATCAGAAGTAAAAACAAAATTGGAACTAATTCAGAAAATATAACATTCTAGCCTTTACATAAACAATGTATTAGTTAAAAATGTTGAATACAGGACCACTTACATTTCATTAATTTCAGTTTACTTCGTATAAAATGTTGACTGTTAATAAACTGGATCACAAACTAGCCAAAACATTTATTTTTACTAAAAAAAATACAAACTACTTTTTTACTGTAAAAAATAAATTGTGTGTTGAAAAAACATTTTTGAGGTTGAAAACTATGTTTGTGGTGAAAAAAATTTGAGCTGAATTAAAATATTATCCACCTCTAAGCGTCTGCTTAAACAATATTTCTTACTACTTATACACCAGACTCTACCATGAAATTATCCTATTACATACCAATAGTGTCCGACCGAAGACTCCGGCGGAAAAACGATATTTATTATGGTTTCTTTGTATTTCAAGATAATGTTGACAAATTTTTATATTGAAACTATATTTGTTAAGCCGCTTTAATTCGATGTTAAGTAAAATATTTAAGGAAAAAGCCGAAGTTTAGCTGTAAAGTTAAATGGCAGATTGTTCGGCTGCCGATTATTGAATTCATTGCTTGACTACGGGCTTTTATTCGAATTTGACACTCAGAATAGCACCTAATAAGCCCATTTGTCAAATTTGTCCATAATGCTTTCAAATAACGAAAAAAGCATTTTCTGACCGAAGCCTTCGATTGGACAGTACATACCAATTTGTATGAAAAATTTAGAAGTAGTTTCAGATTTTTACTCATAACTTTTGAAACAATGGACCGATATATCAGTATAGTTAAAAATGAGCATTTTCGAGCCATGATCGCCACTACAACAGACAGGCGCACATTGTCAAATCGTCTTCAAATTTAATAAGGATCAACAATATATATATTTTATGGGGTCTTATGATTCTATGCGTTAGAAACGGAATGACAAACAAAAATAACCTCTAAAGTCAGAAATGCCTAAAGGCAGCCTCGTGCATTAGAGGGTTAAAAATATTTTTCTTATTAGCATTGATTTTATCATCACTTATTTTAATTTGAGTTTCCTTTTCAATTTAGTTATTATTAGAGCAAGTTTTTGTTGGCATTTGCCACAAACTGCAGCATTTGCCATTTTTTCAATTATTTTCCAAAAATGTCATTTTTGTTCCACCTTGCCACAAAATGCCATTTTCTACCTTCGTGCAATATTTTTGAAACTTTTTTTTTATAAAAATGTCCTTTTTACCAATTTATCTTTAAATTGCCAGATTGTACAGTAGCATACTTTATACGTTTTAATTTTGAAGATGTCAATTCACTTATTGCAAATTGTAAAGCACTATTTCTTAGGGTAAATTTAACATTTAAGGCCTAGTTTTTGCTATGTCAGTTAAACTTCGTTTAACTAAACGGACAACGAATGCTGCCTACCATTTCCAGTTTATTAACAAACATTTACCGGATCAACTTTTTCTAGATCAGAATTTCGGTCTTTACTGAAATTAAACAAAATAAACAAAATTGCAATAGCAGTATTCCAGTTACAAACTGCATTAAATTAAGATTAAAGATAATCTACATTCTAAAAACTCGGTATAAGTGTCTTGTTATCTAGTTTATAATTTTTATATCTTTTAAGGCTCCATCTCACCAAAAATTTGTTACAATAAATGTATCCGAATTTAAGTAAACCTTGGATTGAAGCTGAAAAAATTGTTGTGATAATTTCAATGAAATTTGTGACATATTAAATATGCTCAGTGACGATGATGCAGAGTCTATACGCAATGCAAAATTAATAATTTAAAAACCTGAAATAAAATCTGATTTAGCTTATATAAAAAGTAATTTCGAATGTCTTTGTTTAAGCATTACCAAATTGGAAACAAAAGGACTCCCTATAAATGAAAGTTTAGATGTCATATATTGTGTTATGGGAAAGATTAAAGATGCCAAAAACAAAGAAATTATTGAAAAACTTGATAAAGTTTTCAACCAAAATAGTGGTTGACTAAAAAAAAAAATATTTTAATAAGAATGAAACGGATTCATATATTGAAAACTAATCCCCTTCGGAATTACATTCATTCAAATATCCTGCAGTTACATCTACAGATGTGGAACTCATATTTTCAGTAAACTCAACTGTTTTATGTGAAAATAGTAGATCGTTTATTTTTGATTACATAAAAAATCACATGATTTAGTACAATTTAGTGCAATCGCGATTGCAATTAAGTGCAATCAAAATTTAATAAAGTTTTAATATTTAACTTTTTTTACACAATCTGTTTTGCTATTTTGCCATTTTTGCCATTTATTTTGCAATTTTTAATGGTTTTTCGTTCTATTTTACCTGCCATTTAAAAAAAAAAAAACTTGCCCTGGTTATTATCAAGGCTTATTAAAAGAATAACATGTTTTATATTATTTTCACTTTCATAAATAAAAATGTTTTTCCTGTCAGTTAATCGCTATCATAAAGTCAAAATTTTTGATGAGTAATGCTATATTTAGATTGACTCATAAAATCCCATATTTAAGATTTTTATTATGATGAAATATTCTAATTGTGTGTGTGCGTGTGTGTGCTTAGGTATGTATATAAAAAATTTGCAACATCAGCATCTGTTATTTCATCTGTATTTATTTTTTGCGCTTATTAATACCGTACTACACAACACTCATTTCAACCGGAAGTTTACAATATTCCTAAAATATACACCATGAATTTTTCTAAAGCATCTGCTGTTTCTGTTTTATTAGTCCTTCTACCTTTATAAAAGCAAATAAGAAAAAAAAAGTGAAGGAGGTGTACAAATATTGAAGAATAAAAATCCAAAATATAGGTATAAAAGTATGTATAGATATTTATCCTTAAAGGCAAACACGTTTTATGTGTGTGGTGGTGGCAGGTGTTAAGATTTAGTACCAGCTTAAAGGAATTTAAATCACATTTATTTGTTTTATTTTTTGGTTCTATAAAAATCACATTGAATGGTTTTAAAATATAAATTTCATCAAGGTCTTTTGTAAATAATTGAAAAAAGTTTGCAAACATTTTTTAATAAAAATTCATTGCAAGCATACAAATACATATACATACATATATCAAACTGAAAATTTATATAAATCATTTCGCTGACCAAAAATATAAATTTTTTAAAATATATTTTCCAATCAAATACACGTTGTTGATATCGTTGGCGTAAATTTATAACAAGCTTTATTTTTAAATTGGGTTTTTATTAAATAATATGGATTTTTATTAAACTGCATAAGTCCATGGTTTGAGACCTTTAGCATTAAATTTGAACAAATCTTAAAAGTTTATAATCTTTAAGCACAAAAAAAAAAATATGTACGTACACCAAAAAATTCCTCTGTTAGAAAAAACCAAAGTTAAAAAAAAAATTTATTAAAATAACTGAAATAATTATTATTAACTTTTTGCTTCAGTTAAAAATATTATTTTTTTATAGTTAATTTCATAATAACTAAAAAAAAATTAAAAGAAAAATTTCAAAACTAAACAAATTCAAGTGCAAGTTACATATTTACAAAATATAAAAATTCCAATAGGTCATTAATAAATCAAAATTTTAAAACTTTGCTGCTAAAATTGGATTGAATTTGTTCTTGGGTTATACGCAGTGGCAATTTAAATACAGAAAATCACAAAAATGTGAATAAAAGACATTTCTTCGAGGCCAATTCGTGTGTAGTTAAAAAATTAATAATTATTACTAATTTATGAATGTTTTACTCTTAAATTAAAAAAAAAAAAATAAAACCAAAAGTTTATTTTTCGATCTTATGATCTGAGCAAGATTATTCAAGTTGAACACCAAACAATTAAATTAATTAAATTAATTAATTAAAAAATTTCTTGATCCGCTAATTTAAAGCAGACTTTATCTACTGACAGGTCCTTATATGTTTCATTTCGCGTCACCAAAAATCTTCAGAGGACCAATGTAGAAGGCGCAGTCGATTTACCCAAATGTTGAAGGAAAAAGGTCAACTCTTTACCCGAATTGTTTTATTTACCCGATGAGAAGTATCTTGCTCACATCATAAATTACTAATTTATATTAAATTAAACTAAAATTGTTTTGTGAGAGGCGTGATAGATAAGAATAAGCATGTTTCTAAAAATCTTAACTACCCGAGACAAAAAAAAATATGCATGGTCTTATGTTTTTTCATCTTAAAATATATGATAATATATGATTATGTATGGTGTCATTCATGGCCACATCTTATGTTTCTTATGTGCAAACATATATAACGATATGTTATTATATATTGGCCTTTACAAAATCAGATATTAAGCATATATGCTACACATATAAGATTGTCATATATAATAATACATTCTCATATATAACACAATATGTAATCATATATGGTGATATAATAACACTATGCGACAGCCCAAATTGGCGCGGGTTCTGCTTACCGGGAAAAGTTTTATAAGTCAAAAATAGTTATACGTGTCCCGGCGTTTAGCTGGGTCAGGAGATATATCGATTTTAAGTTAGTACACTGAAATAAGTCTGTGGTTTAAATTAACTAAAAATGTAATTTAACATAACTTACTTTTCGTTTACATCAAATGTTTCTTGTTATTTATTTTTAAATGTCTTTTAAATAACAAACAAATCCTTCTTTTTAGGAAAAAGGGTGATAAGCCCTTGTAATCCTACGGAAAAACTTAGACCTTTTTTTACATGGGGCTATACTTAATTATATATAAATGTACTTTGATTTTTTTTACATGGGCTATACTTAATTAAATATAAATGAACTTAGAAGTTTTTTTTTACATAAAGATATTCGTCATTATACATATATGAACTAAGAAAATATTGGTGCGCCCCGGTAGGCTAGTTGGTAGCGTGCTGGCTTATCAGTGTGGGGGTCGTGGGTTCGATTCCCACCAGAGGCACTGGTCTGTTTTCGCTACACCGCGCCGAAGGCCATAGTAGCTAGTGCTCGGTTAGGGTAATATTTATATAATTTGTAATTATGTGATTATTAATTAATAAATAAATAAATAAATAAATAAGAAAATATTGTTATCACTTTTATATGATTTTCCATAAAACCATTTTCAATTATATATGACACTATGTTAAAAACTTCCGAGCATATCTAACTATATATATGGTATATATAAATATGTATGGAAACAACCTTATTCACATTTCTTTATATATGACGGCATATTTGAAATTGTTAAAAAAACTGAATGTTATATAATTATATCAACACAAGTATAGTACCGCACTTGACTATATATTATCGTATTTGTCTATGTAAAATTATAAAATTTTCTATATAACTTTTTTTACACGGGCTTTCTATTGTTTGATTGCTTCTATATGAAATTTTTTGTGGAATCAATGAGCGTTACATAGAAAACTGCTTTCTAATAGCACATGCACTATGCACTACACTTTAGACCAGGGGTGCCCACGGCCTATGCGCTTGGTACTCAATTGTTTTTGTAAAAACACTTAGCTATAGGCTGTGTGTTTTAATACACATATAGAGCGCTCAGCACTAGCAATACGAAATACACAAACAACTTTGTCTTATTAGTTTTTTTGTCGTTCTTCACTTTATACACGCAAGCGCAAAGCAACAACACTTTCGTATGCTTTGCTGGTAAACATTGAAATATTTTTTTCTTTTTTCTTTATATGGATTGGTTTTTACAACAAAAAATATTGAATAAAAATTAGTTTTTCTTTAAATGTATTGGTGTTTGCTCTTCCATAAGGAACTTTTGGGCACTCCTGCTTTAGACAGAGCGTTTAGTGCTCTGACCTAAAGTCATGTCGATTTTGGCTGTAACTTCAAACTGAACCAATTGGACTTTGTATGGCGTCATACCAAGGTCTTTATGCAAAATTCGTCTCAATGATGTCTCCGAAATGTTCAATTGTTGAGAACGACGGTGAATTGATGTTGATGGCGCTTCACGCACACTTTCTGCCACAGCAGCAATATTCTCGGGTGTACGCACTGTTTTTGGCTTTGGTTTATCGATGTGGATGCCAGTTTCTTTCACTTTTTTCACAAGATAACGAACATACGGACCATATTCGTTCAGCGGAAGGATAAAACTAATTATCTGTCAAATCAGACATGAGCTAAATAAGCACTAGTTGAAAAAAAAAACGTTAGATGGCGGACCCTTTAGTTATTTTTGCATACATAATTGCAAAATTAATTAACAAAAATGCATCATGTTTTATTTTTTGGAAACCAAATCAAAATATAATTTTTTAACGATTGCATCGGTTATTTGCTACTAATTTCAAATTTCTGAAAGCTTTTAACTGAAAGCCCGTTAAATAAAATTATTTAAATTTAAATAAATCATTTAACTGAGAAATTGATTCGGTGAATATATTTTGGATTGTTAAAAAAAGTCTGGTTTCATTATAATAATTAAAGTGTTCTTCGACTAAAACTTGTAAGAACTTTTATTTTTGCATAAAACTTAAAAGTGACGATATGTTTTTATTGCATTTAAGCTGGCGATAAGTGGAGTTTGTTTTTTATTTTTAACCCAATAAAAAAACTATACCACAAACAAATTTTTGTACACAGTTGATAATATATTGGATTTCGATTAAAGAATACAGTACAGTTTTTATATGACAAATAGAGTGTGTTCCCGCAGTTATTTGGTTCCGGCAATTTTTTTAGATTTTCCGTGATTCCGCTCCCTAGAAATAACAAAATGCTAATTGGCCTTGAATTAATCAAAAAAAAAAAAAACTTTATATTAGAAAGCGCTCAGTATTTTGCTTGCAAAAGAATTTCTTACATATTGTTACAAATATAATTTTTAATTCAAAATGAATTGGTTAAATAGGATTGTTATTTGTAGCCTTTAAATGTAAACTCAGTTAACAAATTTTTTAATCAAGAACAAGAAAAAGTATCAATTTCGGTTTAAGGGATAGCAAACATGATACAATTGTTCTCTTTTTTGTACATTTTGACTTTCGTTGGCACCGTGGGCTACTTCAATTAATTTTGGGACAATTTTGTTATTATCCATATTTAAATTTTTTGTATTGATGTCAGCGTGCTGTACTTCAAAGCTTTGACCAAATATTTCAATTGCAGAAGCGAACCAAAATCATTTCTACAAAAAACCTGTAAATGTGTTCATATTATTTGCTTTACATGGCAAATTTTGCGCCAAATGTGGATTAAGAAAATAAAACGAAACTTTTTCGTCAAACTTTTTTAACAAATTAGCATAGGTAAATGTTAAGCGCAAATATTTTCATACATATTGTTCATTCATAAAGAGGTCATTCATGAAAACTAAAAGTCAAAATGTACAAAAACATTTATTTTTTTGCTAAAACAACAACTACAAATCGCTATTTTGTTCCAAATTTGATGATACTGACAAAGTCCATATAAGTTTTGGACTATCAAGTGAAATCATGCGTTTGCATGTAATTCCTAGCCCTAATTCCTAGCCCCTGATAAAGTACTAAAATTTGGTATCGTATGGAATAATATTCCCTTTTAACACTCTAACCGGTAAGGCCGCCTCCCTGCGGGATATTTTAATTTTTTTTACAATTTTCACAAATTTTAAAACATATTTATGACGACAAGAAACTGTTGATAGTACACAGGAAGTAAGATTGAAGTTTATACTTTTTTAAAAAGTTCTTATTTTTGGTCCATGGGCATACAGGATTCCAAAAGGATACCTGTAAAAGACATCGCCTTAACTTGAAAACTTATAGACGTATTTTTATGAAATTTGGCACAAAGATTATATTAAGCTTTATTATATTAAGTTAAGGCGCGTTTTCGCTCAATTTAGCGTTTTTCAAAAGACGAAAATCTCCATATCTGGTTAAGTAAAAGCACAAAAAGGGTAATTTTAAGACTGTAGTTATATCTTGGTAAGAGGAATAATTTATGCCTAAACTTATTAATTTTTATGGATTATGTTTTTAGATTTGATTCTATATCGCACAGTGCGATAAATCACAAAATTTGTGGAAATAATTCGGCCATTTGTTAACTTGTGGTCCGATTGCAATGAAATTTGGAACATGCATAAAAGACATAAAATGGAGTTTAAGTTTTGATTTTGAACCTTCCACACCCTTTGGGGCTGCCCAAAGTTGGGTACTTTTTTCATAAAAAATTTTGAGTGTTTGCCATTTTTTTGTTTCTCATCCGATTTTCAAAAAATTTACATATTAGTAATCTTCTTGTAAAGATGAACAAAAAACATGCTTTAATGTGTGGGTTACCTCCAATAGTTTCCGAGATATTCCGATTTGAAAATGTGAAATTCCGAATTTTGTCCGACTCAGGTCCAAAGATTTCCAAATATCGGGAGAAAATTGGGACCAATTTTCGTTTTAAAATAACGGTTATTTAGCCAATAAAATTCTTGATTGAACAAAAAAAAATTAGTTCAATATCTTGTTTCAGTCAAAAATTACATTAGTTTAAAGTAGAAATTAAAAAAAAAAGTAAATTTTGGCGATATTTTCCCCAAAAAGCACCAAACTTTTTATCGCTCCAGACAAATATTTTTCTTCTGAACATATAAAGTATGTATACTTTTCTGGAAGGTCTTTTTATATAAATGCGAGTTGTGGTAAAAAAAATTTTGATTTGTAAATACTTTTCCCCCCATCCGCTTCCAAGTTGCCATATTTTTGAGGTAAATATCAACTTTAACTCACAGTTAAAATTTGTGCACGCCTCCAATTGGGTAGTGGAAACCGGTTTTAGATACTCCAACAGATACATAATGTTGTGCGTAAGTCATTTCCAATCCCCGCTTTAAATGACGACATGGCAGCAAAAAACGAAAAAAATCCCATTTTTGGAAAATTTTTTTTTTTTTGTAGGAATTGTGGGATTGTTTTCAGAAAATCATAATTTCTGAAATTTGTTTCGATTTGTTGACCTTAAAGTCTAGTTAAATCCAAAAAATCATTCGATTATGTCTATTAATAAATATTTTATTGAATAGTGAAAATTTTCATTTAAGCAAAAACTGAAATTTTTACCTTTATATTTGGATTACCCAAGTTTTTGTTTTACCAAGATGGCTAACTTCAACCTTTTTAAAAAAAATCGCAATCTACACGTAATTTTCTTTTCAACGATACCAAACACTGGTATGTTATGTTCATAACTGCTAAACAGAAAATCTTCAAAAGTTAGCCCTTATTCATATATTTCTTCTAATGTGTCCTCGTATTCACATCTTACATAATTGGGTCAGGTAAAAAGGGTTTTATGCGATTTAAAGTGACTCCACAAATTCGCGATCGGATTCATATCCGGAGATTGGAGAGGCCACGTCATCACACCAAATTTTTGCTTTTTGAGCCAGTCTTTCACTACATGTGCGGTATGTTGGGTTTTTTTTTTGCTGAGACCCATTTTTTCCTTTACATCAGGAAGTTTTTGTTGCAGGATGGACAAATATTGTTCCTTGCACATAATTCCATCGATGCGTACCAATCGATTGTGGAGTCACGTCAAATCGCAGCTTACAAAATATGCCAGTCCTCCAAAGGGCGTGAACGAGTTGTGGGAGCGGACGAAGGAAGTGTGGGAGTCGATTCCTCCAGAATTTGTGCAGAGGTACACACAAAGTCTAACTAATCGCATCCAGGAACTTAAGAAGGCAAAGGGTTACTGGACCAGTTATTAAATATATATTCTTGTTTTAAAAATATAAAAATAAATAGTGAGTGCAAAACTGTATCATTTTGATTTATTTGCATTATGCCTTCGTGTATTTGTTTTTTGTGATCAGCTCTTAATAAAACCTTTATGAAAGAGAGAAGACACTTATACAAACATAATATGAAAAATTTTATTGCATTTGAGTAAAATTTATAGAAATTATAGGTTGTTAAAGTGATATTTGTTGGTTTGTGATACACTTATGCTCCTCAGTCTACGTCTCTTTCTATCACAAAACATTTTTCATTTTAACTAATAAAAATTCTTTTGCACACTTGTTAGCATTACAAAAGAAGAATAAAGAAGAATAACGAACTGGTGTTCATAAAATATTATCCCCTGCCATTACAAGATGGCTTTCATTACATTCATGTGTTAATCGCGTTTTAGAGCAATATAAGTCTTTAAGAAGTTTTTTAAGACTAGAAGTTATTGAAGATCCCTCCAAGACTACTGAATCGATGTTGCAGGCATTAGATGATGAAAAAATCAAAATTTATTTCGAATTTTTATCGTATGCCTTAGAAATTTTAACTTCATTTAATATTCTTTTTCAATCAGAAAAGCCAGTATTGTATAAAATGAAATCCGAAATAAAGGAAATAATGTAAACTATTTATTCAAATTACATAAAAGTGGATATTTTAAAATCCCAATCCTTATGGGAAATCAACCATTCAGATAAAAATATATATATAAACGTTAATGATATATACATTGGTGTTAGTGCTCATGAATCTTTGACGACATGCTCTAACTCTGAAAAAACAATTATACTTCAAGATTGTCGGGAGTTTTATATAGAGACAATTCGGCAAATAAAAACAAGATTTGATAGTTATACAATTGTGGATATAGTTGATCAAAAAATTGCACAATCTTTTCAACCTCAGTCATTGTATTTGTTAAAAAAAAGATTTCCTTCCTTAAATATTAATTTGCAACAACTTGATAATGAATGGCGACAGCATGCACTTTATATTTTAAACAAATTTGAACTTCATAGTAATATGGATCCGGAAGAATATTGGAAAAAAGTTTTTAAATTAACAAATTCCTTGGGATACAGATTATTTCCTACTTTGCAAATAGTTATTAACTATATTCTTATTTTAACCTTTTCAAACGCTGCAGCCAAACGAATACAATTTATACAATTGTAAAACAGATTTACAATTGATACCATTTCCTCGATTTTATTTACGAAAGAAGGAATTCATAGAAATGGCGGACCAAATTTTGACCCTACTCAAAACATGATGAACAAAAATTGGAAACTTTAAATATCGCGAAAAATTTAATTTCAATATAAATTTTCTCTCAATATTTAATTTCTTTATTTTTAAGTTTAAATTACTTTGTAAAATGGTATATGAAATAAAAACATCGTTAAGTTTTTTAAAAATTAAACAAAAAAAGGCATTTTTTTGAAAATTTAAACAAAAAAAAAACGTTATTTTGTTTTTAAAAGGAAAGCATGTACAATTTGTGATTTCATGTGTAATTTTGGCACGATCCATGTGTAATTTGCGATTTTGTTAGTGGCAACACTGATGCAATGTCAAAAATAAAA